>RJVU01035392.1:11655809-11725205 GCA_003731715.1 Anabarilius grahami
CTCAAGCTGAGAGACTTAAGGGTGATTTGTCTGTCAGTTAAGCTCACCGATATTTGGGTGATTCAAGAGCTTCATGATCCTCACTTCCCGAAATAGCTGAAAATGGAGACAGAAGATGTCAATGTGCTGCAAACAGATGATGTGTTTGTCCTTCACAGAGCATAAATATTTCAAGCTTGTGCACATGAGTAAGATGTGGTTAAGAACCCCCCCACCCCAAACAAACCAACCAACCCTTTACTTCAGGAAGTATTTGAGCCTAATTTCCTATAATTAGCTGCCATGAGCCCTACAGAGAAAAGGCTTTGCATCTTGAAAGTCGCGAGGCAACAGTAAGTGACACAACTTAACAGGGGTAGAAGGGGGGTGAGAGAAAACAAACTACCAGTAAATTTCTGAAATTTAATTCTGACCCCATTGAACTTAAGGATCACACTCACCTTTTGAAGACTGGAGGAATTGAGCTGAGTTTTGTCTATGATTTTCACCGCCACCTGATCGAGAGTGTAAAGAGTTCAGTTAGGACAAGCGCAAGGAAAAGCCCTGAGGCTGAAGACACACATCAGCTTTGGTCTGCATTTATACAGATCACAATCTCACATCATCAGGAAACAATTCACCACGGCGCATTGAGATTACAGCGCGCTGCTCCTGTGGTGAGTGCACACACTCGCAAACCCACAGTTTTCATCTTGGTCCCCCCTCTTCTCTATCAAGTGCGTTATCGGTGTCTCAGACACCATGCAGTCTCATATTAGCAGGCACAGGGATCCAAAAACAAGACAGCAAAAGGTTTAAAACTCGCATGGTATTTTCCGATATAACAGATGAACCAATGTATTAATGTTATTAAAAACAGATTAGAGCTGATTATGTCCTGTCAGTTATATACAAAATACCGGTTGTTGTTTTTTGCACAATTTTCTGTATCTCAGCTGGTCTCTATTTTATGTTGAAAAATGGAATAATAAAGCACCTTAAAGTTTTAGTTCACCCAAAAATTCTGTAATTAATTACACAAATGAAGATATTTTAACGAAATCTGAGCGATTTCTGTTCCTCCATAGACAGCTATGCAACTACCAATTTGACACTTCAAAAAGTTCATAAAGAGATTGTAAAACTAATCCATAAAAATTGAGTGGTTTAGTCAAAATTTTCTGGCGACTCGATCGCTTTATATGATGAACAGTTTGAATTTAGGCTTTTATCAACATATAAACATTCATCAACTCACACATCAGTTGTGGTAAGAACGAATGAGGTTGCGAGAACCAATGAGGTTCATTCTCGTGTGTTACGCAGCACGTTTGAGCTTCTGGAAGAGATTTGTTCTAGTGTACAGGCAGGTTCGGTTGACTTTTGTTTATTTTTTGCTGGTTAAAGGATTAGTTCACTTTCAAATAAAATTTTCCCGATAATTTACTGACCCCCATGTCATCCAAGATGTTCATGTCTTTCTTTCTTCATTCGAAAAGAAATTAAGGTTTTTGATGCAAATATTCCAGGATTTTTCTCCTTATAGTGGACTTCAATGGCCTCCAAACAGTTGAAGGTCAAAATTATAGTTTCATTGCAGCTTCAAAGGGCTTTGAACGATACCAGACGAGGAACAAGGGTCTTATCTAGTGAAACGATCGGTCATTTTCGGAAAAATTTTTTTATGTATATGCTTTATATATAGGCGTAGGACATACAGCGTAAGCTTTTTGAAGAATACGAAAATGCAGTTTTGGCGGAACCACTTGGAAGGCGATCATTTGTTTATATAAAGCATATACATTTAAATTTTTTTCGAAAATCACCGATTGTTTTGCAAGATAAGACCCTTATTCCTCATCTGGTATCGTTTAAAGCCCCTTGAAGCTGCACTGAAACTGTAATTTTGACCCTCAACCGTTTGGAAGCCATTGAAGTCTATTATAAAGGAGAATAATCCTAGAATGTTTTCATCAAAAACCTTAATTTCTTTTCGCCTGAAGAAAGAAAGACATGAACATCTTGGATGACATGAGGGTGAGTAAATTATCAGGAAAATTTTATTTGAAAGTGAACTAATCCTTTAAGGTTTATATGTGAATAAATGCCTAAATTAAATCTGTTCATCATATAAAGTGATAGAGTCTCTTCAGAAAATTGACTAAACGGCTCAAATCATTTTTGAAGCATCAAAATGTCAGTTGCGTAGCTGTCAATAGAGGGACAAAAAGCTCTCAGATTTAATCAAAAAGATCTTCATTTGTGTTCCGAAGATGAACAAAAGTCTTACTGGTTTGGAACGACATGAGGGTGAGTAATTAATAGGGATGCATCAATACCGATACTAGTATCGGTATCGGGCCTGATACCAAGCACATGTACTTGTACTCGTACTTGTAAAAATATCCCCAATACCAAAGACCGATACCTCACGTGACGTAACTGACAGAATTTTCTGTGCAGAGAGACACCGACGGCAGCAGCAGAACCAATGTCAGCCTCAGGGTTGTGGAAATACTTAAAAATTAATGATGACAACACACACATTGCGAACTACATGCTTTCAATCACAATTCGTTATCGATTAGTGAAGGCGGGATAGGCGGAATCGCGCTGAATGACAGACCAGAAGCGCTCTCTTTCTTGCGCGCAATCCCAGTTCTCTCAGAAAGCGCAACTACGCACACATATTTGTCAAAATGTCCATCGTGTGGAGTATCTCACGTAAATACAGTCGGTTATAGCTTAAGTGGACGTAAACATTTGGGTGAAAACAGGATGTGTGTCATTATCCATGGATTCGGTCTTAAAGGGACCGTAGCCTATATTTGTCATTAATGTTAATAAAACAACAAAATATGTTAAATAAATGTATACAAGGTAAATAAACCTACTGTATCTGAAAAACAAGTCTATTTAATTTGTATCTCTATAATATTTGTTGGATTGTTTGCAATTTGTTTGTAAATTTCTTTTTATATAACAACAATTATATATATTGGTAATTATGCCCTTTGAAGGTTATTGGACACTGACATTTTTGTTCTTTAAGTTTGTGACAAGCACAAAAAAACTATTACCTTTTTCAATAGAGTAATAATAAAGAAGCTGTCCTACATTCATTATTCTCACCGTGTTGTGCTTGGAAAACTGCAACATCACCCCAAAAAAAAAAAAAGAAATTAATAAATGTATAGGCATCGGTATCGTATCGGCAAGTACTAGAAAAAAAGTATCGGTACTCGTACTCGGTCCTTAAAAAAAATGGTATCGGTGCATCCCTAGTAATTAATGACAGAATTTTCATTTTTAGGTGAACTATCCTTTTAAAGCTGTGATGTAACAGAAGTACTAGCAACAGATCTTTTCTTCCACACTGTGACTTACAACCAAGTGAAAAATTATTGAAAAGAAAAACAAATATAGGACGGGGGCTTGGTTCAATTCACTGGTTATTGACTGGATGGTGGCAGATGTGAATGTGAGCTTGCAGTTAATTGTAAGAAAGATGCAGAGTTTAAGAAGAAACAACTATTGGAGAAGTCTAGCATATATCATGTCATGATATTTCAATTAAACATTACAAGGTCAAAATAAAATAAATAAAAATTAAACATGTATGGATGAATCAAAATAAAACCAATAATATGCACTTAGAAAACAGGGTGTTTTTCTATTACATGCTTACTATAAACTGGCAAAATAAATGAGAAAATGCACTGAATAACATTTCTATAATTTTTTCCAAGTTGTTTAATTAATTAGTAGTTTTAAATGTAAGTGTTTTAGTGTTTGTAATTAAACCCAATAACCTGTGAGATACCCAATACCAACAAAAATACAATTTAATGATATTATTGGGAAATACTATATTGCCATTTCTACGTACTCAAAGTACATTCTCATCACCAGTGAATTACATACTTTCAGTGTGATTTTTTTTTCTGAGGGGGATAAGGTGGATGGCTGCTGCTGTTACTTTAAGATCTCAGATTTGAGCTAACAACTGAGTAGCATGTTTATTTGCATTAAATGATTTAAAGAGATTACACTCATCTGAAAAATCACATGGCAATTAAATAGCCTACGGTTTGCCTTGTCATATTTCTTCTTTGGGGGTTAAACTTAATCCTCACCTCTTTGCCAGTGAGGACGTGCTTGGCCAGTTTGACCTTGGCGAAGTTGCCTTTGCCGATGGTTTTCAGGAGCCTGTAGCAGCCGATGTGGGGCTGCTCGTCTGCTGTGGAGTGGGGCATGTTGCAGCGCTTTGAGTCGGAGTGAGACTACAAAGGGAGAGAGAGAAAAAATCAGTTTAGGCCAGTGTTTGTTTTTCTCGACTATTCCAGACCACAGTTCTTCACCTGGGATCAGTTATGAAGGTTGAACCTAAAAGCACAGATGGGAGGTTTGCAGAGCACTGCTTTAATAATATCCTTATCAGAGCTCGAGTGATTCTGATTGGATAGGACTGTCGCCAGTCGCCATCTGATTCTCACACTAAGCAGACATGCAGAGGGAGGCAGAGATGAAGAGTGAGGTAGAAAAAGGAAGAGACTGCGAAAAAGAGCAGAGATTAGGGATACACCGCAATTTCAACAGACACCATTTTTGGTTTGTTTTTGCCTGAGAGAAGAGAGGCAGAAAATCTTGATCAATAATGAGAACAGAAACCCCTCTGACATCCAATAACAGCATCACTGACCTTAAAAAGCAGACTGAATGGTTCGGGTTTACTTCAAGTAAACAGCAGCTGTTGATGGATGATATATTGTTGGGAAAGAGGTTGTGTTCAACAGTTGTTTAAACACCTCTTCAGACAAGCACAATGTCTAAAAGCCTAAAGAAGCACATTGCAGTCAATATTCAAATGTGACTGCATATTCAGTTTACATTTCCATAGTTCTGTGTTTAAGTCCAAATGGCAAACTTGAAAAGGGTTAGCTCACATAAAAATAAAAATTCAGTCATTAATTACTCACCCTCATGTCGTTCCACACCCAAAAAAACCAAAACAACGACTTTATTCAACAATATCTAGTGATGGGCGATTTCAAAACACTGCTTCATGACGCTTTGAAGCTTCAGGAATCTTTTGTTCCAAATCAGTGATTCGGAGCACCAAAATCACGTGATTTCAGTAAACGAGGCTTCGTTACGTCATAAGTGTTTCGAAATTTCAATACTTCACGTGACTTTGGCAGTTTGATACGCACTCCAAACCACTGATTCGAAACAAAAGATATGTAAAGCTTCGAAGCTTCATGAAGCAGTGTTTTGAAATCACTTTATAATATTAAGGTTGAACCACTGTACTCACGTGAACTGTTTTAAATATGTTTTTAGTAGCTTTCTAGGCATATGAAAAAGGAAATGATCTTCCTGGCAATGCAGGCCTCACTGAGCCATCAGATTTGATCAAAAATATCTTAATTTATGTTCCGAAGATAAAAGAAGGTCTTACGGGTGTGGAACGACATAAGGGTGAGTAATTAATGACATAATTTTCATTTTTGGGTGAACTAACCCTTTAACATACTTGGTTCAACTTCTTGGTTATCAACACATTAATCCAATAATTGCACAAAGCATACGAGTCTATCTTATGTAGCACATCAGATGTGATGTGAGAAGGGAGATATTAAACATCTGAGAATATACATTTCTGCACAAATATCACTTTTTTTAGACCATTCTGGGCAATTTTCTACACTAACGCTCAAAAGTTTGGGGTCAGTAAGACTTATTAATGCTTTTAAAAGAAGTCTCTTATGCTCACCAAAGCTGTATTTGTTTAATTAAAAACAGAGAAAGGAGTAATACTGTCAAATATTATTACAATTTAAAATAACAGTTTTCTACTTTAATACATTTTAAATTGTAATTCATTCCTGTGATGGCAAAGCTGACCACAAACCCATTTGTATGACCACTTTGGGTGTGTGAAAAATATGTCCCTATAATTATTGTTTAAATCGCCCAGCCCTATACTGAAATGAGCGCTTGAACTGATTAATTTGACAAGACATAAAAGCACGGGCCAGTGACAGTTACGTCAACTGTCCCAGAGTGTTTCACACTGGCCTTGGGCTATCGGGCAGTTCTTCTTGTGGAGCCCTGACTACAATAACATCTAGGCTCCAACAACCTTTAAAATAGTTATTAATATCTTTGAAAATGTAAAAATAAGTTGAAAGAGAACTTCAATTATTCCTAAACAAAGGCTCAGTTTCAGACATTTTCATTTTAGTGCATTACAAGCAGAGATGATAAGAAATGAGGTCACATGACAGACAGCAGTCAAGGGAAGAAAAAAAAGAAAAGAGGAAACTGATGAAGAGTGAGAAAGAGAAGCGTTTGACAATGGGGATTTCTCTTGACTGGCGTGAGGTACACTCGGTTCTTTCTGCGTTGA
This sequence comes from Anabarilius grahami, assembly GCA_003731715.1. Taxonomy (NCBI): domain Eukaryota; kingdom Metazoa; phylum Chordata; class Actinopteri; order Cypriniformes; family Xenocyprididae; genus Anabarilius; species Anabarilius grahami. The sequence continues at coordinate 11,662,201 of RJVU01035392.1, forward strand.
TTGGGGAACAGAGCATCAATTGTGGCCTGTCCCTGTGTGTGAGCTCACATTAGAGCTGCAATCTGAGGACAGGCTGTTGACCAGTAAGGTGAGGACATTGATTCAAACAGATACACTATTGTCTGGATCGTCGCAAACTTTCAAAACATAGTTACTGCCACCACGTTCACATTAGTCTGTCCCTGAAGTCTGGCTTGTGTCCGTACGTCAGTATGCTAAGGGGGCCCTTTGTCTATGGATGGCAAAAATCTACAGAAACTTAATTTAAAGGCACCTAAAAAAAGCACCGGATGAGGTCTGTGATTTAGTTTTGACGTATCTTCCTGATAACACCCTCGTAGAGCCAGATGAATTTACTTCACTTCTGCTAAACACACCCATCACTGATGAGTCAGTCAGGGGTTACTAAGAACATCACTGATAGACACAAGTGCTATTTAAACATTACGTAAAGCTCATAACACAGAAAAACCCTCCATTATTTAGTGTAGATAGTCAGAATGTTACACAGGCAGTGAGAGAAATCTGTATAGATAGTCTTAGGTAAATATATCACGTTTTAGGGCCAAGGGTTCAGTATGTGCTATGTTCAGGGAAAAAAGAACTACTCTCAAAAAAAAATAAAGAAAATAAGTACAAATAATCAAACTACAAGCAATAGCACAAATAAAATAAACTGTGCCTTTCAGGGTCTCAGGTAGGTTTAACATTTGTTTTCAGGTACAGAATTCGAATAATCACATGTAAAATAACTGCATAATCTTCCCTGTATAAATTAAATAAAGATCCTTATTAAAGGGATAGTTCACCCAAAAATGAAAATTTAATGTTTATCTGCTTACCCCCAGCGCATCCAAGATGTAGGTGACTTTGTTTCTTCAGTCGAACACAAATGATGATTTTTAACTGCAACCGCTGCCGTCTGTCAGTCGTATAATGCCAGTGAATGGGAACTCGAACAATAAGAGTCTAAAACACTTCCATAGACAAATCCAAATTAAACTCTGCGGCTCGTGACGACACATTGATGTCCTAAGACACAAAACGATCGATTTGTGCGAGAAACCGAACAGTATTTATATCATTTTTCACCTCTAAAACACCACTATGTCCAACTGCGTTCAGCATTCGCTTAGTGAGGTCTGATCGCGCTCTGACAACGGCAGTGATGTCTAGCACTCATTGAAGTATATGCGCGAGACAGCGAATGCTGAACGCAGTTGGACATAGTGGTTTTAGAGGTAAAAAAATGATATAAATACTGTTCGGTTTCTCGCACAAACTGTTCGTTTCGGGTCTTAGGACATCAATGTGTCGTCACGATCCGCGAGGTTTAATTTGGATTTGTCTATGGAAGTGTTTTAGACTCTTATTGTTCGAGTTCCCATTCACTCTTAAGACTGACAGACGGCAGCGGTTGCAGTTAAAAATCATCATTTGTGTTCGACTGAAGAAACAAAGTCACCTACATCTTGGATGCGCTGGGGGTAAGCAGATAAACATCAAATTTTCATTTTTGGGGGAACTATCCCTTTAAGGTTGCAAATGTTATTCAGTCAAGAGCATTGAGTGATTTCTTTTTGTTTTTGTTTGATTAACATTAAAAACACAGCAGTAGGAATATTAGGAATATTATGCTGCTGTCACTTTAAGACAAATGCATGGATCCAATATACTGATAATGTATATGTGCGTTGTCATTCTCGACTAGGGGTGTAAGAAAATATATACACGTGAATATTGCGACATTTGTGTTCGGTTTAAACCCAACCGCTAGATGGCAGTGTTATCTCAGAACGTGAACTGATGCGGAGAAGAGCAAGGTCCGTCCGTGCATCGCTAGCATTAGCAAACCCAGCTCATAAGACGATAGCTCCCGGAGCTGAAGTGTGGACTCATTTTGACTTCAACTATAAAGAAACCACTAAGGAGATCGATAAGAGTCATGCTGTTTGCAAAATAGGCCGTGTTAAAATCCAAAACTCTGGAAATGCATTGAATCTGAGAGCTCACTTTACATCCCGACGCCATTCGCGCTGCTGAGAGTGGTATTTTGACAGAATATGCAATATGTACTGCACGCTTTCCTCTCAATAACAAAATAAAACGCACAACAAAAATGACAGCAGTGGCAGCAGAAAGAAAGGATCTGATCATAGCGATGTGGATATGTCTGCACCAGCTCTGTTCAGCACTTCAGTGAAGGCACGTTTATTTAAATAGCACTTTATACAATAGACTGCTTTAAAGCAAGCAGCTTTACAGTATTAAATATGAAACAAACAGTCTTGCAGTCATGGAATGGACTATGACTGTATATCTGTTGTTAAATACTTTAAAAATGAAAAACTACTATAATGTTTTTAATTACACCTGAAGAATCCTGCAGTCACTTTACTAATTTCCTTTTACTTAGATTGCACAAAAAAGTGATTGGTGATATAAATACAATTGATACTGTCTTGATTAAACAAAATAAAGGTTTTTTTGTCAGGTTTTATGCATATGGTTGTGTGTTCTTTGACAGTTTTTTCTAAAATTAGATCCTCTTTCTAAAAAAAAAAACAAGAAATACCACAATATAATCGCCTTTCTTACAGTATCGCATTATATCACAATATATCGTATTGTAACCCCTGTATTGTGATACGTATCGCATCACAAGATTATTGCCAATACACAGCCCTACTGAAAAGCTGATTTCTCAATTCATGAGCCATTTAAACCAATGAAAATGCAGATCCTGTTGTAAATAGTGAAAAATCACTTTTTAAAACTGTTGTTCCATTATAACCCCACATTTATTTATATTATAACGCATTGATTTTGACAATTTTGTCTGTATTTGTCCGTTTAAGCACAAAAATGAGCAAAAGAGAACTTGTTTTCTGTGCACACAGACAGAGAGCAAGTTCTCTTTCACTTTTTGTGTTTGATTGGATTAATAAACAGCTGTTTAGGTCTTAAGTGACCAAACTGTTGAGAAAGAAAATGCATGTGTAACAGTATAATGGATCTGTGTATTCGGTCTTAAAAGTGACAGCAGCCTAATAAACCTGCTGCTGTCAGCCTCATTAATTTTAATCAAACACCAAAAGAAATAAAATAAAAATCTCTGATTAATCAATAATTTATTTATACAGTGAGGACTATGCAGTGTTATTTTACATTTAATCACTTTATTCAATTTCTGTAAACTTCAGTTAGACCTACCTGAAAAACGCTTTTTTTTCTTCATTTGTGTCTTTGTTCTGTTGTATTTATTTGTGCTATTGCTTGTTATTTAGTTATCTGTATAAAAAATTCTTAGCAATGAGCCCTGCTTGTCAGCATGTGCCCCAGATTGTGGTGTATTAGTAACAGCCTCAAATAAAAAAAGATAACAGCTTTATTTTTGTAATTTCTTTTTTATATTTATTTTTCTACAAGTGGAGTCCCTTATTTTTGTTGTTTCCTTAATGAGGATTTGCACATTTTAGCACAGAAGCCTGAAAGACTTTGACTGTTATCATGTCATAAGCTGTCATCAGATTACTGATCTTTTCTTATACTTATCTATAAAACTAAAGTATTTTATTGTGGATGTCCTAATTGGGGTACAGGGTGTACAATTATCAGAGAAATGTTCATGTTATGTAAATGTCATCTTTGTGAGATTCACCCACTTATATACAATCACCTTCAGTTCAGACAAACAAGTTTGCCTTTTCTTCATGACAAAAGGGAAGTGTAATGATACTGAAGCGAGTGTGCGTCACAATGAGCTGATGTGCTATGAGGGTCTGCAGTGAGATTAACACCAAACGCACACACAAACACAGAGCTCTGACCTTCAGTACAGAAGCACTGCTGCTCAGACACTGATTTACACATCAATCACCTCACCAAATCTATATCAACAGATGCAGCAAGGAAAAACCAACAGAAGTCAAACAGAAATCTTTCTGCACACCACGATAAATCTTAAAACAATTAACACCTAAGGGAGAAAAGGCTAGACCTAACACCACATACGACAGGAAGAGACCTGCCTTCCTTTGAGAAACTAATAACAATAGAAGTAAATAAGCAACAAGCTTCAGGCTCTTTAAGAGGCTGGTTATTTATATAAAAAAAAATAATAATAAAATAAAATAAAAAGTTAACTATAATTAATATCACAAAATAGCCATTTAAAAGGTTAAAATTGACTTACAATACATATAGGTTATGTGACCAACTCTTAAAGGGACAGTTGAAAATTCTGTCTCATGTCATTCCAAACTCGTATGACTTTCCTTCTGTTTTTTGGACCCCAACTATCTTCCATTCCACAGAAGTCATTCTTAAACCTCTATGACTGACATGGGGGCAAGTCGAGGGCAAAATAGTATTTTACACTATCCCTTTAAGTACTGCTTTTCATAATAGCATAATCATAATAGCAACCAGCAAAAAATAATAATACACACACATATTGGATAATCATGCTTTATGTATCACTTGCATGGTCTCAACTATTATAAACACACAGTTGCAGTCAACACACATGACATGTAAGGGGCCATTCACAAAGGATGTGCTCTTGAATTCAAAATCAGCTAGAAAGAGCCCAACAGAACGTAAAAAAAAAAAAAGTGTCTTGAGAAAGATAAACTACTTTTAACTTGAAATGTGTACTAAAAAATGCAAAATGCTGGAAAAAAGCAACAAACATTGACCAACAATTTAAAAAAAAATAGTCTAGTGCATGTCCTATGTGAACGGCCCCCCAAGCTATATAGATGTGGCTCTTTGTCATGTTTTCAATTCTGTTTATGCCTTGAAACATAAAGAGAATATGAAAAATGACACTATTTTTGGCAGATAATCTAGATGAATGTCCAAATAGAACATTAAACAGTGCATAAATCTTGGGAAAAATCCTCACAGAATGACAAGACATGCTAACTTGGCTAAAACACTCGGCTATAACTCTTTCTGGGTCACACCAACATGTTGTGCGTGCTTGTACGCACACTGACACAAGACTGTCAGGGTCTTAGGTGCACATTACAAAAAATGGCACAAGAATATATACTATAAACCTGTAATTTAATTTCAGAGTCTATAATAATTCAAAACATCATGTACCTCTAGTTTTTAGCTTCAGGGTCCATAAAAATACCTTCTGCAAAGAGTTTAATCTTCTCCAAAGCTCACGACAGAGGTGAGGACAGACACTTCAGGATGGTTTCAAAACAAAAAGCCCAGCGTTGATAGCCGTAGACGAATAACCCTGAGGACTTCAGGGGCCAGAAGGTCTCTGTCTAAAATAAGATCCACATGCTGACTGCTCTGGGGGTCCGAGCTGGGAAAAGCAGCTTCCGCACACACACTGCGGCATAACAGGAAGTCGAGCTAATTCCCGGAAGTACAGTGATAGAGGAGACTAAGAAAGAGAGAAGAAAAAAGCCAAAATGATTTGGGTTCCAGGTCATACACAGGAAGCGACGTGTCTGGGTTTGTCAGGAGGAGTGGCTGGTGGAGCAAGAGGAGGCCTTCAAGAAGTTCTCTGGAAACGAGAGCTGACATGCCCGGACAGCTGAGAAACAAGACTATGGAACAGAGTGGGAGAAGACAAACTGCAGACTGAGCCCTTCTGAAGGTTTCTCCAGTTAATCTGATCCCCTAGCAATGAGTCAAACATACAAGACCGCTTGATGAATGATGTCATCGTTGCAGCCTTGCTTATGTAGCAGAGGGACAACATTTTAAAGGAATTGAAGAGATTAAAAGGAGCTTACTGTATTTCAAAGTGGATATTAGATTCAATTATTTCAGGCAAAGGAGTTGGACAAAACTACAATTAGAATGTTGAATGAACTATATTAGTCACTACAGTAAATACCACTGGAGAATTAGGTTGGCAACAAATGATGACTTAAGCTTTACTCTACGTACAAATAATAAAGTAAGGAAAAAAAAGACAAACTGAACAAGGAAATTAAAGAAGCAACTTAATTTAAATAAAGTCTTTAAAGTTGGTTAGATAAACATTTATTTATATTTATATATAGTATGCATTAAATAAAATTTGTATAAAATCATTTAAATCAGAGAATTTATAGTTTTCACATGACGTCACACTCTTATAGGAACACTCTTAAAACAACGCTTTTCTCCATTGCCTGCCGGTCATTTTTATCAGGTTTGTGCTAAACACTAATGCAAGACAGTGATATTAAAGGGATCATATAATGCCACTTTTACAAGATGTAAAATAAGTCTCTGCTGTCCCCAGAGTGTGTATGTGAAGTTTTTGCTCAAAATACCACACAGATCATTTTTTTATAGCATGTTAAATTTGTCACTTTTTGAGGGTGAGCAAAAACGCTCCGTTTTTGTGTGTCCCTATAAATACAAATGAGCTGCTGCTCTCAAGAAGAGGGCGGAGTTTCAAGAGCCGCCCTCAATCATTTTGGCTTTTTTGCAGAATCTGTTAGTTGAGATCACGAAGAAGCATCTCCGTGTTTTAGGTAGCAGTATTGGTTTATTTAAAAGCGTACATTTTGAGGTTGAAATCGGCTTGTTTTTCTGGGATTCTATCTCGCAGTAGGGGCGTGTCATTGTCTGTGTGTATTTCCATACTGGAATCGGATACGCCGGCTTTTGTTTCTTTTGTTATTGCCGCCGCCCTCCAAGGGAAGCGTGGCTACTTAGTATGCAGCGCTCTGGCCGACTCTAGCTGATATCAAAATATAATAAAGATGGACGCCGCAAAGAATATCGCAGACGAGCTGAACCGTGGCCGTTACACCGAAAACGTTTTGAAGTACAACATACGGCTGGATTCTTTAGCTGCGGAAAGCTATGAGTGGCAGGACATGCGAATTATTGGACATTTAGAGGCAAACAGACGCATAGTAGTGCAAACTTCGGAGATGGTTACATCCACAAAGAAGACCCCGATAAAGAGAAAGTGTGCCCGAACAACTTATTTCATTGGAGGCAACAAGATATTTTCTGTTTCTTATTGGGTGAGTTTCCATAAACATCAAAGCTTGTCGTTTTGTGTTCATTCTATGAACACGTAGGCTACACGTTATCTCATGTGTCTTTTGTTATTAGCTAGCTCAGGACTGTCGTTTTATTTGTAATCGTTAGCATCGTATCACTTCCCAAAAACCCCCATTACTATAATGGGCTTTTAGATGGTAATGTTAGCATCTACTATTAATTTGAATAACGCTTCAACTGCTTGAATTGACTGGTGTGAATGACTTAGCTCATGTAAACCTTACTATTCTTGAATTGAATGTGACGCTAATAATTTTAGCCAGTTACTATTTAATATTCTTAACAAGGATTTACTAATGTAATAGTAAATGTATCAGATTAAATTCCTACGTAAGTAAAAGTATAAAGTATCCGTAGCCGTAAAATGTGCGTTATAAGTCAAAAGTAAAAGTATTTATTGAAGAGTTTAATGTACAGGATTTTTTTAATCCTTTGACTCAAACCAGGTCTAACCACTAACTGAGGTCTAAACCAGGACTATACGGTTATCACAGAATCCTGTTCAAAAAGTCCTAATGTCAAAAAAGATAAATTACTGACATTTACAATGCACATTATCCTTTATTATTAATAATATGCGGTCCGATTTTTCCCGTTGCGTCTGTCGTTGCTATGCAACCATACAGCTTTACAGGGGGTATGGCTTATCTAAATGAGATGTAAATTAGCCCTTTTGTCACTCCCAGCAGGTGAGAACAGGCGAGAACTGCAAAATTAGAGGTCGTTTTCTGCCCTTTGAGCTTTTTTGAGTGCCTACCTTCAAATGGCCACAACTTCTCCAAATATTATCAGATTTCCCTGTGTTACACATCGTTGGAAAGCTTTGAGACTACACTTTCAGAATCTGTGAATAACTCAAAATGCCCCAGAACCGACTTGTGTCCCTACTTTCCGTGACTGGTCACATATGTGCCGCATGAAGATAGAACAGGTATAGTTTAGTTTAATTACAGTTATAACTTATTAGGGGTGCAACGGTTCAAATTGCTCACGGTTTCGGTACGGTTCGGTATGTGCTATGTTCCAGGAAAAAAGGACTATTGTCTAAAAATAAAGAAAATAAGAACAAATAATCAAACTACAAGCAATAGCACAAATAAAAACAATAGAGCAAATATTCAAATAAAATAAACAGTGCTTTTCAGGTTTTTTCAGGTATCTAACAGTAGTTTTCAGGTACAGAAAATGGATAAAGTAATCAAATATAAAATAACACTGCATATTATCTTCACTGTTTAAATTAAATAAAGAAATAATCATTATTGAAGTTACAAAAACTATTCAAGCCAGAATGCGCATCCATCGACTGAAACATACATTATCTGAACTCTGTCTGTCTTCCACGTTGCCATTTTTAAGAAACCATATTAGCCTATAGATGCGTCGTCATTCAAGATGAACCACGGTGCAAGTGCGTGCCGAACCGTAAGTGGAGAACGGTATGGTTCGATTTTTTACCGAGAACCGTTGCACCCCTATAACTTATGTTGTCATCTTGCTTTTATGACATGCTATTGCATTTGTGTTGGCCTCACCCCTTTGTTGCATGTTCTCAGGGGCAGAGTTTATGTAAATTTTAGGGTTAATGATGTCAATAACCCGGGAAGAAGCTGTAGTCCCTACCAGCCGTTTGTTCTAGTCCTTAAAAAGCGATTTCTTTAAAAGAAAATATCTCCCATTGCTTTGAATGTTGAGCATACTAACTTTGCAGATGTTGTTTATGCTCAAACAGCAACATTACACACTAACTAAACTTAAAGTGAAATCATAATCAACCACCGTTTTAAAAGACCAAATTCAGATATAGGCCTACACCTTATTAATGATGGCAAGCAGATGAACGCAGAATATAAACAACGCACAGTTTCTCGTTAAGCATTTTTCCAGAGAAAATGCTTAACCATTTAGCGTGTTGCATTCATATCCTGGGCTCATCTGCTCACCTGTTTATACTATGCATCTTTAATAAGGTTTATACTGCAGCAGGTGCTGTATATGGATTACAAGCGCCCAAAACTTGCAATTTGTTCACGTTTTTGATTTTCTACTTTTGCGATTAAAAAAAGAATTGACAGGTTTGTAATGCAGTTCTATGTATGTTTTGCCCACCAGGCCTCCATGGCAGTCAAAATTGTCAAAATAATCACTTATTTATTCATATATTAATATTCATATATAAATATATATGAATATTTTCATATATTCATATATAAATTATTCATTTAATCTTGACTAACTATTATTATTAATAATTAACTACTAATAAGTATTTTAAACCTGTATGAATGAACATTAAAATAAGGTAGATGAAGCCCTTTAACCTGGTTAGATAAATAATTTTTAACATTCTCTTTTAAACTACTGGAATATAGAAAAATAGCATTAAAAGAATTAGAGAATAGACCTCTAAGAATCATCAGAAAAGGTGTATGAAAACTACCATTAGTGTAGTTAATGTATGAAACTACCATTTTTAAAACAGTATTAAAAAAATAATAATAAAAAACCTGCACAATAAAACTCTGGTTAAAACTAGGCTAGCAGTCACTTTAAATTTGTCTAATTGACTTAATTATTACTCATAATTTAACTACTACTAATTATTTTTAATACGCATGACTAACTTTTACCAAAATGTACACAACTTCTTTAATCAAGACTTAAATTTGGCATGTTATGAGATCAGGCTAATATATTTCTGTCGTGTGATATGAGATATTCCCAAAATCTTCTGAACACAAACGTTCTGAACTCTCCAACCATGACCACAGTGTAATAGAGGAAATTTTTTTGAGTCAGCCATGAGTCAAGTAATTGTTTTAGCCAAAGATCAATGAATGACTTAAATTTCCCAATGATTTTTACAAGATAAAATCTTGGACATATATACACATTTACATCTTCAAATCAATTTCAATTTGATGCCTCAACTGAGCTGAAACAACCTAGACGGTCTATGTGCGTGGGCACGGTCTGTCCCCTTTTTTTCTTTTTGGGTCTCTGGAAGAAAGTAAATGGTAGCATTTGATGTGTTATAACAAGATAAAAGCAATGAGTTCTGCTGTGATTTCACAACATCAAAATCAGTGCAGCTCAGTTCAGGGCCACACCCATCAGTAAACAACATCCAGGTGGAATTCTGCTCATTCAAAGACAAATTAAACCCTAAGAAATGGACAGATGCTTATCAATTAAAACCATCTTAACAACCAAAGAAAGAAGGCAGTATACACACACTGTGCTTCCACTGTCTGTGCTACAGATGAACTAGCTCAACCTCTCTCCTAGAAAAACCAGTTTTGCTCAACACCTTTATTTCCTTTAACCACCAGTGGGAAAACCAACCAGATGATCCAGCTCCACATGTACAATACACAACCATTCATTTAAGCCATTCTGCTACTAGGCCAATAGTTCATCAGGACTTGAGACTCCCATTATGTCATCAGTCGAACCGGTTGGAGTTCTCTGATTCCTCAGTGAACAATCTGAGGGTGTTCTGAGCAAGAGTAGTTTCAGTGTTTGTCACCACTGACGTTTATGGCCCAGTAACTAAGGGCTGGTCACAGATGTCAAAGCTGACAAATGTTCAGGAGAGGTTTGTTTTATTGGGACAGTATGTAACATACAAACCAACTAAAAACCATTATTACAGAAACTGACTGAGGGTGTCATGCTAGCGTTGCTAAGATCCGACTGCATTCACCTTCATGGCGTAACTCTGAAGTTTCATGTTGCTATGGAGATCTCTTGCTCAAAATGTTCTTTTCGTTATATATGCTCACCTCAGCCTTCGGTCTCTCTTCTAATAGAGACCTGCAGTTTAACATGACATCTCACATACACACAGAAAAGTGGGGTAAGATGTGTCAGTGGGTGAGCCTTAACTGCGTAATTTGTTTTACTTGTAAATCAAGGGGTAGTCACATACATTCAAAATGGCAGATCAAATTAATTGTTTAAAAAAAAAAAAATTGTGGTTGATTCGATATTGATTCTCAAAAGCCATGAATCAATCTTTTTTCCGTATTTATTTGTTAAAATGGATACTGGATAAAAACAAACATTCAAAGTAAAACAATGCTGAACTGAAATGTGCAAAATGAAATATATAAATATGAATAAAGTGAGAAGTTCTACAGAACAAATTCTACAGAAAATAATTTAAATGTTAAAATATTACAGGTCAAATGTGTTTCTTTGGTTCTAACCTAGAAACATACGTAAATTTCATAGGTAACTCTCTGCAAGTCCCATTTATTAACTAGGATGTATTAGCTAGCTTACATGAGCTATATGCATTATGCAATATACATTTTTACAGTATGCATTAATATTTGAGCAATACAATTGTACCTTGACCATTCATGTTAATTCATAGTGCATTAACTACGGTTAACAGATAAAATAAAAATTAAAACTCAATTTAAAAATGTATTACTAAATGTTAAAATTAACAAACTATGAACAATACTTCTACAGTATTTATTAACCTTAGTTAATGTTACAAATGGAATCTTATTGTAAAGTGTTACAATATGTAAATTGTATTGGTAACAATTGCGACAAACAATTGGGTTGGGTTTGATTGTACATTTTAACCGCTTGAGGTACTAGTATTAGCGTCCTCTCAGCCTTGACGGCAAACATACCGCTGTTCTTTCTCTGCTAACGCAGCACCTAGTCAACAAATTGATAACTTTATAATGATATGGCAACATGTACTGTAGTGTTCTGTATTCATACAGTTTCGCTGCCGGTGTTTTAAACGCGCATCTGATGTGTCAACGCTCTCTGCGCAGCGCGCAACATCACGTGTCAATATAAACAACACGAGGCGCCAGTGATAGTTTTTATTTCGCATCTAGAGGCCACTCTCGTTCTGTATAATGCCAGCAGACCCATTCTCAGCACTCTCATACTGTGTAATGACAGCGCACGCTTCTCAACCAATTCAGCAACGGACGCAACCCGGAAAAACTATCGGTATGGATTTTTGCCGATAACCGATTGTTCCAAAAATCAACTATCTGCAAAACCAATAAATCGGTCGACCTCTACCGCAAACATTGAAAATAATATCTGATTAACGTTACGGGTGTGGAACAACATAAGGGTGAGTAATTAATGACAGAAATTTCATTTTTGGGTGAACTAACCCTTTAAGGGTTTGAATACTTAAGCAATATACTTAGTTCAGTTTTTCATAGGAACAGAGTTGTCACAGATCTGTTTTTTTTTCTTTGCCATTATGGCGTAAGGCAGCAACATTACAAAATATGAAGAAAAAAAAAAATGAAGGGGTTTGAATACTTTCGCAAGGCACTGTATATTGCACACCCCATGCAGCTTACCCCACTCTCCCCTATATGTAAACAAAACCAAACAAGTTAGCTGGGAGGCAACTTTGTCACGGTAGTGTCGGGCAGAGGCCATTGGTTGAAGAGCAGCTACACATGGCACACACATCCTATTGAATTGCCGGTTTTTAATTACAAAGGCTCGAAGGAAGACATTCAGGTCCGCGTGAATGACTAATATCTGACAAGGATACGAAAACCACCCCGAAGACGCAACGCACACCCGAAAGAGGACACCAATTGTGGGAATGTTGCCGTGCGACAGCTCACAACCACATTCAACATCAGCACTCCGTGCACTAGAAGGTCAAGAAGAAGCAGAGGCTCCGAACGAGGGGTAACTGTCTGAGACGCTGGGAAAAACAGCAGGGTAGACTGGCACAAGGGGGAGGGGGAATAAAGGAGGGGTGTGAGCCAGCTTGTCATTTATCAGTATTTTTATCACAACATGACTATTTCAAGAGGAGGGAGGTAGCAGCCAGTACACAAATAGATGGCAGCTGAACATCCCCCCTTGGTGAAACGCTACAACGCTTCAGCCTTAGAAAGACTGAGATGCCCATGTCAAGCTCAAACTACAGGTGATCTGCTACTACAACACATGACTAAAACATTTCAGCTTAAAGTCGAATGAGAAAATATTTTTCAGACTATTGAATACTACTGAAGGATGACAGAATTCAAAATCATGATTGTTTTGTAGGGAATATTACACAAAATTGTGATTTTCTCTCAAGACCTTCCAGACTTATAAGTATCTGATTAGGTAAGACTTGACAAAAACGCATTATGCATGAAGATTAACTAAACATTCAAAATAAAAACACACCTCCAATGACACTCCCCAAACCATGCCTGACTGGAAATGCCAGTCCAGATTGACAGGGCTGTGGATCGCAAATCTTTGCCCAGAAACACAGAGTCACAACTCCTAACATCGCTTAAGGAGGAAATAAAGTAAGTCTTTATCTGACCTAAAAAAATAAAAAAATAAAAAAAAGATTTACATCAGTAAGAGAGCAGCCAGAGATGATTAAAAATCATTACAATACATCAGGCCCAACAGATTATAGTTGATTCCCCCAAACCACAAGAAAAAATCTTGAGGGAAAAGTGCTGACCAAACTTTTCAGACTGCAAATCACAGGAAGATTGGGTATGACTTAGCAAGAGACACATTTCAGCAAACATTTCATTTTCATATTAAACAAACCTTACACTCAAACTGACTCCAAATCAGTCTCTTGAGATTTCAACAGCAAGCTGCTTACGGTTGGTACAATTCTGCCAGTGAGTCAGAGTCACTGAAAGAGGATCAGTCTTTTTGGTTAAAACTGGCCTTAGAAACAAGCTACACACAACCATTTACTTAAGAGCGCTTCCTTCCATGGGATTAAGACCATTCAAAATGTTTTCAAGTTTCAAATTCTGTGAGCACAGATCAAAACAGACTACTTGCATCTCAATTGTAACGTGTTATGAAATTCCTCAAATGCAAAGCATCAATGAAACTTTGATGAGTAATACCTAGGGATGTCACGTTGAGGAAATTTTCACACCGGTATGTAAACTTGCGACAATATTACCAATAACAGCGGATGCTCTTTTGAATGCACGTTAACTTTGAACTTTCACTTTTAAATTTGCGATCACACTTACTCTGTGTATACAGGCCTATAATTTGGGGGCATCAGGAGCCACTATCAATATGCGGGGTATTTAAATCACTTTTGAATAAGTGTATCCCACTTCATTGGCATACATATAGTACACCCAAAATATACTTTCTAGCAAATGTCAACTGCTTGATTGTTCATATCATAACAAAAAGTAAAATATATATTGCACAGCTCAAATATAAAGTTGGATATGCAAGTACATCCAACTTCATCCGCATACATAGTATACTTGTGTAAAGGGTGAACACGATTTCACAAAGTACAACATGTCGGATCAACATCTTTGTTGATCCTGGAACCACTTTCCAATCAACCAATCACATTTGAGAGACACGTTTAAAGTTTATTTCAAGTTTAGGCTTAAAACAAGGGTTAGGTGCTTCTGCATCAGTCTTATTCACCTATCATTTCCCTCTGATTTTAGGGATAAGGTTAGGTTTAGTTGTAGGACTAAATTTTCCAACAGGAATGTTGTCTTAGTTGGCAATATCACAGTGACGCGTGTAAAATATATATATAATATAGTACATTTTGACTGACTGTTTATATTGTCGCAAAATGTATACTACTTTATATTATCATGATTTTCAATAAAAATCTGCATTGAAAATGTGTACTGAGCAAAGCACTAGGCTATACAAATAAATTTGACTTCACTTAAAAAGCAGAACAAGGCAAATAGATATCTATATGGAATTTACACAGAAATCCCAACCACTGAACTTAAAAGGGTACAGAAAGTAAACTGGTGGATTTATATCTTCTCAAACACTTACAAAAAAAATAAAAAATTATGACAACATGTCAAAATAATATCTAGAATGTACTCTTAACAGCCTCTTCTATTTGTGGTAAATGGGAAAATTATTAGTCAATACAGTTGCGAGGTTTCCTGTTTGTACAAAAATAATAAAAAGCATTTTTGTATTACATAAGCAAGTGAAAAATAAGCAGCTAAAGAGGTTTTCCCTGGTGCTGACAGGTAGGCTAAACTCAAGAATCATAAGCTTCTGTATTTTATATTAGCTGACTAGGTCATGATCTGACATGACAATATAGTGATGAAAGAAATCAAAGCTTGTAATACACAAGTAAACAAACAAAACTTAACTAGTAAATGGGTCGATAATCTTCCAAGTTTTTGAAAACAGACAGATTTGAGACTCACCTGGCCAGTGGAGTGGTCAATCATGGGTAACAGTGGTGTCCTTGTCGACATATTCTGAGGTTGAATTTGACAGTTTATTTTCTGAAACTGAACGTGTTCACAGCTCTCACAATTCAATCAAATGTGGCATTGGCAAGGCAAGATGAAAAGTGTCCAAAGTCCAAAATGAACTCCTGAGCTCGGTGTGAGACCCCAAACCAGCACAGATTAGTCAAAAGGTCCTGTCATTAAGTCATAGTTTGTTTACTAATTTCGGCAGGAAGACGAATTTTACTGAAAACTTTCGACTAACCCTATCGGCGGGTGTCAACATTGAATGTCAACTTCCTATGTGATTTTCTGCAGTCAAACTAGTGAGATTTCGAGGGAATTACAGCATTAAAGCATAGACAGAGTAATTTGAACCCGTCAGCTAATGAAATACAACAAAATTGTTCCCAGCACAAATGTGCAAAATCGAGTCCGAGGACTCACAAGTTTTATTAGGCCGGGTGGCAAAAGGGTCCCTAATTAAGCCCTAACTATAAATGTACGGATGTATATTATTGCGCATCTGTAATGTCAAAACTTAAATCCTGTTTCTTCTTCACAAGCCTGAGGAAAGACACATGGAAGTCCCGCTTAACACACACAAAAACTTTAGGGCAAGTTATTGAGCTGCTCCTTCCAGTTAGCCAATTCAGCAGCGCTCAGATCAGCGTTACTCCGAGTAATGATCAGTCATACAGGTGTCAACATGTCCGTTTCAAAACCAAATCAAACACTTGATATCGTCTCAAGGTGACAAACTAACGATCCAAGCACAAAAACATCGCGGAGCTGCTCGTATACTGGCTCTCTGCGCCTCTGAAAATCACATCTAACCTGCTAACGCGCGTTAGCTGGCCGGGTGACTTCGAAAAAGTCACTGATATTTTGACAGTATGATTGTAAGTATATGTCCTAACCGTGGCCCGGTTGTGAATGGGTGTAAATTGGTCGGTTCCAGTCCGTGGTACGCGACGAATTACATCTGTGAGCCGTGAAAAGCCGAGCAGTCGGGCGATCACGACTGGTACCGCAGCAGCGCCCGGACGCCAGTGTTGTTTGCGTTCAAGAGAAATGTGAAACCAGGCTGTGGGTCGACTTCCTCTGCCTCTCTCGCACAGGGATTTAAAATAAAAGTCTTTCATTCACACATACTTTTAAAATTAAAGTCGAAGATGTATATTCGCCATGCAAAAAAACGTATTTTATTATAATAACCTCTAAGGACATCACCTAGATGTCAATTGTTTTGTGTTAGGTTAATGAAAGACACAGAACAAACTCTGAATTGAACAAAATGTCCCCACAAGGATGGCAAAACCAGAAATCTTTGACTTTTTTTGGTATATAATAATTAGTCAAGTCAAGTCACCTTTATTTATAGCGCTTTTTACAATGCAGATTGTGTCAAAGCAGCTTTACAGTGATAACATGGCAAATAATTTTGGCTGCACAGCAGCTCTAGACGAAAATAGTGTATTGATTCATTCCTTTGTAAAAATCAATAGTTATTCATTTAGTTCATTTATCTATACATTGGCTCTGGAGAAAACAGTGATGTTATCGTCCAGCTCAGTTCAGTTTGCATACAATGGTGTCAATGCAGGCAGATCAAAAACATTGTTGAATATCAAATGTCCCCAACTAAGCAAGCCAAAGGCGACAGCGGCAAGGAACCCAAACTCCAACAGATGACAAAATGGAGAAAAAACCTTGGGAAAAAACAGGCTCAGTCGGGGGGCCAGTTCTCCTCTGAATCTAAAAAAGAAAGTTTTCTGTGATTGGTAGCTTTATGGGTAGAGAATATACAGTTTGTACAGTATAAAAATTATTATGCCTATGGAATGTCCCCGTATAACATGAAAACCCAATGTGTGTGTGTGTACTTATGAAATCTAAAGAAAGAGAAAGCAAGAAAAATGCACCTCATTAAACACATGCATTTTCCTCATTAATAAGATTTAGGTACAAATACATGTTGGAAAAATGTGTTAGAAATGACACGCTCACGTAAAACGAAGACACCAGATCAGTGCCCTATAAGTAGTTTTATTCTACATAGGATGGGTTCCTTTATGGTGGCTGCCATGTTCACTGAATTAATCATGGATGACAAATACACCTGTGAATAGATTCTTTCTACTGTGTTGTGTTTGTGATTCTGCATCTACACCAACAGTATATAACTGCCAGTTCTACCGTCATATGAGGCAGTAAAATGTAAACATAAAAATGAGTGCACCTTTAAAAATGAAACGAAAACTGCGATTGTCTTTTATTCCCTATTGTGATGTATATCTTAGTGAAACGGCTTCTCAGACAAGAAAAAAATGTAGGGTGAGAATTGATTTTGTCCATCGGCAATTGTTTGGATTGTTGTGGTTTGCTATTGCTGTCTCATGTGGGTGACAGGTTGTCCCGCCCTCACACCAGTAAACACATCATCAGAGAAAAGATTTTAAGAGAAGTTCACGTAGGACTGGGACTCCCCCACTCCCCACCACCCCATGAATTAAAAAATAATAATAATAATGTGCACTGATAAATCATTTATAATAAACTCTGCAATATTCTGTAAAAATTAAGAATAGTTGATTTTGATTTCATGGTGACTTTAAAGGTAGGGTGAGCAATGTTTTTCAAAAACACTTATTGTTATAGCCTACTGGTTGAAACTATTCACATCCTGATAGCATTCAATAATAGAAGTGGTCTAAATATTACAAAGAAAAATACATATATCTTCTCTGGAAGACTCAGGACAAAAAAATAAAAGAAAATCATCCAATCATTGCATTCGATCCAAATACAATGATAGAACGTCCTAACTGCCTGTCAACCTGTATTTACATACCTCCGCGCAGACATCACCTTCAAACGCGTGTTCCATGAGGCTACGCAGAGTTTTAGACAGAAGCTGTGTTCGAAAGATATTCTCATTTGACACACAGGGAAGGAAGTGGGAACTTATGTATCAGGACAAAGAGCATTGAAATGCCCAAAACAAATCTCACTAAAAGCAAAACAAACCAAAAAAAACTAAAACAGACTTTTCATAACAATAAAGATAGTTGAAGCATATGCTGGTTAGGTATGTTTTGAAGCATGGAAGCTGGTCTAAGCTGGTTTGAGCTGGTTTATGCTGGTCTTTAGTTGGTCATGAGCTATAATCTGGTCAAATACTGGTCCTAAGCTGGTCCTGCAGTGTTGCCAAGTCTGCGGTTTTCCTGCGAATTGGGCTACTTTTACACTGTTGCAGCGGGTTGTTTTTCAAGTCCGTGGGTTAAATCGACCCCAAATGACGTGATATTTAGCACCTGGAATTCGAATTTTACCAAGGGGTTTCCCGCCAAAAATGCAGATTTTACCCCCGGAATGCAATTTTTACCGTGGGACCCCCCTTGAAATGCGATTGGGCAAGTTTTGGGCTAGTTTTGAAGAGCAATTGGGCGGGTTTTGGTATGAAAACCTGGCAACCCTGTGGTCCTGAAATGGAGCTAGTTGCTCATGACCAGCTAAGGACCAGCATAAACCAGTTCAAACCAGCTAAGGACCAGCATAAACCAGTTCAAACCAGCTAAGGACCAGCATAAACCAGCTAAAAACAGCTTCCATGCTTCAAAACATACCTAACCAGCATGTTGTTTTTTTCAGCTGGTATCACTTTAGGAAACTAGTAGCGGGTGAATCTATTACCTTCTCTACCATTTGTTGTTCCAATCCTATCGAGTAAAGTCAAATGCACAACAAGTGCAAACAAAAACTTTTTCTTTTATTTTGTTGCCATACATCACAGTCTCTGATCATGTCCTTTCATTGGACAGTGAGTGAAGGAATGAACACTTTGCTGCCATCTCTAGTCGTTTGGTGGGATAAAAAAGTTGTAAAGCAAAAGAATGCATTTTTTTCAGTTTTCCAGTGAGGAACATAGTTGCATTTACTTAAAATCGAGGCCAGATTATCGTCCCGTGATGCTGTCTTTAGAGGGTCCACTCCCCACATTTTTATCATTTTATGACAAAAAAAATTGTAGCCGGGGCGGGGGCCAAGTGATCTTGCACTGTGGCCCAGCTTGCTCTTTGATATTTTGAAATTTAAAATGTCAAACTTTATTTAAAAAGAGATTTTCTCCATGACAAACTGGCAATCTTGTAAAATATATAGCATGTTATGCAGCAGCTACGTTATTTGGGCAGCATTTCGTCACATTTGGTTTGTCATTGGTCTAGGATGATGTCACCTACACAGAAACCCCGCCCCCCACATAGCGCGCTGTCTCATGCACACGCACAGTCCACAGAAGCGCACATACATTGCGCTGGCGTACACATTGTTATTGTGTTAATTGTCCACACTGATGAAGTCAAACGCGTTGAACAGGATGAGGATAAACTGCCTGAATGTCATATACTGATGGACATCACTGGATTTTTACAATGTAAACCGTACTTTAAGGCAGACCATAGATAACCGCAGCTATGTAAATGTCTCGCGGCACTGGAGCGGAATTGTCGCGCGGAGAAACACAAGGATCTAATTCATCACAAATAATGACGATACAGCGGACGTACAGATTATAACGTAAGTCATTTCTCATCCTCGTTTTATTTTTGAGGCCTTCATCATATGCAATGATGTATCTCTGTGTTTCCGGCAATGAATGATACTTAATGGCTACTTAATATTTAATTTTCAACAAAATGTCGCCTAGTGAGAAAGTGCGAGCTTTATTGCAGCTATTGTTTATATTAAAATTCATTGTAATAAAAATAGTTTACGTTTTGGAGCTTGTCTTTAAAGAACCGCACCAAATATCTACGCAAAACGCTCGAATTGTAATGCAAATACATTTTAAATCTAATAAGCATAATTTCTTTTAGCACTCATAGTCTGTTGAAATGGTAGTGAAACTGAGCTCAAATGGCGAAGAGACACTGGGCTACATTGGAAGCGCATCCGAAATTGCGTGACAGCATCAGCATGGCCTAACAAGTGACAGTCAATACAGTTGCAAATCTGTGGCGGACGCTCTTGTTTTCTCTTTCATTGACTAGTTTAGGCCTAGATAACATTGTGCTGGTAATCATTCTTTCATTGGTGAAACATCTAAGTAAGCGTTTGTTCAGGCGTCGCATTAAGCGCAATTATGCTTGGGCAGTTGTAAAAACATTAGAAACAAAGGATTAGGCTACTGCTGTGATTTCGTTTTCCAGTGAGACAAACTGGAAATTCAGGGGGAATGAACGTAATGACGTGCGACGATGCGCGAAACCATTCCACTGGATTTCACCTTATTATCCTGTTAACCTTTTACAATAATTTTTATAATGGCGTACAACAATGCAGTCAAAATTTAGGCAAAGAGTTGAGGAGGCGCATGCATCTGTCACAGACTGTTGACTTGAATGTAAAACATGCCTGGAAATAATCCACGTTAATGTACGCCTGCGAGTAAATGTAAAAATAGATGCTAAATACATTAATGATGTGAATAGGCCTATATGGTATAGGCTAGCCTCTGATTAATGATTAAATCATCTGTGTTGGCTATGTGGCCTTTACTTTGTTTAAAAAAAGCTGGTTATGGCTGAGCTAAGATTAGCTCATTAATTATAATTAGGTTATGCACAAATCATTTAAAATGTTACGTTACATGTTTTGACAATAATTGTATATTTGACAACTTCAAAATTCTCATTGCACACTGAGGACTGATTATTCTAGTTGACCAATTCATGTGACAAAAGTAATTTATTAACAAAATTCCTTAACTGACACTTCAAGATTTTGTAGGTCGCTGGATATATGACCAGCAGATGAATATTGAATATAAATTATTTGTTGGTCTAGTGGTAACATTTTTACTTTAAGTATTAGGGGCTCTGCGATTTAATTCACCTTAATAAAGCTTTTAAAAGGTTAGTTCACCCAAAAATGAAATTTCTGTCATTAATTACTCACCATCTTGTCGTTTCACACCCATAAGACCTTTTTTCATCTTCGGAACACAAATTAAGATATTTTGATGAAATCCGAGAGGTTATTTTATCCTCCTTTGAAAGCAATGAAATTACCGTCATTAAAGGTCCAGAAAAGTAGTAAAAACATAATTAAAATAGTCAACGTGACTACAGTGGTTCAACCTTAAAGTGTTAGTTCACCCAAAAATGAAAATTCTGTCATTAAAGGATTAGTACACTTTCAAATTTAAATTTCCTGATAATTTACTCACCCCCATGTCATCCAAGATGTCCATGTCCTTCTCTCTTCAGTTGAAAAGAAATTAAGGTTTTTGATGAAAACATTCCAGGATTTTTCTCCATATAATGGACTTCAATGGCCTCCAAATGGTTGAAGGTCAAAATTACAGTTTCATTGCAGCTTCAAAGTAGGGATGGGCGATATATCGCATGCGATTGTCACGCGCATTTCGTCAGTAAAGCCGGTTCCCTGATTACCGCTAAATCGCCATCACCTGCTTTCAAATGGAGTGGCATTTAATAGACAGAGCCGTAGTTCACTGACAAGCTACGCAATATCGCGTTCATTATCGAAGGCGATTCATCTGCGATAATGAACGTGATATTGCGTAGCTTGTCAGTGATCTACATTTCTGTCTATTAAATGCCGCTCCATTTGAAAGCAGGTGATGGCGATTTAGCGGTAATCAGGGAACCGGCTTTACTGACGAAATGCGCGTGACAATCGCATGCGATATATCGCCCATCCCTACTTCAAAGCGTTTTACACTATCCCAGACGAGAAATAAGGGTCTTATCTAGAGAAACCATCACTCATTTTCTAAAAAAAAATTTAAATTAAAAATGTTTTAACCATAAATGCTCATCTTGAACTAGCTCTCTTCTTCTTCTCTAATAGAATTCCAGCAGTGTAGACACTGCTAAGAGTATTACTGCCCTCCAAAGGTTAAAGTTTGAACTAATTGTTATATTCTTGCACTAGCATAATGTATATGCCAATTTAGTTCAAACTTTGACCTGTGGAGGGCAGTAATACACTTAGCAGTGTCTACAGTGCCAGAATTCTAATAGAGAAGAAGAAGAAGAGAGCTGGTTCAAGATGAGCATTTATGGTTAAAATGTATAAAATTGTAAAAAAAAATTTAGAAAATGAGTTTCTCTAGATAAGACCCTTATTTCTTGTCTGGGATCGCGTAGAATGCTTTGAAGCTGCAATGAAACTGTAATTTTGACCTTCAACCGTTTGGAGGCCATTGAAGTCCACTATATGGAGAAAAATCCTGGAATGTTTTCATCAAAAACCCTAATTTCTTTTCAACTGAAGAAAGAAAGACATGAACATCTTGGATGACATGGGGGTGAGTAAATTATCAGGAAATTTTAATTTGAAAGGAAATTTTAATTTTACGGGTGTAGAATGTCGTTTTACACCCGCAAGGCCTTCATTCATCTTCGGAACACAAATTAAGATATTTTTGATTAAACCCGATGGCTCAGTGAGGTCTGCATTCACAGCAATGACATTTCCTCTCTCAAGATCCATAAAGGTACTAAAAACATATTTAAAACAGTTCATGCGAGTTCAGTGGTTCTACCTTAATATTATAAAGCGACGAGAATACTTTTTGTGCGGAAAAATACAAAATAACGACTTTTCAACAATAATACGATAGGCCGATTTCAAAACATTGCTTCGGAGCTTTACGAATCGAATCAGTGACTCGGATCTCCTATCAAACGGCTAAACTGCTGAAATCACGTGACTTTGGCGCTCCAAGTCACTGATTTAAGGGTTGGGTGAACTAACCCTTTAATGTTATGAAGCAACGAGAATACTTTTTGTGCGCAAAAACAAAACACCAATTATGACTGTAGAACGACTAAATGTCCGAACGTCGGCTCAGTGTTGGCCAGCGCACGCATTGTGTTGCACACGTGACCAGAGCCAACCAATACTGAGCCGCCTTTTGGATGTAGAACCTGGAAGCGCTGCAATGTACATAGCGTACGAGAATGACTGGGGAGAGACGAATCTGTTGAATAAAGTCGTTATTTTTGCTTTGTTTTTGCACACAAAAGGTATGAACGAAAGTTTTATGGGTGTGGAACGACATGAGGGTGAGTAATTAATGACAGAAATTTCATTTTTGGGTGAACTAATGCTTTAATGGAAAAAAAAAAAAATGTAATTACCAGTTTGTCATTAAATCATAAAAATAGAAACTTCCTCTGTCATATATCAGTATTATATCCCTGTCACATATATTATACATTATGAAGTGGTGGGGACAAAATCAGCAATGTCCATCATGAGCTTTCTTTCTTTTTTTCTTTCTTTCTATAATATCAGATGTTTGTTTTTATGGTTCAGTTATCATTTTGCTTCAACATTACTGTATTTATACAACCACACACTGTTCTTTGTGGTGATATCAGTGAAACCTGATCATTGTTTGTAGCTGTTTCTCTGCTCAGTCGGTACCTGAGCTCATTGATGCTGATGCTGTACATCTCCGACAGAAGCACATGCTGATGCCCAAGCGTGTGCTGCTGTACGTGATTCATTGCAAAAAAACTCATTACACATGTGGTTTGTGTGAGAAATACTGCTGATAAGGTGTTTAGTGTGTGAGTTAAAGTGATTGGAGTGATGTTGACTTGCAATATGACAAATCTGGGTCAATGTAACCACCCACCCCCCTTCACCACCACAGGCTACAAAAGGCAAGACTGAAAAAAGCAAAGAGGATGAGGATACCATCACCAGGCTCTGTGCGTGAATGTATGCATGTGGAAATAAGAGCATGGTGTGCTGGCTCTGTCCTCGGGTCTATGTGTGTGTGTGTGTGTGGCAGTTGTGTTGGGGTATATGTCTCAAGTGTTGTTGTGCATGCCTCCCTCCTACATGAGGTCAATCCAGCCATGTCACATCCTGTAACTGTTCTCTCTGTGCTGCTTTATATTCTCTTTTACACATATACACACACACACACAAACTTTTTTCGTTCTCTTCTCTTTTTTCACCCTTTGGTTATTTGTTAAAGGAATAAAATGAAAATTCTATTATTATTATTTACTCATTCTCTTGTTGTTCCAAACCCAAATTACATTCTTTTTTCTGTGGAACACAAACATGAAGCCTGCTTTCCATGTTATTTTCCATGCAATATAACTATGTAGAAATACTGAAGCTTTTATGCATCGTAAATAATGCAGAACCATTATAAAAGTGGTTAGTATAACTTGTACACTATATTCAACCCAAGTCAAACCAAAAATTAAGTAATTACTCAGTCTCCATTTATTGCATTTTCTCAAATTAAAACAAATGTTCTTATTTTGTGCTCCACAAAAGAAAGAAAGGTTTATGGGTTTGGAAGGTGAGTAAATTATGACTAAATGTTCATTAATAGCTTATCTATTCCTTTAACCTTCACATTGTCTTTCCATTGACATTCCATAATATCTAATACTAATGTTTCAAACTGTCATTATTTAGAATAATGAACTGGTCTACTCTGCTCTGTGGAGGGGTGATTAGTGCAGCCATCAGATTATATCTCTATTATAACATTATTCCATTTACATTCCATTACAAATTATAACATTATTCCATTTACATTCCATTACATGTTTGACCATAATAGATGTCTTCAAGATTACTCTCTTTAAATGCATGCCTTAGTAATCTCTAGCAAAACAATTACCTCTCTTTAACAGTCAAGTAGACAAAGCCAGTGATAACCAAACCAAGAATATAAAATTACGTCAATATTTCCCAGATATGACATCATTACAAAGCTACCCAATTTATACAATTCTTTACATTGTTTGCTTGTGTGCTTGTAATAATTATTTTTTATGCCTTCTTTGATAGATGTGAACCCCTGGAATTTATGTTAACAAAGATAATGGGTCAGAAGGGATTTTCTGTTACATTAGGATTTGTCTTACTGACAAGTCTGTGATGTACCCTGTGTGCTGTTCTTTATTGTTTCACATTGTTTAATTATATGGAAGGTTGTGAATGACTAACAGAAGACTGTCTTCTGTGCTTACCTCATCACAATTGTTGATGTAATTCTGTGTGCTGTGACTAATATTAACTGTATGTGCAATACTCACAAAATGTATGTCTTCTATGTGCACATTTCTAATTTATTATTTATTTAAAATTACACAAGTACCAAAGTAAATGAGCACTGATTCATTTGCCTTTTTTCTCTCTGCTTCCTAACCACACAGCTTTGCTCAGCCCCAGATGCCTCCGCTCCCTCTTGACGAGCGCATAGTGGTTATTCAGCGCCCCAAAAGTTTGGCCTTGCGCGTGGCCTCCCCACCAACCACATCACAGTCTTCCTCCCACCGCCCAGCCACTCACAACGAGCCCCCACCCCGCTTACCACAACCCCAAGTCCCACCACCCCGTTCCTATCCAGGTTCCAACTATTTGTCTCTGGAATGCCAGCGCAGGCAGTCGTCCTATGTTCAGAGAGAAAAAGGAGAACGAGGTGCTCCCTTTGAGGGCAGCGGCCACAATGCTAGCCATTGTCACAGCAATGGGACTGTAACTTTAGGTCCCAGACCTCACAAGCACACGCATACCATTGACATTAAAGTGTCTTTAGACCAAGGTGGAAGAGGAGGATCTTACATAGACAAAGGCCGCATCAGTAGTCTTACCCGGAGTGGAAGCATCAAGGGGAACAGAACTAAACGGGTGTCCCTGCACTTAGATCCAGGGCAAGGTGAAAGGAAATGCAAAGGAAAGTCTTCCGAGTCAGTGGAGAAGCACCAGAGCCATCATCAGAGTCAAAACAAGACTCAGCACAGTAGCCATCATCCAAGCCAACTTACAGTCTCTCCTGGAGGGATCTTGGAATTTGTACCAGCCCAAAGACAGCAGTCAAAATCCAAGCTTACTAGAGATAGAGACTTGTCATCAAAGTCTTGTTCTGCAACTACCAGCTACCCATTCCACAGTGAGAAGGACGTATCATCTGTAGGAAACAAAGAAAACTCCAAACTGGGACCCGGCCACCAACTGCCCCACGCCCACAGCCTATCCCGTCACCACAGTTCAGCCCCATTACCCCATGCTGCCATCCTAAGCCCTCACTACCCTGCTGTTCCACCCTCACTCCCTTCCCGAGCCCCTTCCTCCTACCAGCACATTAGTCAACCTCGTCCCTCACGCACTAGAGAACATCGGCCCCAAATTCTTCACGCTTTGCCTCTCTCCCCTACTTCCTCCCGAGGAGGCTTCCCCAGTCCTGACCACACATGTACGATTGACTTTTCCCACCCTTGTGGCTGTTGGAGGTTGGTGCGTTGTAGAAGAGGTAGAGGTCATTCAACTGGCTACCACGGTCGTAGTACAAGCCCATCCTCTTCTTTTTCCCACACCCAAGGAACAAGTGCTGCCAACGGAGGTGGCGGAACCATGGGATTGAAGACTTTAGGAGGGTGCCTGTCAACTGCTTCCACCACCAACACCTCCTCTTCCAACAGCACTGTCTCGGACTGTCGCACAGGGCTGCTCAGACCTTTAGGTTGTGCATCCTGTTCTGGAGAAGCTGGAGGTTTTGAGAGCCCTGCTGCTTTCCGTAAGAAACTGGTTGGTGGTTGCTTACCCTGTACTCCTCTGTCCTCATCTGCACCTCTTCGAGCACTCCAGAGTTGCGTCAGTGGGTGCAATCCCAAAGCAAGCCAAACTGGAAGCTCCACATGCAGCTACTGCAGTAGTGACCCCATTGTAGTGACCTTTAACCCACACAGAGGGAATCCTCCCAACATGGGCCGTAATATTGGAGCACATACCATGGGAGGATACCAGCCCGATGATGACGATTACAGTGTACGCACAATCTGGCCAGAGGAGCTAGCAAAAAAGATGACTCGCTCTAAAACCCAACCAGTCCACCACAATGCAGGGAATAGCATGGGCTCAGGAAGGACCTGCATGGGCCACAACCAGAATAGTGGCAATGGCGGAAATCCTGTAATCCTTGACTGCCGGAACCTTATGGAGTTCACTCGTTCCCAGTTGACAGATCAGGCAGGACGACGTAGGCTCCAGCAAGGCAAGATGGCGGTTTTGGACTTTATCGGATCAGGGAATAGTGGGGACCAGGGCAGGGATTCCCTCAAGAGGCTATGGAACAAAGGAGCAGATGCTTGCATGGGGGATGGCAACGGGTTTGATGACGAAGTGCTTCCACAATCCCCATCCCTGCGCTCTCCTTCTCCAGATTCTCCTCCATCCTTCTCTCCCCCACCTTCTGCTCCTAGCACACTTATTAAGCCCAAACCCAAACAGAGGGAGAGGGAAGGTGGACACACCTTACCCTCTGCACAGTCGCTCCACTTGGTCCTCAACTCACTCAACAGAGAACAAGATGAGGAAAATGGACGAGGTAAAGATGCAAGTACTCAGCAGGTTGAGTGACATCTTTATAATGTGTTGATGATTGACCACTCAGAAAGATGAGCACAGTCTCTTCACATTGATAATCCCACTTGAATGTACTGACCTCAATTTCATTTTCTCATATTCCATTAGGCTGTATGACTATGTGCACTGATAGTATTCAAATTACAGTTCAGTTAATCTGTGGGGTGCATAATCCTCGTTAGTCTAGCTTCAAAAGATTGCCAGAGTTACATTACCCATGATTTTTTCTGATTAAGCCCTGTCTACCTTTAATTCTTTTTCGGAAATTTCAGAATGCTTTATCCTCTGTTTTATGTCTTATTGAAACTCAAAAAATTTAGTTTTTTGAAAGAACTAAAGGATAATAGCCATTCTATGGAGGGAAGAGCGATGAGACTTCAAACAGGAAAGATAAGGAGGATGGATTTCTTCTTACATAAGGGCTTGATGACATCATACTCTATGCCATATTTAAATGACTGAAAAGAATCTAAAAACACTCAAATCCTTTTCCAGCATACCAGCACACCTCTCTAAGATGATCAAATTATTCATAAATTATTTAGAAATATAACAAAACAAATGTAAGCAACAGTATGTTTTTTTGTTTGTTTTGTTTTTGCCAGTGCACCTTTCCCTCCCTCTTTCCTCCTCCCTCCCAGCGTCACTGTCTGAGGAGAGTGTGATGACCCCAGATGTGGAGAATGCTGTGATCAGCCCCATCCTCCCTTTCCTTTTTCTGGGTAACGAGAGAGATGCACAGGATCTGGATCTACTGCTTCGTCTCAATATTGGTTTTGTGGTCAATGTCACAACCCATCTTCCTCTCTACCACCTGGACACAGGCTTGGTGCGTTACAAAAGGCTCCCTGCTACTGACAACAGCAAGCAGAACCTGCGACAGTACTTTGAAGAGGTTTTTGAGTTTATCGGTAAGAGAACTTGTCAACTCTTTCATAGTTTAAACATTTACAGACCCAATGAAATGGCTTGACAAAGTGCAATTTTCTGTCCTGTGAAGACTTCTTTCTTATTGAAGCAGGAAGGGTGGCCAGGATTATCCCTTTCTTTTTTGAATAGCTAATAGCATTATAGCTATTATGGGGGCAGGACATTCTCATTATAAAGAGCATTTGATTGAACCACAATCTGTGTAGTGCAGGTTGAGTCATCAATATTTTTGGTTTGTGTTGTTTTTTGATGTGTGCCACACCCCTTTTTCTTTTTTTTTTCAGAGGAAGCGCACCAGTGTGGACGGGGTGTTCTTGTGCACTGCCAAGCAGGCGTGTCCCGCTCAGCGACTATTGTCATTGCTTACCTTATGAAGCACACCCTCATGACCATGACTGACGCCTATAAGTATGTGCGGGGTCGGCGACCGATAGTCTCCCCCAACCTCAACTTCATGGGCCAGCTGCTAGAGTTTGAGAGAGACCTGAACTCTGGGGTAACACCTCGCATCCTCACCCCCAAACTGAGTGGCCTGGAAACACAAGTTTAAAAGGATGGAGCAAGAAAGAAAAAAGAAAACAAGAGGGAAAAAGGAGATAATTAGGAAGATGGAATTAATGGAGAGAAACGAATGGATAGAAAATGTTGCGACAGTTGAGATGAAGGATTTTGACAGAGAGAGAGAGAGAGCGCGAGATACAGAAATAACCAGAAGATGAAAGAAGTTTGAAAGAAATAGAGAGAAATAAAGGGACTTTCATCTGTTTTAATTGAGGTACCTCTGCTCTTTTAAATCTTTTTGTTTCATATAAATAGCACTTAAATTACAAATGGATATTTGCGCTACCTAACCTGATACTCTGTTAATGATGTGCCAAGTTTTAATTTAAAATAACAACTCACTTCACTTAAAGTATTATTATATTACTATTATTAAGTTTGGTTAAATGCAAATGTTATATAAGATTATTTAGGGAAAAACAAATGCAATCAAAGTATTCTCTGGCTGTCAAACACAGAAAAATATTCAATGTGCTGAGTTTCTCAGAACTGTGACGTGCATCACATTCGAGACCCAAGAGCTGTAGCAAACTTCAAACTCCTTTTCCACTGTGCATAGAACTTTTCTAGACAGACTATTTTTGAATTGGGAGATCGTTTGAAAGTGCTTTTTTTGGTTACTTTTGCGTTAGCTGCCAACTATTTATAAATTTCTCCACTGACATGAAGATTCATTTTGCCTTTGAAATTTTTTCGATACTGCTATTTTTGTTACTTGATTTTACTTCTTGAATCCTTCATCTTAGTGTCTTTGTGTGGGAGGTGTGCAATAGAGACTGATGTGGAAGTGGAACTGATTTCATTTATTTTTCGCTCTGACATTGTTTCACTAATGGACATTTGTCATGGGACATGAACCAGCCACTATAATGGCAGATAACATCCAAAAATCATATTTTTTTCTATTACTTGCTTAAGATATTGGACAGAGGGCAATTTGTAAAGAGCACTGTGTAATGAAAAAAAAAAGTGCACAATAGACTATACAATAGTTTTTTTTTTTATTCTGTCTTTTTTATTCAACTGACTAGTTATTTAACTTTGTGCAGGCAGTGCAATGGTTAAATTTTATTTTATTTTTGTGCTTTCTATATGTTTTATTGCTGTCTTTTTTGTGCTGCAAATGGTGTTTTGAAATTATGAGGAGAAAGATCTTGTGAAATCGAACGCAAATCCTATTTTACATTTTTAATAAGGAATATCTACACTGTTTATTATTGTGCAAAATTACTTTGACTGGATTGGGCCAAGTCATCATCATAAATCTCTCTCTTCAGTATGGTTTGAATTTGCATTTCAGAATTGCACATCAAGGTGACAAGTAGATATTTTAGTTTGAGCATGAAAGTACCATGGCGATAGTGTGCAGATGTAGCTAAAACGTGAAGTGTTTTCTGTCATTTGGTATTTAGTTCATGGCATAAGAAAAATGAACTTAGCTCAGCTTTAATGGTTGCCCTAATTTTAAACACCCTGCCTATTTTGACCATGATCAGATTTTAGTGCTCTCAGGACTGTAGGCAAACAATCTGGTTTTATATTACATACCACAAAGGAAACCAGAGCCCCTTCCTCCATTTGAATTCTTCCTTCATTTTCCTACCTTCGTTTTTCTTTCTCTGTGTTCTCTTAGAGACTATGCATTATTATGGGAATACATTCTGTGAAAAAGACTTCACTCAGTTCACTGTGAAACACATTCTTCTTCCTGTATACTGTCAAGTTCTCAGCCTTGGTCCTTGAAGCCTCTTCTCATCAGTCTTGACAAGCGAGGAGTTTGTCTGTCATCTCTGAGCTCTTATCTGCCTCACTGAGCCATTGGGCCCTCACACACCACTGCTGTGTCTCCATTAAATTTCTCTGCCCAGCAGCGCATGACAAAGTATACTATTTTGCATTTCAGTTCAAATATGCTCCAGTTCAAAACCCCTACAGTACCTACAGTAAAGACATGTGTAGGTGTCTTCTTATAGGTACAAGACCACAGAAATGCTCCCAAATTTTAAAGCTCCCATCTAAAGCCACTGTACGATTTATAATAGTCCTTTACGACTGTTGCTTGTCAAAACTTCTGACACTGCCAGTAGGTAAGATTTGATTGCAATGGTCATTGATCAGCTGTTGGCGAACATGTCAAACTATCGCTCAAAGACTTCAGATTTTGGCCTAGGATCCAAGGATTCTTTTAGGATTCACAAAATTTGTCTCAGGCAGTCATACAGTGTGAACCAGGTTAAAAATGGCTGCTATTACCGACAAGTTCAGTGCCATTGCTTTGTTATTTTAGGGTCAGCTGCTGCTTGTACTTGTCATATCGTGACATGCTGACTGTTTTATTCTGTCTCTCTCTGCTGACAGTGTTTTTGTCTGACAATGTAGCTTGATTATGCCCAGAGGAAACGATTAGGTAAGCAACACCTAATAAATAGGTCTCAGTGAGGTGACAGAGTGCTGAGAAATCAGACAAATCTTCATCTAAAAAGCAGGATTGGGCAAAATTTGTAATTTGTTTCAATTTGATTTGAATTGACCACATGCCATAGCATACTGAATTGAAATTACATGAAGGAAATTCAACACACAGTTACATGCCATGGCGAACTTAAAAACAAGTGACTACTTTTATTGCTAAAAAGATCCAGTGGTATCTGGCATCAGGTACCTTCTTCCATTATTTCTTGTAACAGTTTGTTTACCATTTCCAAAAACTGCCAGACCCCCCATCCCCCCCCCCCNCCGCATGAGTACATGTATATAGTGTATTATAAGCGAAAAGTAACGCCAGGGATGCCTTTTGGTACAATAACCGTCTTCCGAGTCAATGTAGCACCTATCAATGGAAAGAAAATTAAGAACTTGGAAGTCTTGTAAATGTTTGTGTTTGTGTTATATCTGTTTGCGCAAAAGTGCGTGTGTGTGTGTGGACACAAGAAGTGTGTTTGCTGTGTGCTAGACATGTTGAGACAAGAGAGTAATGTGGGTTCAACTTTCCTACCATTTCTATCAAGAATCCCAACCTCAGGCCTGTTAAATGTCCATTGGCACAACTCAAGCTTCGCTGTTAGCTTGCATCTGTCAATGCCATGAGCCACTGCTATATGCCTTCTTTACCCTAGATTTGCTCTTCCAGACATTGGGGGACATTTTACCTCTTTGTACATTCAATCATACCTTTCACTGTAGAAACAAATACTGCATAGGCCTACCAGAATCACCTGGCAACACTGAATGACTAGCGCTGGACATCAGACTCTGTGAATTGCTGTTGGAATCTCAGTGTATGAAAGATGAATTTGTTTATAATATGTGTGCAAAGCGTCAAAACTGGATACTATATATGACCAGTATTTCCTGTGTTGAATAATCTTATATACACTATATGGTTTGCACATAGAAATGAACTAAATGTAAAATTTTGTGTAAAATTTGTTTGGACATGTTGTAAATTTGTGAATTGATTCTTTCTGTGACTTTATTCATGTATGTAATGCTTGTTCTTTTTTTAATTATTATTATTACAATTGTTATTATTATCTCATTTTTGTGCCAAATACTGAAATGAAGGTTGGCTTTGGAGGTTGGCATCTTAATATTGACAAAAAAGAAGTGCCCTCTAGGATAAAACATGTTTGAACTGCTCAGTTATCAGTGTCTTACCTTGTTCCCCAGGCAATATGATGTTGTCATACTCTGTTACTGTAACTTTACACTTATACCCACAGATTTTCTTACCCACTAAACTGCTAAATTGCTCATTAAAGAAGTTATATTTTCCTATGTTCATTTTTGTTTAATCATGGCAAGTTTTTCAGTGACTCTTCTGATAGGCGATCCCTAAAGGGTTGTACTTTGATGTACTTTGAATGCATGTTGCTCCAAACTGACCTTCCAGTCTTCTCTCCCCTTCCTACTGACTCAGCCGTTCTCCCCTGTGAGAATTCAGTGCCCACGCTGCTTCAGAGAGAAGATAGACACGTTAGCCTGTGTTGGTTTGACCATATACTTGTGTGTACTTCAGTTTTTATCACTGACAAATGATGGGGCTTCATCCTTTTTCCTGTTTAAAACTTTACTGTGAGAGACTGTGATACTGTTGTGAAGCAAAAACGATTAAAAGTGTTAGACTGATCCTTGCCGGTAATGACTATGAGAATAACGTACCTCTTAAAAAAAAAAAAAAGGTCGGCTTGTTATAAAATTGTTCATCGATATGATGTTCTTGCAAAGCTGAAATGATTTGTCGAAATAAATTTTTTACAACAAATTGGCAATGCTGTTGTGTTTCTTTTCAGATGGCTTGTGACACGAAACAAATGTGGCATCTTGTTGGATTAGCCTAGCACTCACATAAGCCCACTCTAACCAGGACCAGTTCATTCAGAACCAGGGATGTTGGTTTGGAAATTATTGGTAGTTACAGTATAGTCAATGAGCTGTTAGATTACCATTGACAAATGAGAGGCGTAGCCCACCAGTTACATAATTGTTAGCTGTTGTGTTGTGCGACTGCGTTGTGATTTGGCACCCCAAGGGCTTGGATCAATAGTCAGCATGGTATAATACAGGACACCTATCATGTTAAAGTGAAACCTAGGTGCTGCTCTCTCCGGGAGAGACCTCTCTGGACTCGGATTCCATTGGCTTTTCAGTGGCGTCCTTGTTGCAATCTAATCTACTCAGTGTCAGAGAGAAAAACTGGGGGAGGGATCCCTCCTGTGACTGCCTTCTCGCAGGCCACTTCAGCGTTATATTCAAAATGATAGAACAAAGCTAAAATGGTAGTGTGCCTGAGAGGGATGAGGAAAGAAACTGGGGCAAAGGCTTTTAGAGTGTGTGTGGAATCATGTGCACATGTGACCGGCCAGCGTTAGAATGCTCAATGCTGATCCATGTCTCCAAAATCTCCCGTAATATTGTTGAAACTTGATGACTCAATTCTGTAGCCTGGTCTTGAGGGCATGAATGTGGAGTGATAAGTGCATATGATTTTATGGTACGTTCTCTATAATAATTATACCGTAATAACTGTACAACAGCTAGCTCCAGTCTTTGAATGTGATTTGCTGAGGGGTGTTCCAAGAGTGCTGATATAGGCCAGAAACATACTTAACGTACTTAATAAGTAAATTTGTGAGTTCTTGACCAGTGCACATACTTGCAGCTGGTTATGAATTGTGTGCCCGACACATTTAGGAATGCAACAGTAGGTGAATTGATTCATTCAGAAATAAAAAAGTGATGGTGACTGAATATAGGAATAGCTTACTACTCTCAATATTTCTCCCATATCATTATATGGCTATTTTGAATTCAGCCAGTCTTTATGAGTTTACATGTGCATCAATAATGCAATTATTTTTCATAATCAGAATAAGGTCTTAATCGCAGTAAGATGTTTACATGACACAAGTAGGACTCTTCACTATAGTTTACATGCAATTTTCATTACTCTGATGATTCGCTAATAAATATGGCTATACCACACTCTGATAGTCCCTAAAAATGTATTTTGAATTTGATGTGAGTAAATTAAAACAATTGCGGGTGTTGTGCCGAATTTCGACCCCATGCCAGATTATTACCCCCCTAGTATTGGTAGATTTAGGAGGATGTGTGGGGGAGGGGTTAGGCAATCAGGTAGCGACTTCAACAAGGGGGGAAATAATTTGGCAGGGGGTCGAAATTCGGCACAACACCGGCAATTGTTTTAATTTACTCACATCAAATTCAAAATACATTTTTAGGGATGTACTGAATATTATTCTGCGCTGTGATGAACATCGCAATGCCAGGTTTGCCTACGCTGCCATCATATTCTTTGCATTGTCTGGATGAAGATACGGATTTGGTGAAGAGAAAACTTCAGAATAATGTCACGGAGGTCATTCATGAAGTTGTGTGAACAACACACGGTATCCGTGTACATCTGAGCACATGCGCACTTTGGTCAGAGCAGTAATAATGAGATTAAGGTGTTTACATGCCTGTTTATTGTGATTAAAATCAGCGTATTCCACCTAGTTTAATACAATTATGGTTACTATGATTAAGAGCTTAATCGCATTCGTTTGATCTAAGTATTGCATTTACATGAGGTAAAGTTTAATCGCAATATTGCCAAAATCCCATTATAATTGCATCATGAGGGTGCATGTATACGCACTGATTGAATCATTCACTTTACGGAATCATTCAAATCACTGATTGATTCAGGAACAAAACACAAAAATGTGTTGCAAAGGGACACAAAATTGCTTATTCTGCTTTATTTGACAATTTCCATTGTCAGAGTGAAAACAGACAGTTTTAAACGGCACCATTTTAAACTTAAAACAGACAACTTTTTACGCATTTTGGCCTTTCATTTACATGACAGCAGCGTTTTGGGGGTCTGAAAACGCAAACTTCTGAAAACATGTTTCAAAGTGCTAGTTTCTGAAAATTATGCCATTACGATGTCCATTTAAACAACAAAAATGCAAATTTGAGAAAACTGTGACGTCATGCACATGTGTGTTACGTGTTCAGTCTATAGGCACGTAGTTGTTCTTTACTAAGTCACATTGCCAACTACTGGCTTGGCATGCATAATACAGTGTTTTTTAATTATTTTCGCAGATCCATGTGAATTGGGATCATTTTGACCACATTTTACATCTGTACAAAGTAAAAACTTTTCAGTTTTTAGTACATCACTGTTGTGTAAAAGTAAATAGCAATATTGTGTCACTCAGTATTGACTTCCTGTTTATTGAACAGTTCTATAAAATCAAAATCCCAATTCCAGTCATGGCATTGTTTTGAATACTTAGTAATTCTTACTTAGTAAGAATGTGATTACCTGCAGCTGAATCCAAGCCATGCTGATATTCAGGCCAACAGCTATATGTGATATTTCTTAATTTGATATTCTTTGCTATGCTAACTTGGATAGGAAAAATGACTTAATCATCATCCTTATGTAATGATAACTTTGTACCTCCAATAAGGAAGAATTCAGTCTTTGTGATTCGAGGCACGTTTCTCTAAATATCTCAGGAGTCATCAAACATGTTGCCCAGCAACACTGTTTTAGGTGTAGCCTATAGGAAGCATCACTGAATAAGAAAGAACACAGTTCTGATAAAACTGACATGTAATATCTCAGTCCAGGCTTTTTACAAATATCAGAAGGCTTGTGGGTATAAAGTAGGGATTATGCAAACAGGCTTTACATGTAATAGGTGGGTGTGGCTTATGTGCCTCCTCAAATCACCTGTGGCATGCAAATGTTCTTATTTTGTATCTGCACCTGTGAAGACGTTGAGAGGCAATCCTGTTTAATTTCAACACTCCAACAACAGAACCAGGACATAATGTTTGCACAAGAAAAGGACACTTTAATATTTACTCATTCCTGGAAAACACCATAACCAGCATGGAAAGATACCGGAGAACTCTGAGGACTTGTCAAGAAAGGATGGGAACTGCATGGGGAGAAAATTCCAGATAAGTGACAGGCGTTTGCTGAAACCATCAGAGCAACAAAACCTCTAATCTGAAGGTATTGTGAATGACGTCTATTACAGAAGATTTTTTGTAAGATAATAGATAACCTTTCAGCTATTTCATAGTTGAATATGTCACTTCAGCTGAAAAGCTGAATGTATTCTTAAATTTCTTTTTATTTAATTAATTTATGTTTGATTACTAATATATTGAGTAAATTCATCATGCATATTCTGAGTACAGCTAGTACTGAGTATGTCTGAAATATTATGAAATCCCAAAATGTTGTGGGAAATAGTTTTCTCTGGTGTAAAAAAATAGGAAAACTCTATTTTTATTTATTTTTTTATATCCCAGATTAGTGTGCTTCAGTTGCCCAAGGGGAAATAAATGAACAGTGCTGTAAGCTAGGCTTTTCCATATGCAGAGTAAATGTTGTGGTCTTAAAGTACATGATGTAAATATCATGGGCGGTAGGATGCTGTGGACGTTGCCTGGTCAGGCGCACATAACGAGTCTCACGAGGCAAAACCATGGAGACGGAATTCTTCCGAGACTTCCTCCTAGTGGCAGAAGCCCTAGTATTTTACTCTAATAAAAACATCTTGGCTTGTCTGAGCTTTCTCATCTGTAATTCACTGAAATTTGATGCTATGTATTAAATATCCATTTACATTTCCTCTTGTTTTCCATTCTTTTCCAGTCCATGGCACGCTCCAGGTGTAATGGAAAGATCCTTTGTCTGTGTCTCTTGCCTTGCGTGATGGTAAGTCACCTGTTGGTCTACATCATGGTGTCCATATTTGTAGCCGTCTCCTACTCCCCTCCTCTACCGCAGCTGCCCCTCCATTTCATTGCCACTGGAGCCTCTGCAAACTCGGAAGCCTCTGCATCCCATCCACTTCGGCCATTCTGGAATCTCAAACTAGAGGACGGGGCACTGTGGAACCGCCTCCAGCACATTTGGGACAGAGAGCACAACCCTATATTGAATGGTAACGATACAAGGTACAAAGATCAAAGCCTTGAAATACAACCCCAAGAGACGGGGAAAACTGGTGCCTGTGAACAAGATGAGGCTTGGGCGTCTCAACTGCCTGATTTTAACACCCTTCCTGAACAAATGAAGGATTTTGTCCTGTCCATGCACTGTAGGCGATATGCTATCCTCATGGATCAACCCAACCTGTGTTTCGGACAGGACTCTGAAACGGCGTTCCTTTTAATGGCGGTTAAGTCACAAGTCGGAAACTTTGAGAACAGACAGGCCATCCGAGAGACGTGGGGAAGGAGCGGACAAATCCAAGGGGACGGCGGAGGAAGAGGCTGGTTCGTACGCACTGTCTTCTTGCTCGCAAGGCAGGACACAGAGACAGGGCCTCATCCCGACCTGAGTGCCCTATTGAAGTTGGAGAGCAGCACCCATGAAGACATCCTGCAGTGGGATTTCAAAGACACTTTCTTCAACCTCACCCTGAAGGATGTTCTCTTCTGGGACTGGCTTTCAAAACACTGTCCTCATGTCCACTTCATTTTTAAGGGAGATGATGACGTGTTTGTTAGGACTAAGGCTCTGCTGGACTACTTAGACCATGTTGGAGTTCAAAAAACACATAAAAATAAAACAAAAGGATGGGACGATTTTATTGTAGGGGATGTTATTGCCAATGCCTGGCCCAATCGGCAGCCTGATACTAAATATTACATACCTGAAAGCTTCTATAAGGGAGCATATCCGGCGTACGCAGGCGGCGGTGGGGTGGTTTACACTGGTGCTTTGGCCATGCGTCTGCAGGAGGTCTCTCATTGGGTCAGCTTGTTTCCCATTGACGATGTTTACTTAGGAATGTGCCTTCACAGGCTCGGGGTGTCCCCCACTCATCATTCAGGTTTCTTTACCTTCGACCTTCCAGAGGATCTGCGGGAGAAGCCATGTGCATATCATAATGTTCTCTTAGTGCATAAACGCACCCCGAAAGAAATGTTAACGCTGTGGAAGGAGCTACAGGTTCCTCCTCAGCAGTGCTAGTGTAAGGCAGGGCAGCTTGTTCATGAATTCAAATGAAGGTAAATGATGCAGCGGGGATCCGGACTTTAAAGTTATTTTCGTTTTTACCACAAGGTATTTTCATGCCAACTGGGCGTGTTAATTTGTATATAAGGCCCTCATTTTTCTGTGATGTCGGGCTGTGGGTGCAGCGGTCATTATGAGAAGATCAAATTAGGATGGCAAGACAGTAGACAAGCTAAAAATGGCATAAGAAGTCACAATGTATACAACATGGTTGACTTCACAAGAGAAGGTTGTTGTGAAATGGCTCTTGTTTTATGGGAATAAGAATGAATAAGCTATCTAGTGGACAATTGAAGCATCTCATGTGATTTTTTTTATTTTTAAGATTTAAAGGTTTGTGGCCCAAACACAATTAGGAGTTATCTCATAATGGAACAAATCAAAAAATGTCATCAACAAAATTCAGCTTTGTATTTAAAAAGCAATGCTACTGCTTAATGTTAAAAATTTGACTGTTTTATCTGAAATGTTTCAGAGAGGTTGTAGAACATTTTTAGACAATATTTTTTTACACTTAGAATGAATTTTATGCTTTGTTTGAGTTTCACATATGTGTCATTTTCCTTTGTTTTGCAAGAATTGCCAATGTGGAAATGGCTGTAAAAATAATTCAAGAGGATCTGGACTCTAGTACTATATTGATATTGGAGTACAGGTGCTCCTTTGCAAAATGATCTGGATGCCTGAACACCCCACAGACATTGTCATCTGGTTTAGGCCTTGTGGGCCTAATTATAGCCTGGTGTTATTGGAGGCATACTGAATTACAACAACAAAACATAATAAGGGGAAATAATGAATGACAATAATGAAAAAATTATGATTTGATGATTAGTCATAGAATTTACTTTGATTATTTATACTTTAAATGTTTGTGCATTGATCCGATTCATGTAAATGTGGATGTTTAAAAGCAGTTTTATGACTAAGAATTTCTTTACGTTTGTGTCACTTATTATTATAATATCTGTGTTTTCATTTGCTTTGAATTGCTTTCTTTCAATGTATGTTTATTATTATTAGTGGAAACGGCCCTCTTCATTTTTACTGCTGACCCCCCCTTACACCTGAGCAATAGCAGGAACCTGGCTCTCCATTTTGTTCTGATTTTTTTTCTGTTTTTACATTTTGTGTACATATTTCCTGTTTTTTCTGTTTGTAATAAAGACCAAAAAAATTATATGGATGGTCATTAAAACATTGCTAAAACAACAAAGCCATTGGTGGCCGAAGACTTTTGCACAGTATTGTATGTGTGTATGTATATATATGTATATGTATATATGTATATATGTGTATATATACACACACACATACATATTATATATATGTATTTATACACACACACACATACACACACTCACCTAAAGGATTATTAGGAATACCATACTAATACTGTGTTTGACCCCCTTTCGCCTTCAGAACTGCCTTAATTCTACGTGGCATTGATTCAACAAGGTGCTGAAAGCGTTCTTTAGAAATGTTGGCCCATATTGATAGGATAGCATCTTGCAGTTGATGGAGATTTGTGGGATGCACATCCAGGGCACGAAGCTCCCGTTCCACCACATCCCAAAGATGCTCTATTGGGTTGAGATCTGGTGACTGTGGGGGCCATTTTAGTACAGTGAACTCATTGTCATGTTCAAGAAACCAATTTGAAATGATTTGAGCTTTGTGACATGGTGCATTATCCCGCTGGAAGTAGCCATCAGAGGATGGGAACATGGTGGTCATAAAGGGATGGACATGGTCAGAAACAATGCTCAGGTAGGCCGTGGCATTTAAACGATGCCCAATTGGCACTAAGGGATGGGACGATTTTATTGTAGGGGATGTTATTGCCAATGCCTGGCCCAATCGGCAGCCTGATACTAAATATTACATACCTGAAAGCTTCTATAAGGGAGCATATCCGGCGTACGCAGGCGGCGGTGGGGTG
Source organism: Anabarilius grahami (assembly GCA_003731715.1). NCBI lineage: Eukaryota > Metazoa > Chordata > Actinopteri > Cypriniformes > Xenocyprididae > Anabarilius > Anabarilius grahami. The sequence goes on from RJVU01035392.1 coordinate 11,702,903, forward strand.
GTTTACACTGGTGCTTTGGCCATGCGTCTGCAGGAGGTCTCTCATTGGGTCAGCTTGTTTCCCATTGACGATGTTTACTTAGGAATGTGCCTTCACAGGCTCGGGGTGTCCCCCACTCATCATTCAGGTTTCTTTACCTTCGACCTTCCAGAGGATCTGCGGGAGAAGCCATGTGCATATCATAATGTTCTCTTAGTGCATAAACGCACCCCGAAAGAAATGTTAACGCTGTGGAAGGNCCTCTGACCTCTAGCATCAACAAGGCATTTTCGCCCACAGGACTGCCGCATACTGGATGTTTTTCCCTTTTCACACCATTCTTTGTAAACCCTAGAATGGTTGTGCGTGAAAATCCCAGTAACTGAGCAGATTGTGAAATACTCAGACCGGCCCGTCTGGCACCAACAACCATGCCACGCTCCAAATTGCTTAAATCACCTTTCTTTCCCATTCTGACATTCGGTTTGGAGTTCAGGAGATTGTCTTGACCAGGATCACACCCCTAAATGCATTGAAGCAACTGCCGTGTGATTGGCTGATTAGATAATTGCATTAATGAGAAATTGAACAGGTGTTCCTAATAATCCTTTAGGTGAGTGTATATATATACGTTTATAGTGAAAAGTACTGAGCTAAATATTTTTCTCTTCATGTTCATATATCTAACATTAATAAATTAAAAGTATTTTACAGTACAGTACAGTATAGTATTTTACAAATAGGTTATTTGACTTTAGTACAGTGAAGCCAATTATTAGTTTTGCATTTTACGAATTACTGGATGATGTTAGAAAAAAGTTATTAGTATACTTTCTCATACCATATAAACAAGTTTATATATTAAGAAAAAGAAAAAAGAAAAAAAGTCAAAAAGTGTGGAATACTACAAGACTGCGTTGGATTGTAGACTGACTTGGAAAATACATATAGAATTTATAGAAAAGAAGTGTAATAGGGTACTTAACCTAATGAGATGTTTAGTAGGACAGGATTGGGGTGCAGATAAACTATCAATGATGGGAATATACTATGCACTTCTTCGCTCCATAGTAGATTACGGATGCATTGTGTATGGGTCTGCATCTGCATCTTTGCTAAAAAAATTGTATGTTATGCAATACAGAGCATTAAGATGCATTCTAGGAGCTGCTAAAACAACACCAGTAGCAGCGATGCAGGTAGAGCTATCAGAAATGCCTTTAAATTTGCGCCGTCAAAAACTATCTATGGCATATTGGATAAGTTTAAAGGGTCATAATAATAGTCATTTAGCTAAGGAAGTGTTAGAGGAAAGTTGGGAGATTAGACAATTACGTGGTACAGGATTTGCATGGGCAAAAGGAATGAGGATAGAATCAAAAATATTTGGACCAACTATAACAATATCTCCAATACCACCTTGGTTGTTAAATGAACCACAAATTGATTTGACAATACATGACAGAATTCAGAAAGGAGAAGTTGGAGGTGAAGTCAAATATAAAACATTAGAATACATTAATACTGTTCATTCAGCATTTATTCAGGTGTACACTGATGGTTCAAAAAACCCTGAGACCGGACGAACGGGTGCAGCATTTTATGTACCAGAATGTAAAAATGGGAACAAAGCAAGACTAACTGATGCAACTTCAGTGTACACAGCTGAATTAGTGGCCATTCAGATGGCACTTGAATGGTTTGAGGAGGAAAGGTCAAACTCTAAAAGGAAAGTTTTTAATTTGTTCAGATTCATTGGCATCACTTTTAAGCTTGCAAACCTTTCAATCATGTAGGAAAGACATACTGACGGAAATTTTGATTATTTTATTTAGATTAAGACAATTGGGAATTGTGGTGCAGTTTTTATGGGTACCAGCACATGTGGGGATACAGGGAAATGAAACGGCAGATAAAATGGCCAAGGAAGCACTCAAAGTGGATTATATTGACAAAGCAGTCACTTTAAGCAGGGTAGAAGGGAAGTCATTGATTCAACAAGCTTGTGGGAGTAAATGGCAGAAATACTGGGACTCATGTAAGAAAGGAAGACATTTCTATAGAATACAAAATAATATAAAACAAAGTCAAATTAGTCATAATATAAATAGAAAGGAATTTATTATTTTTACAAGATTAAGAATGGGGCACACCAATCTTAATGCAACACTACATATCATGGGCAAACACAACTCTGGTTTTTGTAATGTATGCCAGGAAATGGAAACTGTAGAACATGTTTTGATTAGATGTAAAAAATTTGAACAAGAAAGAATGGAGTTTAAGTGATATGCAAGCTTTGGGTATTACAGATTTCACCATATACAATATTTTTAAAACAGGAATAGAGTATGGTAGACAAATTACAGTATTAATGAAGTTCTTGAGGAATAGTGTCTTGAAATGCAGAATATAGAGAATCTTCCATGTATCAGCTTCTTTCATACTCCAGCACAGTAGGTGGCGGTATGCACCTTTTCAGTTGGTTTGCAACCCGCCAATAAATCCACAGAAGAAGAAGAAGAAGACTGCGTTGTACAGACCAACATCCTCCATACTAGGGGGCGCTGCAACACCCTTTTTGTCCATTTAACCCGGAAGTTATCAGAACAGCATAGCGTTCCTCATACGACTGTGTTGCTGCGGTAGTGTTAGTCGTGTATGTTTAATGTTTACATTTTGCAGTACAAATAAATCCGAAATAATGCGTTAATTAAAATTCGTTTAATATAATCTGGCCCTGATATTATGATGTCTTTGTACTGTTGATATTTAGTAAATATTTGCCGTGTTATAATCAACTAAAGTGCATTAGAGAGACACAACACATTTAGTCCGTAAACAGAACCGATATGGGTTCATCAAAGAAACACAAAGAAAAGGAGAAAGACCGAGATCCTGAGGACCGGCACCGTGAGCACAAGAAACACCGTCACAAGGACCGAGATAAGGAGAAGGACCGAGAGCGAGAGAAGAGAAAGAGATCTCGTTCCAGAGAGAGGGGCGGCCGGGGAACAGAGAGAGACAGAAGCGGTAAAGCGGAAAAGAGCAGTGCAGAGCCGCGAGTCAAGAAAGAGAAGCTTGATCCTGCTTTCGAGGACAGCAGCGGTCAGTCATCCTGTCCACCACGTAGTTTCTCACTAATTACTACAGTAAAACTGTGTTGACCTGGTGTTCTGCAGTACTGGCATCAAAATGAAAATTTTAGACTGCATGTTTGAGCCTCATAGGCCTGGTTTCACAGACAGGGCTTAGATTAAATCAGGATTAGGCCTTAGTTAAATTAGGACATCTAAGTAGCTTTTATAAATGTGCCTTAGAAAAAAAAACATTACTGGTGTGCATCCTGAGACAAAACAATGGCACTGACATGTTTTAGGATATGTCTGTGCAAGTTGCTTTGAGTTAAAACAGCTTAAACATGCATTTTAGTCTTTGAATAGACTTTAGCCTTTTTTTCTGAAACCGGGCAATAGTCTGTTAGGTAGGCAGCTGATTAAATTTTGTGAGACATCCTGCCTTCCTTATCCTGATTTCTTACTAAAATTCACCATGGTAGCCCATACATATCTTTGTCCTGCTACATTTATGGTCTGCAACAATCTTTAAGACTTTGGTAGATGTCGAGGCATTGGACGGTATTCATGTATGTCAACATCTTGTGTTGCAGAGCCAGGTCCCAAATCTGCAAGTGGTGATGCTTCACTCAGCATTGAAGAGACCAAGTATGTTTTGTAGCACACTGTCATTTGTATTTATGGGAGGGAAAAATAAAATAAAATCATATATATGTATATTTTACTAAATGCCATTACTTTGTTTTACAGTAAACTGAGGGCCAAACTAGGTTTAAAACCCCTTGATCTCAATGAAAGCAAGAAAGGTAAGAACTATTTTTTTATTTATTTAAAATCAGCATATTAGAATGATTTCTGAAGTATCATGTGACACTGAAGACTGGAGTAATGATGCTAAAAATTCAGCTTTGGAATAAATTACATTTTTAAATATATTAAAATAGAAAAGTTATTTTAAATTGTAGTAATATATCATAGTATTACTGTTTTTACTGTATTTTTCATCAAATAAATGCAGCCTTGGTCATGGGAGACATGAATAATATCTTACTGACCCAAACTGTAGAACGTTAGTGTACGTATTTCATTGCTTTGAATGCAATCTTGTTTGAAGCTTTTTATCTAAATCTGTGATTGTTTGATGGTTCCTCAGAGACTGGAACCAAGGAGGAGCCCCTCCTGGCTGAGACCATCAATCCTGTCCATATCAAACAGCAGGCCGAGATGAGAGAGAAACTGGCTGCTCTCAAAGAGAAGCGTCTGCTCAATCAGAAACTGGGGTAGGATATTGTGACCACCTGCAACTTACAATATTGTAATTCTATGTTATTCAAACTAAACCAAATACTAAATTGGACTGAATTTTATGTTTTCAGGAAGGTAAAGGCGCTTGGAGATGATGAACCATGGCTGGACGACACAGCTGCCTGGGTGGAGAGGAGTCGCAAATTAGCCAAGGAGAAGGAGTTGGCGGAGAAGAGGGTGAGAATAGACAACCAGATGGCTAGCTTTGTGTCTCGCTTTTCTTCTATCAGTCTTTTTATTTTGTCTTCTGTGTAATCCCTCTCTTAACAGGCCAAGCTCTTAGAGGAGATGGATGAAGAGTTCGGTGTGAGCAATCTGGTCGAGGAGGAGTTTGCACAGGAAAAGAGGGTGTGTGACCTTATTGACACTTTCTTGCTATTCCTTAGTCAGACTTTAATCCAGCTGTTCTCAACCTTTTTGACTCCAAGTTCCCCAATATTCAAAGGCCCCCTAAATATTTCTGGTACCTCTGCTGCAATGACAAAGATACTCATTTTCAGACTCTCAGATTATTAAAATAATACAATTAAAATAATTCTAGAATAATATGTAAATGTAGATAATTCAAAATAAATTCTATAATTCCAGAAGCTTCAATGAATTAATTTTTTTTTTTTTTACTTACAAATAGCAATTTCTACCAAATAAAATATTTCAGAGTTTGGCATAACTAGAAAATTATATTCATACTGATTAATTTCCATGACTTGTTTTATTAATGCACATGACTTTTCCAGGTTTAGAAATCACACCTTTAAGATTAAACTTCCTCAAACACGTTTTCCAAGACAGTGGGAATCCAGGTCTCTTAAATAAATATGATGGTTGTTGAAGGGGTCAATTAAAATAATAAATATCTTGATGTTTAGCTATTTTAGCTTATTGAGAACCACTGCTTTAATCAGCAGTGAAAGGAGCTAGCTTTGATCATGTAACTGTTGTTGATGGGAAGGTTTCTCTTAAAAAAAAAAAAACACATATATATATATTAGTATTGCATATCCATTTATGTATTAATTCAGTTTAGCTGTTTTTACTAACCAGGACTCGTACAGCTCAAACCATCTCAAAGGGCTCAAGGTTCAACACAAGATGGACTCTTTCAGAGAGGGAGAAACGGTTGTCTTAACTCTAGAAGACAAAGGTAAGCTGACAAGATGATGATTGAGATGGTGGGTAAATGTACTGTTGCTTTAAATGAATAAGCATCTGCTAAATCACTGACCGCATCTACACACACTCTCCTGCAGGCACACTCACTGTTTCTCTTTGTGGGTGATTTTCACAGGTGTTCTGGAGGAGAAGGAAGACGTGCTGGTGAATGTGGGTCTGGTGGACAAAGAGAAAGCAGAGAAAAATGTGGAGCTGAAGAAAAAGAAGCCAGATTATAAACCTTATGAAGAAGAGGAGAGTGTGGATGACATGGTCGTTGTAAGATTGCCTGTTTTGAAATTCACTAAATGCATTAAAACATATTTAGGGTGCTTTCACACTGGTGCGCACTCGGGTTCAATTAACGTCAGAGTTCGTTTGGATGATGTGAACGGTGTTTTTCAGACTCGAGTCCGCATAAAAAGGGTTGTTTGTGGTAGGGTTCATGTGAGCTCCAGTACGGCACGCTTCTAAAAAAACGAATGCAATTGTACTAAAACACGGAAGAAACCAGTGTTGCCAAGTCCACAGTTTTCCCGCGTAATTGGGCTACTTTAACACTGTTGCCGCGGGTTGAACCAACCCTAAATAACATGATATTTAGACCCCGGAATGTGAATTTCAACAGGGGAACCCCGTAAAAAACGTAGATTTTACCCCCCGAAATGTGATTGTTACCACGTGACCCTCCTTGAAATGTGGTTGGGCTAGTTTTGAGAAGCAATCGGGCTGGTTTTGTTGTGAAAACCTGGCAACCCTGGAATAAATGGCTATTGATGACGTATGATTTAATAAAAAATGTTCGTGTGTGTTCTCAGTCACTTTCCTGAGAAGCGTGACTGATGTACTGCAAGCAGAGAGAATATATATGTAATTTTTTGCTCGCCTTCAGCAGAAATGGACTCCCGCGTCCTTTAGAAAATTTGCAGAACATTTGCGGCAGATAGACTCAAGTGCCATTATGTGCTGATGCTTTGGAAACAAAACCAAAGGTTCAAAAAACAAAATATAAAAGTGATGTGAGCAACACTATTCATTTTACCGCCGCCTTCTGTGTTATCGTTACCAAGCAACAGGGGTAAACAGCTGCTGCTTGGAAGCAAACACACCGTGATTTAGAATCAAACAATACATTGTGAACACAATCCAGCGGTGGAAGGGGGAGCAATTGAACTCTGGTTCTGACATTTTGGCATCACAACATTATAATGTTAGAGATAATGAGCAAATCTCCACTATTAAAACGCCACTGATATTGACTGACAGTGCTCTTTCTTAAGTCTAACATTCCTGTGTCGTCTTTTAATTCTTTCCAGTTCAAGCCAAAGTCTGTGCTGTCCAAGTATGATGAGGAGATTGAGGGGGAGAAGAAGAAGAGTTTCAGGCTGAGTGCTGGAGGTTTTGTCGGGGGTGAGAGAGAGCGAGAGCTGCAGGCCATCAGAGAAAACCTGCGCAATCAGGCTCAGTCTCTGGACATGCCTTCTCTCACCCTCGCCACTGAATACTACACGCCACAGGAGATGGTGAGAAAGACTTTTGTTTAAGTGCACTCAGGTTTAAGTTTGATTTCATGCTTGACCCATTTTTTGCCATGTGTCACATTAGGTCGGCTTTAAGAAGACCAAACGCAAAGTCAAGAAAATCAGAAAGAAGGAGAAGGCTGGTGACCTCTTGATCGACGACACTCGAAGCACAGATTTTGGTTCCAGGTAAAGCCTTCACTTGCTTGCTGTTGAATACTCCAGTGACACCACATTTCTTTAAACCAAAAACTGGTTCTGGCACTCAGGTCTCGAGGTCGAGGTAGAAAGCAAGAGGATCAGGAGGAGGGGGCGGAGTTTGGAGATGTTGCTGTGCAAACCAGCAGCAAGCTCAGTGAAGTCCTCCAACAGTCAGATGACATTAGAATGGCAGACATGGACATTAGTGATGAAGGTAACAACTTTTTAATGTATAAAGTTAAAACCCTGATTTTTCGTTTTCTGAAGGAATCTGTTTCTGTCTGTGGGGATTTCCTTTGAAATTCAAATGAATTGCATCAGTATTCTCTGCATTTACTCTTTCTCCTTGTCTTTCTCAGAGGACTTTGTCCCTCCAGAGTCTACTGTATTAGAAGAGGATGAAGCTGAGCAGGAGCTCCAGAAACAGCTTGAGAAACAGAGGAAACTCAGACAAAAACAAATGCTCAAAGACTCAGGAGAAAGGGTCAGCACTTTTCAGTCCTGAAACAATTCTTTAGCAATGCAGGATAAAAATCAAAATTTTTATTAATTGTTCAAAGGCCCAAGGCCATGTTTTTTTTCTATTGCAGTGGTTGAGTGAAAACATGCACTTTCCGGACCGGACACCTCCCGTGTAAAGGCCAATTCACACTGCATAGACAGACTCCAACAAAGACCGTCAGACACAATCATTGGGTTTTGTCGGATCAGTATGTTACCCCTGGCAGAGTCTGAATTGAAAATGCTCAATCAGATTTAGAATATTTGAGAAGCGACGTGTTGTAATCTTGTTGCTGTTGGTCTGCGTCTGTCGTTGCAGTGTGAATTGGCCTTAACAGATATCATTGAATCAGTGTCAGATTCTCGGAGCTGACCTGCACAGACACACATTTTATTTGCTACCGTTTAGGCACATAGGATTTACAGGGTTTCACCCATTCTTAAGTCTTTGACTGTTCATCCCTCTTTTTTCATGCAATTCCCTGTTGTACTTTTACTTTTATATATTACAATTGAATTAAGTCAGTGAAATTACAAAAGTAAAATGTTGCCAAAAAACACTTTTTTTTTTTTTTTTATTAAAATAATACTTTTTAATAATTAACAGGGCTGCCCCCTAATAGTCGACTAGAAGAGGATTAGTCGACCAAAATTTGACTAGTTGATTAGTCGCAAAAAAAAAAACACGGCGAAGTCACGCAATCTGTGAGGGACAGATCGTTAACGGCGGGTCCTTGTTTTAATTACAGTATGTCGGGCAGGAAATCCAAACATTCGCCTATCATCCATCGACCTCAAATATGGCTTATCATTTGAAACATGTTAGTAGTAGCAACTTTACATGGCTCTAACATTAACCTAGATAAATGTGCGCTATTAGGCGCATATCCAAGTGTTCGTGCGGAGTGTGGAAGCTGAAGTATAAGCGCACTTAATGACATGGAGGCGCCGGTGCGATCACTTGCATTTTTCCTGATAACAGTGGAAACAACTTAAATTACAGAGGAAACAACTTTTATGGTCATCCAGATAAGAGTAATACATCATTCAAACTGTAAAGAGTCTACTTTTATTTGTGTAAACTCATAATAACAACAAAACGAAAAAAAAAACAGGATGCGCTTTCTGCCGTTTCGGTCTCTGTGAAATGGAGCGTGTGACAAAAATGAACCGAAACTCAACGTATAGGTTACATGCCTCACAGACATGAGAAATATATCTATAGAAACCTTGATATGTCTACTTTCAAACAAACCAATTCGTTTGTATGTGGTGTTTTTCAGGTGGCTGAGCACATGAAGCAAATGAGGACGGCAGAGGATGACGACAATGACCCAGACAAAAGGAACAACATTGTCTTCAATGCCACCTCTGAATTTTGTCGTACTCTTGGAGACATCCCAACCTACGGGCTGTCAGGCAACCGAGAGGACCAAGAGGATATTATGGTACAAACCATCCCAACCCTTCCCACTTGTGATAGGTAGCTTCACTTGCAAATCTTGATGATTCTGATGTGTTTGGGTCACACAGGACTTTGAAAAGGACGTTGAGAAAGAAGGAGGTGGACAGTCAGATTCTGATATGGATGACAACGTGGGCTGGAGCACCGTCAACCTGGACGAGGAGAAAATCCAGGCAGATGTGAGTCTTCCGCTCGCCTCACTGACAGCGATTCAGTTGAAATGTGAAACTTGTTCTTTAATCGTGTCCTCTGTTATAGTTCTCAACGGCATCCACAACTATTCTGGATGAAGAGCCAATTGTGAACTCTGGTCTCTCTGCCGCTCTGCTTCTGTGCAAAAACAAGGGTGAGAGATCAACCAAATCTGATTTTGAAATGGATAGAATGGATAATAAATGTCTAATTGATTACAAATATATTTTTATGTATCCCTTTCAGGGCTGCTGGACACACAGATGCTTAAGGTGGCTCGTGTCAAACCCACAAAACCAGTTCTGGCAAACGATAACTACTGCATCGAAGACAAGATGTTAGTAGATGCAGCAATACTTTACCCAGTGGTTCTTTCTTATTTAAAAAAAGCCAAGATTTTCTTATTTCTTTTTTATTGTACTGCAGGAACATTGATGACAAGTACAGCAGGAGGGAGGAGTACAGAGGCTTCACTCAGGATTTCAAAGAAAAGGATAACTATAAGCCTGATGTCAAGATTGAATATGTTGATGAATCTGGTCGCAAGCTGACCCCTAAAGAGGTTTGTGCACATGTAGTTCTTCACCTATGATATTATTAGATATCCCTGCTATGAGTGCTCAGCTACATGTGTCGTCCTCCAGGCTTTCAGACAGCTGTCCCATCGGTTCCACGGGAAGGGCTCTGGCAAGATGAAGACGGAACGGAGAATGAAAAAGCTTGAGGAAGAGGCGGTATGTTTTCTTCACATCGCCAAGCATATTAGAACATGCAGCACCATTAAAGTCGGCATGAAACGAAAGTTGCGCTTAGTCTTTCCTTATTGTGACACACATGGTTTCTCGAACAAGAAAAAATGGAGGGCTGGATTGTCCATCGGGAATTGATTGGATCGTTGTCGTTTGCTATTGCTGCAATCTCGTGAAAAAAAGAAGAAAAAAAAGAAAGGAATTGTCAATTTTGATTTCATCGTGACTTTGGCTATGTCTACATTAATCTGGATGTATTTGAAAATGGTGTTTTCATTTCAAAACGCTCTCCATCCACACTAGTGTGTTCAAGCATTTTTCAAAAAAAACAAAAAAAAAGTTAACCTTACTGGGCATGCGTAAAACCTCAAAAAAGCTCAATGAGATGAGACAAATTTCTCATGCAATTCTTCTGGCAGGATCATTTTTTGCAAAATATCTCAAAATATAATTTTATTTAGCATATCATCTCACCATTATATGTTCAGTCTAAAACGCAACCGCTCTCATGTTTTGCCACATGATGGCAACCGCGAGTAAATGTTCTGTCATGTTTGCAGGACTGTAATGTGAAGAATGTGCAAAGTAACATTTTGGCAACTGTGGGCAAGTGAATAGCACATAATAGGCACAATAGCGGTATAAAACATACATATCTATCGGTTCAATATGCGTCACATGACTAAACTTGCTTTGGAGAGTGTTTTCAAAAAGCTTAGTTTTCTCAGGACAAAAATGCTTCTCACTGTGGACAGAAGGCCAAAACAGAGAGAAAAAGATGCGTTTTCAAAAAAAACGTATTAGTGTGAACAAGGCCTTTTAATTGATCTTTTTGGTGTAAATTAATTTATCTGTTTTGTCAAACTATTATGTTTTTTGTTTTTTTTGTTCCTGCAGCTGCTGAAGAAGATGAGCAGCAGTGACACTCCTCTGGGCACCGTCGCTCTTCTGCAGGAAAAGCAGAAGTCCCAGAAAACTCCTTACATTGTGCTGAGTGGCAGTGGGAAGAGCATGAATGCGTATGTATTTCACCATTTCCATTCCATTCTATCTATATTCTGGTTGTTAATTGGTGTTATCTTCCTCTTTTCACAGGAACACAATTACAAAATAAATCTATAATCGGGAACCGGTCTTTCACAGAAGATTTCTTAAAGAAAATGTACTAATTTTAGCTGTCTCTTAAATGAATAAAGTCGCAACAAGTGATGTGTATATACAAACATTGTCCTTTGTGTGAATTTAAATCCCTTGATTAATTTCTTAATTCTGACAATTTTCTGTAGAACACACTATTCTTTTTTCCTCATTAAAAACTGTTGCGATTAAACTGATCTAATGTTATTTGTGTATTATTACAAGCATTTTTGTTTTTGTTGAATTTGTTAGCATTGAATACACTGCAAAAAATGCTGTTCTTACTTAGAATTTTTGTCTTGTTTCTAGTCAAAATATCTTAAAGTTCTTAAATCAAGAAGCATTTTCTTGACAAGTAAAAATTATTTTCTTGTTTTCAGGAAAAATAAGTCAAAATTAAGTACGTTTTTCCTTAAAACAAGCAAAATAATCTTATTTCAAACCAAGAATAAGTTTATAATCTTGTTTACAGTTTGGACTAAGATTATTTTGCTTTCCCCATTGGCAGATTATTTTGCTTGTTTTAAGGAAAAACGTACTTAGTTTTGACTTATTTTTCCTGAAAACAAGAAAATAATTTGTACTTGTCAAGAAAATGCTTCTTGATTTAAGAACTTTAAGATATTTTGACTAGAAACAAGACGACAATTCTAATTAAGAACAGCATTTTTTGCAGTGTATGTCTGTATTAATGTATTATAAAAAGTGTATTCAGTAGTTATTTAGCTATCGCTGTTCTTTGTGTACTTTAATACTGTCTACACAATCATCAATTCCCTTACCTGTCCATCAAAAAATAAGCAACTTGTGGATCAATACTCAAGACTTTTTTCCATCATCAAATCATTGTTCATTAGTGTTTTTCCAAAGAACACTACGCTACTAGCGTATCTACAGAGTCAGCAGTTCATGAGCTTGAGGATTCTCGCGATGTCCAGTAGTCAAGTCATTTCAACAAGGGGTGACACTCACACTGTGTAATTAAAACAGATTTTATGAAAAAGAAATTAGTACAGTCTTGTCAATGTACACCATTCAGATGACGCTTCACACACAAATATATTTCTTAATGTGTAAAACTTGCACTTCAAAAAATTATGTCCGAACAATTTGGGATGTTTCAATGCACAATCACAAATAAAATAATTGATTCCAAGCACAACAACACAATATACTTATGCAATCTGTAACAATTTTTTTTAAATATTTCAATAAACGGTGGAAGATTTTCTTAGGCACTACTGTACTATTTACACTGTAACTTCTGAAAGGAGTCGTTTATAGCACAAACCCCAAGATAAATAAAAACTACTCCCATCACACAGTAATGGTCTCTAAGGCAATGCTTGTTGGTGTTGATTGATTACTGCCAAGCGTTGTTATAAGTCTTGTATTTTGTTTTGGCTCAGCACCAAGATACTCTTGAGGCCACTTGGTCCAGAACAGCTGTAATTTCTGTCCCTTGAAGCAAATATGATGTGGGGTCAAGAGGAGCATTGACCTCACACTCCCACCCACTCAAAATCGGTAGAGTCATATGTGTTGGGTCCATTTTTACATCAGTATGGTGTTTTCTGTTCTGAGAATGGCACTTGGGATTCTCCGGAAGCGATCTGAACTTTGATCCAAGTGGATTCAGGCCTCCACGACGTTGCCTCGGTATTGATCCATCTAGTGGAAATTGAAAATGTGTAATATAATATGAGAAAATATTGTTTTATTGAAGTCTGGAAGCAATCTCTTACCGATTTTCCATTGTGTTCTGCTGGGTTGTGTAAATTTCCGCACATCTTCCTTCCGATGATATGTCTTGCTTTCAGCAGAGAAGAATTGATTATTCTGTTTACAAATATAATTATAAACATGGAGGAAGAAATTAGTCCAATTACTTAATGACGAACTTCATTTGAATGCATTTTCAGGGTTTAAACGGATTTTGTTTGTTCCAGGATCGACATATTTTGTTGATCCTGGAACAACATTCCTGTCTGAAATTTTGTCCTAACCCTATCCCTACCCCAAAACCTAATCCTATCCTTAACTTATACCTTTCAGAAGGAAATTATAGGTTAATAACACTGATGTAGAAGCACCTAACCCTTGTTTTAAGCCTGAACTTAACATAAACTCTAAACTTGTACCTCAAATCTGATTGGTTGATTGGAATAGATGCTGATCCAGGAACATTGTGTACTTGGTGAAATCACGTTCATCAGTGGGGTCTCTGTGCTGAATGAATCCACAAATCAAATTGGAGGACCGGAACTAACTGTTATATAAAGGTAATTTGTATGCACATGATCACAGTACCTTTGAAATTCTGTTCACAAGATCTAAGCTGTCATTCCACTGCTTGGCTGATATCAGGTTAGTATTGGTGATCCTATAACAAAAGAAATGTATGTTTAATGAATTGCAAAATTATTGCACACCAGAAAATGAACTTTTTTTTTTAGACACACCTGTTTGTTAGAACATAATGACTGACACTTTGTTGGGTATCTGTAAGGCTCTTCACAGGTAGAAAGACTGTTCCCTCTGAATTTTGCAACCGAGGGTCCAGTTTTTGATGTGGGCTGTTGAATGATGGTCCACACACATTTAGTTCGGCATTGTCCACCATCTCATCTAAAATGGGAGTTAGCAGGAAGTCCTCTCCGTGCATGGGAATGTATGGAGCGAGACTGTCCAAGTCTAACTCACACAGATCCTACAGTAAAGCACAGCAAATAGGAAGGTTTTCACAGCTATGTACATTACCATTTAAAAATTTGGGTTCAGTATTTTTTTAAAGAAATGTCAACTTTTATTCAGCAAGGATGCACCTAATTGATCAAAAGTGACAGTAAACACATTCAAATAAATGCTGCTGTTTTGTACATTCTATTCATCGAAGCATCCTGAAAAAAAAATAGCAAGGTTTCCACAAAAACATTACCAGCACAACTGCTTTCAACATTGATAATAATAAGAAATGTTTCTTGAGCAGCAAATCAGTATATTAGAATGATTTCTGAAGGATCATGTGACACTGAAGAATCAGTAATAATGCAGTACCATGGTGTGTGTGTGTATATATATATATACAGTACATTTTGTAAGGGTACTCACACAGTTGAAATTGCAGCACTCTTCTGTGTTATGTGTGATCTCTGTGCAGTCATGAACTTCCTGTATGTCACCCTCTGAGCAAAAAGAGTTCATCGTCATGATAACCTGTATTTTTAATAACATCATATCCTGTGATATTTTAATATCTATTCATTTTACCTCTTTGCTTTAGGGGTATTGTAGGACTACTGTGCTCATTTGATTTAGTTCTATGGCTGTTTTCATCCTGCTGGGTTGCAGACATTGGAAAAGGGGCAGGTTGGGATTCTGGGCCAAGTGAATCATGTGGTTTCAGAACTTGTTCTGTCTGCTCCAGTAAAAATGCAAAATCGGGCTGCTCCACTCCACTACAATATTATAAAGTGAACACAAAAAAAATTTAATAAAACTTAACATAACTTTAGACATTTACACATTTAAGGAATGTTTACATGACAATGATGTGCTAAAAACGTTTTTCTGCGTTTTTCGCGTACAGATGACAACGTTGTCAAAATGATCCCCATTCACATGGATCAGCGGAAGTGGTTAAAAACGCTGTATTATTCATGCCAGGCCAGTAGTTGGCGATGTCACTTTGTAAAAAAAAAACCCACTATGCACCCTACAGACTTAAAACACATAATACGCATCACCGTTTTTACAAATTTGCGTTTTTGTTGTTTACAGAGATGATAACAGTATTGTTTTCAAAAACTTCCACTTTGAAACCAGTTTTCAAAACTTTTTCAGGCCCCCAAAACACTGTCGTCTTGTAAATGAACGACCAAAATGTATAAAAACATTTTCGTTTTTAGCTGAAAATGGAGTCGTGTAAACGGCCCCTTTCATCTTTAGTGGCCGTTTTCAAGTTTTTGAAAACAATACCGTTATCGTCTCTCTGTAAACTATAAAAAGGAGAATTTGTGAAAACTATGACGTCATGTGCATGTGTATTATGTGTTCAGTCTGTAGGCGCATAGTGTTTCTTTACAAAGTGACATCGCCAACTACTGGCCTGGCATGCATAATACAACCGTTTTCGCGGATCTGTGTAAATGGGGATCATTTTGACAATGTTGTCATCTGTATGTGAAAAACACAAAAGAGAAACTTTTCTGTTTTTAGTACATCGTTGTCATGTAAATGGACCCTTTGTAACTTACAATACATTTAAGGTATAGGTTTAGTATGTGTATTTCCTGGGAGTTGAACCAATGTCCTTGCATTGCTAGTGCCAATTTTCTAACCTAAGAATGTAGTTGATGCAGACGACACTCTCTGGTACACCAGTACAACTGTTGAACACCACTGACGCGTCTGTCTCTGCCCAAACATAGCCACCATGTCTGTGCAGCAGCCGATATTTCCCAGTCGACACCTGACCCTTGGAGAGCACTGTTTCAGACAGATATTTGAACATTATTAAAGAGATAGTTCATGAAAATTACTCATACACTGCAAAAAATGCTGTTCTTACTTAGAATTTTTGTCTTGTTTCTAGTCAAAATATCTTAAAGTTCTTAAATCAAGAAGCATTTTCTTGACAAGTACAAATTATTTTCTTGTTTTCAGGAAAAATAAATCAAAATTAAGTAAATTTTTCCTTAAAACAAGCAAAATAATCTGCCAATGGGGTAAGCAAAATAATCTTAGTCCAAACTGAAAACAAGATTATATAGCTTATTCTTGGTTTGAAATAAGATTATTTTGTTAAATTTTTTTTATTTAACAAATATTTAATAAAAAACAAGTCAAATTAAGCACACAAGTGGAAACAAATGACAAGAAATCCATCTTACAGCAAACATGTGCCTTGCGGATTTGTTGGCAGTCAGATGGATGATAGTACTGATACATGGATTGGCCCAGCAGCTCTGTGTCTTGAAAGCCTGTCAACTTCACAACCCTGAGCCAAAAAAGAGCTTCAAATTTATAGACGGCCCAAAAAGGGTCAAAGCAGTTTGCTTTGTGTACTTGAAAGCAGCATGCATAAGGTTGTACCTTGACTGGCAGTAGGTGAACTTCATGTCTGGGCTGTGTACGCTCATAAACGTACTAGTATTCAGCGCTGCATCCAGTTCTGCGACCTCCTGCATGGGCAGAACCCTGCACTGAAGAACCAGACAACTGGATCCAGGTGTAGCTGATGACATTTTCTTTCCAATACACTGAATAATCTTCAGACAGTGAGAGCAAAGAAGTGAAAACAATGAAGATTGTGTGGTCTTTTTACTTTTGCAAACAGTGGAAAGAAGCGATTCTTACTTTCCAAGGAGTCAGCTTCTGGTTCATCGCACTTTTCATTCTGAGGAGCACTTCACATTCCTGCTGTCCTTGGTTACCTGAAATGTTAGCAGCAAATCAAATCACTGGCACTAGCTAGTATATACCAGCCTAGACCAGCATGGTTTTTCTAGCAAGAAGTGTTTACCCATCAGTCTCGTGAGGATGTCTTTGACCTCCATGTGATCACATGGATGCAAGAACTCAAACAAACTCCTCCCGATCAAATCCATCTGGAAGAGAAACGAAATTTACTAAAGATGCCAGTAAAGTCATTCCAAGTACATGCAATTCATTTCATTTTAGTGACATCACCTGGTTAATTCCAGTGTGTGTAGTTACGCTCTTAGTGGTGAAGATGACCTTGCCATTCAAAGACAACAAAACCACAAACCCTCCGAGGGTAGAATCTAGCAACTCCCTCTCATGAGCTTTAGCCGATACTCCTACAATCACAACGGCCTTTAGAAAACTTGCTTTCTTTCAACCCATTTTCTACTTTCAACCCCTTTTCTTTCTACCTTGTGAAGGAGGAGAGGACTGTGTACAGTTGTCTGGGGTGTTCAGAAGACCCCTCAGCTGCAGGTAGGCGATTGTGAGACGTATGACAGAAGCTTTGTCTCTCTGACCGTCCATATCGGGGTCCAGAGGCAGAAGAGCAGTTAACTCCTTGAACAGCTGACTCTCCTTCTTCCTTCTGCTCTGTGCCGCCAAGCGAGAACATGTTTTTCTCCATTCTGTGCAGACCCTGTATTTATGGTGAATTTGAAAAACCACAAAAGTTATGATGAAGCATTTTTAACATAAACACGCAAACATTTAAAATGACATTGTTTTAGTTGTATGAGCACGCTGCTGTTGACCCGATTCTCTGCTAGCGTCATTCAGAGGAGGGAACATACACTAGAATTGTCATCATTTTCAATGAAGACATAGGGCAGCACCGTTACTGATGGAAAAAGAGACGTCATGACTGCGTCACTTTGTCTTATCACTACCAAGCGTAGTTGCCTGCAGCTTCTGATACAATGTCATGCCTTCTGATAATGCCTCCCAATGTGCATATACATTTTTTGCCTGAAAAGGTAAATAAATAAAGGTAAAAATATTTTCTGGAATTTGCTTGTGTAATATAAAACTCATTGTGAATTTATAAAATAGTTTTCTTTATTCTTTATTTATACAATTATTTCCTTCTCTGCATTTTTTTCTCTGCTCTAGCTTGTTCCTAGCTTTCTAATAAACCTGGCTTTGTATACCATTGTTGGCTCTTGAACAACTGCTTTTGCTCCTCGATTGTGAGTCATTTTTGGAGAAAAGCGTCTTCTAAATGCATAAATGTAAATGCAATTTAATTTATTTTATTTGGAAGACTAAAAAATTGCTTAAAACGGAAGGAAAAGGGCACTTTTAGGTATATACACTTTGGAATTATAAGGTTCTATCTGACATTTTTGTCAAAATTGAGTTATTCTTCTGTAAATCCTAACGCTCAAAATAATTTATCGGTTTGAGTAGGGTAAACTTAAATTAAACAAATTAACTTTCATGAGTATTTAGAACTTTCTTTTTCTTTTGAGTTCACAGTACTGACATTTTTCATGTAAACTGAACTGTTTGATTGTTTTGAGTTGTTTGAACTCATTTCTTTTAATTTAGACAAACTTAAATTTACCCGAAACTGGGCTGGGATTTCTATTTCCCAGCATGCTTTGCCATGACACTTGAAAGGGAGAGTAAATGCTAAAATTAAGTGTATATATATATGTATATTTTTTTTGTGCAAGATTAATGTTAAGTGGGAGATTAATAGTGTTTAAAGCTATCCAAGTTTCCATTACCAAAGATATTTGATATTTTAAGTTAAATGTATTATTTTACATGATATTGTAAATTAAATGTATGAATTAGCTTACTCAAATATTTCAAGTTAAGAGCAATTAAAATGTTTGAGTACAAAAATAATGTATGAGCCAGTTCAATTGACAACTTAATTACATTGTGTGATTTTTTTTTTAAGTTGTGTACATTTTGGGACTTTTTTTTAGAAAACAAACAGGTTCTATCTACAAA
Source organism: Anabarilius grahami (assembly GCA_003731715.1). Classification (NCBI taxonomy): domain Eukaryota; kingdom Metazoa; phylum Chordata; class Actinopteri; order Cypriniformes; family Xenocyprididae; genus Anabarilius; species Anabarilius grahami. The sequence goes on from RJVU01035392.1 coordinate 11,721,630, forward strand.
GGAGTATGGAATGTAAAAACTTTGAAGCTCAATATCTCAAAACTGCTCAGAATGCAGAGAGAACCTTATAATTCCAAGGTGGCGGAGTGCTTGGCTGATTTGTTGTTTGGGTATTATCTGAATATTTCATTAAATTGCAAAAATATACTATGCATGATAACAGAGGGAATTTGACAGTTATTTGCATGTCACCAGAAAGCATTTAATTTATTTAAAATACTTTAATTCCCATTTTAAGTGTTTTTATTTTTCTGAGATAAGTTAGAAACTGACAAACTAAAATATTTTATTATGTGTGTTTTGTCCCAATTCCACAGGTTAGTTTCAATGCAGCTTCAATGGAATCAATAATGAATGATATTTCAAACAATGTTGTCCTTTCAGCACAGCAGACTCTAAATCTACAGTGTGTCTATATTCAATATTTGTTTTGTATAAAATCTTGTGAGTTTAGTTTTTGTACTCACCTCCTTTTCTTCTGCTCAGTGAATATTTGCTTTCTTCTAGCTTTTCCATGGCACTCTTCTCTCAGTTGACCACTAACCGTTTCTAAAAGCTTTGAAGTCATTTTAAAACTTATGATGACTTAAAGGATCATGTGCTCAGGAGGCATGTGGTCATACTCACTGGTTCTAATCTCTGGACATGCTTGTGTTTATACCCATTTTTTTTCTGTAGGGGCCTTAAGACCCTCCCTTCATGTTCCATGTGACAGTTGGCCATTAATCACCATTAGGTTTGCATCTGTCAAAACAAGATGGTCTTTTACTTTTCTGAGTAAAAAGTGTAGATTCTTGTAGATTCTATTCTTGTAGATAAGCATTTGGTTTTGCCACCCATTATTCTAAGAAAACTACAACCCATTTAAAAAAAGGTTGTCAATTCTATATTAATTCATAAGCAATAATAAAAAAAAATCATTTTCTTATTTCCTTTGTGCTGGCAGTTATAAGATAAAGACATAATTGGCACTATCATATAAATACAGACAGTGTCAAGAGGTTGTGGCTCTGGCTACAGACCAAAACATGGTTACATAATCCAGTCATTCAAACATAGCACAAACTCACATTTAGGGGTCTTATTATATTATATTTGAACATAAAAACACTTCAAACAATCTATTAATGGGATAGTTCCCCCCAAAATGAAAAATCTGCTATAATTTACTCACCTTCAAGTTGTTCCAAACCTGTATGAATTTCTTTCTTCTGCTGAACACAAAAGAAGATATTTTGAAGAATATGGGTAACAAACAGCAAATAGCTGATGGCCCCATTGACTTCCTTAGTATGCAATATATATATATATATATTTATACAGTGCACAGCATAAATGAGTACACCACCTCTGAACAAATACAAAAGATGTATTTTTTTTTATGATCACTAATACAATTCATGGAAAACTAAAATGTGTTAAACATATACATAATAAAAACTGAGAAATACATGTCATTAATAGCCATAAAATAAGTAAATTAGCCAATTTTGTTTAAATTAAGGATTGCAGAAATGAGTACACCCTAGATTTAATTCAACAAATGTATAATATTCTAGTATGCCTAGAATATTAGTATGCCTTCCATAATTTTGAATATACTGCTCTGACCCTTCTTGGCACGGAGTGTACAAATTTATGACAAATTGTCACATCTGTCCTGTTTAACTCCTGGATGATGAGCTCCTTAAATGCACTGATCTTTAATGGGGAGTGTTGCTCAACTCGTCTCTACAGAATCCCCCACAGGCGCTCAAGAGTGTTAAGATTGAGTGCAATACATGTCCACAGAAGGTTTTTCACCTTGGAAGAATGCATATCCTCATTGTCATATTGAAAAATGCCCAACAATGCAGGGAATGAGGAAAGGGTAACATCTTCTGTTTCAAGTTTGTGTATTAAATTACACAGTGGTGTGGGAATTCATGACAGCATTGATAAAGCACAACTCCCTCACACCTTCCGCACTCATTCATCCCTATATAAGAGATTTACTACCACTGAACTTTACCGTGGGAACCAGGCACTTCTCACTGTACTCCTCCTCTAGCAACGCCATAACATTTTGGATGCTGTTAGATCTAAAATGATTGATTTGGTCTCATGAGACCAGAGTATTGATTCCCAGAATCTATATTTTGTAAATATGGGCTTTGGAAATGGCTAACTGACTTGTGCTTTGGCTACAGTAGGTAGTTCCAGTGAGAACAACAACCATGCATGTCATTTCTGCAGGCTGCATCTTACTCTGTGAGATAAACAGTCACTCTTTTCATAGCTTTGCTGGCTCTGAGACACTCGCTTGGTATTTCTCCTGCTCTTTGTCTAGCAAACAAATCCCTCATCACTAAATGAAAGCTTAAAATTAAGGCCTGATTATTTCAGGGGCCTTGTCACAAGTCAATTGTTTTTGAATTTCGGTGTTACTTTTGCTATATTTTCACACTTAAAACAATGATTTGGTAATCCTCTTGTACCACTGTCCTCTTTTGTGCTAAGAAATAAGTCTCCTGACAGTTCTCTCCCAAGTGGTTTCATTGTTGTCAGCATTAAGTCATCTGGATCAACTGGATCAACATGCACATTGCACAAATTCTATATCTTGATTATTGTTAATGTAATTCATTTTTCCAGGAGCTCATTGCTTCTACGTTAAGTTAAACTGCTAACAGTGATTGTAAATTGTAAATTATTACATTATTTGCTAACTGCATTCTTTAAATTGTAATGTTGACATGCATTCTCTGTAAAGCTGCTTTGAAATGATATGTATCGTGAAAAGCGCTATACAAATAAATGTGAATTGAATTGAATTAAGTCTGAGAATGATTCAGGGGGCTATATAACACTTTTAATTGTCAAGAAATTACCTCTCTTTAAATGTTTTGGTTCAACATACTTACCTGTTGATCAAACATTGCCTTAAACTTATACCAGAAATTTTTTCTTTCATTTTATTTTGTAACTTTTAGGAGGGTTTACTCATTTTTGCTATCATCATCTTGATAAGAAAATCTTATTTTCCTGAATAATTTTGACATGCCTCTTTGGTAATTGATAAGCAGACTTGCTGGAACATTATATCTCTAAAGAACCCTAACATGTCTTCAAAGTAATTGAGTAATTGCTGACTTTCAGAGGGGGTGTACTCATATATGCTGTGCACTGTATATATATATATATATATACAGGTCTTTCTCAAAAAATTAGCATATTGTGATAAAGTTCATTATTTTCCATAATGTAATGATAAAAATTAAACTTTCATATTATTTAGATTCATTGTACACCAACTGAAATATTTCAGGTCTTTTATTGTTTTAATACTGATGATTTTGGCATACAGCTCACGAAAACCCAAAATTCCTATCTCAAAAAATTAGCATATTTCATCCGACCAATAAAAGAAAAGTGTTTTTAATACAAAAAAAGTCAACCTTCAAATAATTATGTTCAGTTATGCACTCAATACTTGGTCGGGAATCCTTTTGCAGAAATGACTGCTTCAATGCGGCGTGGCATGGAGGCAATCAGCCTGTGGCACTGCTGAGGTGTTATGGAGGCCCAGGATGCTTC
>RJVU01035392.1:11726940-11739093 GCA_003731715.1 Anabarilius grahami
CTTTTTGGCCTTAATTCTAAGCGGTATGTGTGGAGAAAACCAGACACTGCTCATCACCTGTCCAATACAGTCCCAACAGTGAAGCATGGTGGTGGCAGCTACATGCTGTGGGGGTGTTTTTCAGCTGCAGGGACAGGACGACTGGTTGCAATCGAGGGAAAGATGAATGCGGCCAAGTACAGGGATATCCTGGACGAAAACCTTCTCCAGAGTGCTCAGGACCTCAGACTGGGCCGAAGGTTTACCTTCCAACAAGACAATGACCCTAAGCACACAGCTAAAATAACGAAGGAGTGGCTTCACAACAACTCCGTGACTGTTCTTGAATGGCCCAGCCAGAGCCCTGACTTAAACTCAATTGAGCATCTCTGGAGAGACCTAAAAATGGCTGTCCACCAACGTTTACCATCCAACCTGACAGAACTGGAGAGGATCTGCAAGGAGGAATGGCAGAGGATCCCCAAATCCAGGTGTGAAAAACTTGTTGCATCTTTCCCAAAAAGACTCATGGCTGTATTAGATCAAAAGGGTGCTTCTACTAAATACTGAGCAAAGGGTCTTAGGACCATATGATATTTCAGTTTTTCTTTTTTAATAAATCTGCAAAAATGTCAATAATTCTGTGTTTTTCTGTCAATATGGGGTGCTGTGTGTACATTAATGAGGAAAAAAATGATTAAATGATTTTAGCAAATGGCTGCAATATAACAAAGAGTGAAAAATTTAAGGGGGTCTGAATACTTTCCGTACCCACTGTATATGTACATAGTTAATGGGGCCAGCTTGGAACAACTTGAGGGTGAGTAAATGATTACATAATTTTCATTTAGATGTGTTTTAACATTCTTAAAAACACATCTAATTACCATAAATACAACAAATACAACACATTGTGCAACTAGTAAAATCTCCAAACTTGCAAAAGGGCTGCTGAGTAAATTTAACACCAAAATCAAATACAAAAACTAACAAAGTTCAAACGCTTGAAACATTACCTTAAAGTTAAACATTCCCCACATGGATCGCTGAAAACCATGTTTGAGTCTGGGCTTGTAATAGTAGTCCATCGTCCACTGCCTAAACATATCTGTAAGGATAAATGTCATACTTGGTATCACTGCAGATTAACTCTTCATTTTCATGTTAGTCCTTTGATGCTTTCCCAATGCAGATACATGCATCTAACTTGCAGGATATTTTGGTCAAAGCAAATATTTGGTAGCATGAAAGCAAGGTGGAAAAAATTCCAAGCAAAAGTAAAACTACAAGGAACAATTTGTGTAAAATAGTGCCCGATTTGCTCTGTTGTCCTTCCCCTCTGGTTAGGAGAGTGAACATACAGGCAACAGGCGACGTGCAGCCCCAGTAACCTGTTGGATCTATGTGATTTATTGACATTTGCTTTCTGTGATTGGCTTGCTCTAAACCACAGCTTTGTTCACTGAGATAATGCATGCTGCTCAGACTACCTATTAAATATGCACATATGCATGTCAGTTCTGCTAACCAACTTATTTTGTTTGTTTGTTTTTACTAAGAACAACACTTTTTTCTTTTTAATCTGCTTATACTGTTAATTGACATCTATATTATCCCAATAAACAGAAGTTATTATTTCAATTATTAGATATAGGCCTACTATATTACATTTTATTAAAAGTTGAGCATTTGGCATTTCACCTTTTTTAGCCACTCAAGAAAAGAGAAAAGCTGAGTGTTCTGTTTTGAATTGGCCATTGAATTTTGTAATGTAGCTGACGACGGTTCATAAGCAGGTGCTTGTTTAAGAGTTTATTATCTTCTCATCTGGCGCCATTGGGATCCTGTTGATGCCCACATTCCACAATGAGCTCAATACCCACCCTTAAAAGTGTGCCAATCTCCCACGGCCGGAATAAACACTGGGCTGATTTTAATGTTTGGGAATCATGCTCACTTTTTATGATAACATACTATTAGAATAGTGAGAGGAACAGAAATTGATGGTATTTCATGAAATATTTCAAACTTGAGGGAAAAAAATACTACTCATGAATTAAGTGTATTTACTTACCTCACTGTAGTTACGTAATTTTACAGGTTTTAAGGATGAATTTAGTGATTTACTTTTTTTAATAGTTTTATCTATTTTATTTAAACTCTATTTGGGTTAGGCTATTCCACCTGCATTATTTTATACCTAAAAGTATGTATGGCGAACTATTCTCATCTCCCAATGTGACTGTCAAGAAAGCAAAGCAGAGCACAATAAACAAATGATTCTGGGTGGTCAAGATGCTGTTCAGACCATGCAGATGGACAATTTCCTGTTGACAGAAAGTTTATTTTAGAGTGCTGGGAAACGAATTCCACTTCAGCACTTAAGTGATAAACAGATATTGAGCTTCAAAATTAGATTAACAGTCCACTGATATGAGAAACATATAATTTGTATGCTACTATATTTATACATTATAGTGAACATAAAAAATAACCCCCTCCTAAAGTTGCCTTTCACAAAACTATTATTTCATTTTCGATCACTCGAAACCTTATTTTTTCTGCTGTTTCTATAGGTTCTCGAGCCAGTCAGTCATCTTTTCCGCTGTCTGATTGGCTAAGGGGCGGGTCATTCAATTGAATGGGTAGCGGAAGTAGATTTGGACGCTGGTGCTCATTTTGACAGGAGTGAACGCACAATTCAGGTAGAACTTATGTTACATGGTGTTGTTAATATCTGGGATATTGTATAAAGAGAAAGCCTATGTTCGCTATTGTAGATGATAGGATATCTGTATAGTCAATTATTGCATATTTGTTTGCACGGCACAGATTTGCGAAATGTCATTGTCTGATTTCCTGCACTATCAAGTGTGCTAACAGTATTAGCTGATCAGTTAACTCCCAGAAGTGAAAGAGAAACTCACCGGGTCAGTGCTGATTAACCTTTCAGCCTTAAAGCAAATCTTTTGACTGTGTATGTCTACACATTTACATATCTAAAAGTATCTACACAACTATTGGCTTATTAGATGTGTGTGTGTGTGCGCGCGCGAGAGAGAGAGTGTAAAGCTATGATGTGAATCCCCAATAATAATCGTGAACTAAGTTGATCTTAAACACCATTGGTGCCAATGATTCTACGATCTACTCAGGCTTACAATGAGTTTGGGAAACGCAGCCCAGGCCGTTTTGTTATTTTGCATAGTAGGATATTTAATCAATGACTCCATCATGCTTTTGTGAATTTTCAGTGGAGAGGAATCAAGCTGCCTAAGGACTGAAATGGTGGACTCTCAGTATTACCTCCCAAATGACATCGGGATCTCTGCTCTGGATTGCCGGGAGGCTTTCAGGCTGCTGTCTCCCAAAGAGCAATTGTATGCACACTACCTCTCTCGGGCATCCTGGTACGGTGGCCTGGCCGTGCTGATCCAGACGTCTCCTGAGTCTGCCAACATCTACGTACTGCTGCAAAAATTGTTTCGCGCACAGGCGCCACTCCAGCTGAAGGCAGCGGCGACTGCAGCTGGACTGAGCGCAGAGGAATATCAGGTGAAATGACCTGTTACGAACACCAAAGTTAACATCTACTCTGTGTTCATTGTCGTAACAAAGTTGTATCTCATTCTAGGCCTTCCTCGTATATGCTGCTGGGATTTATGCAAACATGGGGAACTACAAGTCTTTTGGGGACACCAAATTCATCCCCAACGTACCAAAGGTGAAATACACTACTTAATATGTCACATGTGTAGTCTGTCATACTTTTATGCAGCATCCCAACAGGTTTAGTGTTTAATAACTATGCCTTTTTTGTATGCAGGAGAAGTTAAAGGCTCTGGTGTGGGAGAGTCTGGCGTTTCAGGAGAGCCCCGGTGACATAGAGGCGCTGTGGGGCTGCTGCTCGGAGCCGCTCTACTCCCTAGAAGACAAGCAGAAACAGCTCGGTCTGGGTGAGAAGGTAAAAGAAGAACACAAAACTTTTTTTTTTTACAGATCAGTCTCAGGTTGACGTTTTACTATTCATTACTATTCTCTCCTAGGGGATCACGACTTACTTCTCAGGGAACTGCTGCTTAGAAGATGCAGAGTTTGCCCAGAAATTTCTGGACTTCAAGGTATCCACCTTATTTTGAAATGCGGAAGTAAGATATTTTTTGTAAATGTGTGAGACTTAAGATTCATTAGCCACAAAAAATGACAAAGTGGTAAAGCTATTTGAGCTACAAATGAGAGTGTTTATAATTATCATAATCAATTAAAATAATATGATAACAAACTCCAGTTTGCAACCTCAAGCAAGCAGCATAACGGACTGTTTTTGTACAGCTAAAATAACTGGAAGCCTCACATGTTCCTAACAGCTGTATTGTTCCTTGGAGTAATATGAAAACTGTGGAATTAATATAGTGAATGACACATATAGAATATTATCTTTTTTTTCATTAACACATAAATGAAATGTTACAAAAAAGTATTATAATAAATTGTTACATATTTGTAAAGATATNTAATAATATATATATATATATATATATCATTTAAAACATTTGATATGTTTTTTGAAGTCCTGTATTTTGATCCCATGGAACACGCATACTGGCAAAAATGTTAAATGTTAAATACATTTTGGATTAAAGCATCTACCAAATGCATAAAAATAAATAATATGGAATATATATCAGTAACTATTTACAATAAGGTTCATTTCGTTAATGTCATGAGCTAACAATGAACAATACTTCAACAGCATTTATTAATCCAGGTACATTTCTACATTTACTAATATCAGGGTTCCTACGCGGTTTGGAAAAGTATGGAAAAGTATGGAATTTGATTTGAGTAATTTCCAGGTCTAGAAAAGTATGGAAAAAAGAAATCAGAGTATGGAAAAATATTTGTGTTTCCAGACTATTGTCTCTATTCAGTTTTCTAATTTATTATACCTGCAAACTAGTCACTTTACAGTGAAATTAGCCCTTTTGAATCAAAATACACAATTTATATGAATCGTGTAGATTCAAAGAGGTTTTTTCGGGGTGGTTGTGTGTCTCTCAGGATTCTCACAAGAATCGAAAATGGGCTTCTTTCCCATAGACTGGAGTATTTCTTGGCACTCTGTGGCGTGATGGATCGATGTAGTGCACGTGAACCGACCACCTCATCCGCTTTACTAGTTACAACACAAAATAAACATAAATGAACATCCGAAGGTATGTTGAAAGATACAGTACAACTTACCGAAATCCGTATCATGTCACATGCAAACGATCAATCAGTGTTTCAACCGCAGAAAGGCGTCAATAAAACAGCTTGTAAAAATGTCACATTTAGCCTACCTAAGAGAACCTGTTCAGTGTCCAAAAACTAATGTCAGCTACAAAAATGAACTTCGAGAGGAGCATTTTGCTAAATATATGCACTATAGGCCATTGCATATTCATTGTATTTGTACTTAACGTGCTTCAATATTGAATGTATAAATCTGTTCCATGACAGCCACCATTTAAATGTTTAGGCCTACATAAAAAAAAAAGGGTAGAAAAATAATAGTCATTAAAAATATAAACTTCCTTATATGTAATTTAGCCTATATGTAAGTAGCTTGCAAATAAATTTTAACCTAATATTATAATGATTGTATAATCTTTATCCTTGTATACATATTTACAGCATTAGTTGAGAGAGATTTCTTTTTTCTTTGAGGAAATTTGCCATGTACTGTACCTGATAGGCCCAAAATTAATCAATACTGAATCAAAGGTAATCAAATCAAATCAAATTGCAAGCTTCTGAAACAAAATCACATTCAATTGTGAAATTTGTGCTCAGCCCTACTGCCAATACTTTATTATTATTTATTTTTATTTTAACTTGAAGCAAATTTGGGGGCAGTCGTGGCCTAATGGATAGAGAGTCGGACTTGTAACCCAAAGGTCATGGGTTCGAGTCTCAGGTCCGGCAGGGATTGTCGGTGAGGGGAGTGAATGTCCAGCGCTCTCCCCACCCTCAATACCACGACTGAGGTGAGACCCTTGAGCAAGGCACCGTACCCCCAACTGCTCCCCGGGCGCCGCAGCAATGGCTGCCCACTGCTCCGGGTGTGTGTTCACGGTGTGTGTGTTCACTGCTGTGTGTGTGCGCACTTGGATGGGTTAAATGCAGAGCACAAATTCCGAGTATGGGTCACCATACTTGGCCACATGTCACTTCACTTCACTTCACTTCATGTTGTTTTTTCCATTTATGTTCTTGTCAGAGTGCACCAGAATGCTTCGTTTACATGTTAAAATCACAAAAATCTTCTCCTGGGGGAGAATGCCCCCCGACCCCCCTATGACAACTTGCTTCCTACACATCACCTTTTACACCTCTTTTGAATTTGCAGATGTTTAGAAACTTATGATTTTATAAAATATTACGGAAACTTATACTGCGCTTGTGTAGGCTACTCGTACTCATAGGCTACTATATAAATGCTTTGATACCAACAACAAATACCGACAACAAAACAACCACGGGAGAATGGATAAATCAGAGAAGGATGTCTATGAAGTGAATGTGTCGAATTATTAGAATGTTAAACAAATTAAATATTTAGGCCTATGTAGCGAAATGGAAACAAACAAGGTCACTACGCCACCCTGTTAAAACAGGGAATATATTAGTATTTGTAGATTAATCCCCAACAAAACTCACACAGGTATGTGGTTTTTAAGAAGAGCAGGGCCTAGACGTGAATACTAAATACCAAACTTTATTTCAACAATCAAACACTAATTTAAAAATAATTAAAAGACTGTAAGACCCCTAACATGAAGCAGAGAAAACATAGAAAAGGAGACTGAGGCTTACCAATGGCAGAAAATCGTTTGGAAGGAGGTCTGGAAATTTCAGTATGGAAAAGTATGGAATTTTGAAATGGAAAATGTGTAGGAACCCTGTAATATGTGTTTAACATTTCAGGTTGTATAGATGAATATCTGTTAATGTGCTATGAAAAAACGTGAATTAATAATGAACAAGAGTTCATAAATGAACATTAATCTATATTAATAAAAACTGCTAAAGTATTGTTCATTGATTGTGCGTGATAGCTACTTTTAACCAATTGAACAATGTTGTAACTTGATCTTGTTATATCCTCACTGACAGAAGCTATTTCTGCATGAATGAACTAGTTTACCAATAATATTTGCTCACATTTAGACTACCATGTCTGTCCTTGTAGAAACTGAGTGCCTACAACACCCGTCTGTTCAAGACTGAAATAGATGGCAAGCGGTGCTATGAAGTGCGTTTGGCATCTGCCGAGAAGGCGGGTGAGTATACAGACCAGTTTAAATCCAGTTTATATGTTGTGTATTAGTTTTCATTTCATTTGTGTTTTTTTCCTTCTTTTTCATTATTTACTGTTTTGCATTTTTTATTGCCCTCCCATCTGCAGACTGCTGTGATGCTGAGAAGGACGGTGAAACTTTTTGTGGCAGATATGAATTTGAGGATGCTATGTTCTCTGTTAAGAGGGGCGATTATTCCTTCCTTATGGAGAAAGCGTGTCAGAACTTGGAAAAAGCCAAGGTATGACAACGTTCAACCTGAAAAAAACCCTGAATCATTGATACTTTTGGGTGTAAAATGAACAGCATGAACTTTTGAAGCATGAGTAAAGTTTTTTTTTTTTCTTTTCTTTTCTCAGGCTCATGCAGCCAATGAGAACCAGAAGAAGATGCTGGAAGAGTATATCCGCAGTTTCACCTATGGCTCAGTGGAAGCCCACAAAGAAGGGTCGCGTTATTGGATCAAAGACAAAGGACCTATTGTGGAGAGGTGTCTGACCCATATTTAACAGACCTGTGACCTTTTACACAATGCTAACTGAACAGACTTTGAGTTTGAGTAGATTTAAAGTTGACAAAACCAAACAAATCTAATTCACAACGCTCTTTATAAACGTTCTCCATCAACTCAGATTTGATCCAGTGTTTATGATTAACTCTGGAGCAGTAGCACCTGAACGTGTGACGCCTGCAGAAAACAGCCAATCACGTAAAACATTCACTTCTCACAAGAGTGTCAGCACAGTTCACTTCTCTGCTGAAGACGTATACAGAATGAAATTATTATGAGACGATAATTTAAACACATTTACAAAGGATAAAAGAAACGCTGCTGCTGCAAAATTTTGAAAAGGCAGCTGAAAGAAAACATCTATATCAATGCAAGTGATTCAACTGAATTTATTTAGTTAATTTTTATAGGTTTGCAATGAGCTTAAAAGAAAACAAGCAAAGTCATTTTAAAAGCTTTATAAATTCTAATGCTTTTTCAAATCAGACTGTCCATGGTATAAATAATTAGAAATAAATGCTGATTTTTTTTTTTTTAATGATTGGTCCGGTTTTGGTTTGCAATCTCTTTTTTGTAATAATACGTGCTTTGGAGCATGTTAGCCGTGTAACATTAGTTAAGATGGCGATGAACACAGCTAAAAAAATAATACATCTTTTTGAACCACAAAGTAAACTCAAACTTTACCTGGTTAGCCACTGAACCCGACTTTGTGAAATAGGCCACAGGCTATTGATATATCACTTTTCATTGATATAGGCTTAAATGTTTGATTTCATTGTTTTGAATTTCTACTACAAACCTTTTTTCATTATTATTTTTATTAGTTACATTGGATTTATTGAGAGCTACAGAGATCCATTTGGCTCAAGGGGTGAATTTGAAGGTAAGCTAAATATTTTTTGGTCATTTCTTGTCCAGATCTATTAATTTATTCAAAAATACACATAAAAATGCAATTCATATTTATGATGGTTTGAATACGCCTCATCTATGATGAACATTAAAATTCATTTTGTTATTATAATGAAGAAAAAAGTCTCATTAAAAGAAGTAGTTTGAAATCATCTCTTATTATTATTATTATTTAATAATTAATGATGATGATGATTATTATTATCTCAAAACTTTTGTCCACCAAATCAGGGTCAAAAGTAATGTGGTGCAACCAACATGCAAAAAAAGACATAAAACAAGAAATCATTTCACACATTGCTCAAAAAAACAATAACTCTTGTAGATTCCCAGTTTTGACTTCCGTTTCTCTCTGTCCTTCGCACTTACCATCTTGCCCAACAGGTTTTGTTGCTGTGGTGAACAAGGCCATGAGCGCTCGCTTTGCTCAGTTGGTGAGCTCGGCCGAGGTCTTGCTTCCAGAGCTGCCTTGGCCTCCAGCCTTTGAGAAGGACCGCTTCCTCAAGCCAGACTTCACCTCTCTGGATGTACTCACCTTTGCCGGCAGCGGCATCCCTGCAGGAATCAACATTCCAAACTGTGAGTACTCTGAACTGACATGGATTTTTCCATATGCAGTCTGGTTTGATTTGATAAATATTCTATAAGAAGTTTTATCTGTCTGTAGATGATGACATCAGACAGACAGAAGGTTTCAAGAATGTGTCCCTTGGGAATGTGCTGGCTGTTGCGTATGCCACGCAGAAAGACAAGCTCACCTTTCTTGAGGAGAATGACAAGGTTAGACTAATGAAAGCTCTCTGTAAGGTTCTAATGCAGGGGTGCCCGTTCCTGTTCCTGGAGATCTACCTTCCTGCAAAGTAGTGTTGTCAAAAGTACTGTGTAAAACATGTCGTTACTGAAATTTGAAAAATGTGATGCTTTGAGCGCTGTTGAGCAGATTCGTAAACACACCTGATTGGCCATTGTGTTCACGCACTCAACATATATGTCTGTGATTGGCTACAATGATCATTGCCAGGAGCGTCTGAAAGCAGGAGCGGGAACGTTTGAAAGCAGGTGTCTATTAGTGGATGGTCCGCTGATCGACGCCTGCTTTCAAACTCTCCTGTGTGTATCTGTAAGTGCTCGGTGAAGCATTGTCTATTTACAGCATGTTTTTGAAGTGTTGATCACTGTATCCAATCACAGACATATATGTTGAGTGCGTGAACACAATGGCCAATCAGAGGTGTTCACGAACCCACTCAACAGTGCTCAAAGCGTCACTTTTTTAAAATGTCAGTATCGACTTGGTATCGAAGTCGGTACTTTTGACAACACTACTGCAAAGTTCAGCTTCAACCCTGATCAAACGCACTTAAACCAGCTAATTAAGATCTTCAGGAGCACTTGATAATTACAGACAGGTTTGCTGGGTCAGGGTTAGATCTGAACTCTGCTGGTAGGTAGATCTCCTATAGGCACCCATAGTCTAATGAATCAAACATGATGCAGTGGAGGCTCAGAGTGGTCATTTCTCTTCCTCTGTGGCTTTATACCTGTAGGACCTGTACATCAAATGGAAAGGACCTTCTTTTGAGGTGCAGGTTGGACTCCATGAGCTGCTGGGTCATGGCAGCGGGAAGCTCTTTGTTCAGGTAGAGAAGCACAAGCAGACCAATATGTTGCTGTATATATGTGACTTGTGGGTTTTATGCACTTAAAAATAACTATTCGGATTTCTAGTGATTGAATAATTCTGGTTCTACTAAGATTTATTTATTTATGGTTTGATAAAAAAAGAAAAAAAGGTCATTTTAGTTTAGGGTCCAATTCTCACTATTAACTAACTATGACTTATGACAGTAAACTTCTAATTACTGCTTATTAATAGTTAGTAAGGTAGTTAAGTTTAGGTATTGGGTAGGATTAAGGGATGTAGAATATAGTCATGCAGAATAAGGCATTAATATGTGCTTAATAAGTACTAATAAACAGACAATATCCTAGTAATATGCATGCTAATAAGCAACTAGTTAATAATGAGAATTGGACCCTAAACTAAAGTGTAACCAAAAAATATATGCATGCTGTTCAAATGTTTGGGTCAGTAAGATTCTTTTTTTTAAAGAAACAAATACTTGTAATCACAAAGATGCATTAAATTGATCAAAAGGGACAGTAAAGACTTGCAGTAATTCTTCTGTTGAGCTATGAGCAGAGAGTCTTGATAGAGCATAGTTGTATTGAACCCAGAACATTTCATGAATACAAATGTTTCATGGTTTCTTCATCTCATGTTTGAATTGAAACAGGATGACAAGGGAAAATTCAACTTTGATCAAACTGCTGTTCGTAATCCAGAAACGGGGGAACTGGTGAGTCATTTACCTTGTCCTGTTTATTGCTGGATTCCACTGTGCTTTACCCTCTTTATGAACTGTGCATTGCCAATCACAGTCATGAAATGGACCTTTCGGCTTTCAGATCTCGAGCTGGTACAAGGGCAGCGAGACATGGGACAGCAAGTTCTCCACCATCGCCTCGTCCTATGAGGAGTGTCGAGCTGAGTGTGTAGGTCTGTACCTGTGTCTCAACAAACAGGTGCTCAGGTGAGTCACTGAACATTTAGTCACTTTTGCATGGATTCACTCAGATGGAAACGTTGAGATATGTATGCTGAGCAATTTGTGTGTCCGGCAGTATTTTCGGGCATGAAGGGGAGGATGCAGAGGAGGTGGTGTATGTGAACTGGCTGACCATGGTGCGTGCTGGCCTGCTGGGACTGGAGTTCTACACACCAGAAAGCAAGAGCTGGAGACAGGTGAGATTTAGATGTGTGCCTGTCCAGAAATCATTACTCTTTTGATTGATTTTCTTCTCGTCTTAACATTATCCTGGCATCTCGCTGTCGTAGGCACACATGCAGGCCCGGTTTGTGATTTTGCGGGTTCTGCTGGAGGCTGGAGAAGGACTGGTTGGTCTGAAGGAGTGCACAGGGACAGATGGACTACCAGATGCTGTCATAACACTCGACCGCAGCAAGATCAACACAGTGGGCAAGAGCGCCATCCAGAGGTTCCTCTGTAAACTGCAGGTACAGCCAGTTTACTGTATTGGAACTAGCGTTCTTCTCAATACTGCACTGCATACAGTAGCCCGCCTTTTATTAAAAATAGTATGCTAAACAGAACACATTTTGCAAAAGTAAACGTTTCCAACAGTAGTATGCTAAATTGTCACATGACCTTGCATGTTGGTGAGTTATTTTGAAATAAAATAAATAAATATTTATTTATTTATTTTATGTCTTAATCTTTGGTAGTCTGAAACAATAATGTGACTAAATCAGTATTATTTTACTATCATTAATATACTATTAAAGTTTTTATTAATATAGATTTTTTTTTTACTTGTATAATT
>RJVU01035392.1:11739453-11752446 GCA_003731715.1 Anabarilius grahami
AAATAATATATATATATATATATATTTGTTTATTTTTTATTTTTTACTCTGATTTACAGTTCACGCTACACTTTTCATTCCATCGACTTGCATTCATACACATATAAATGCTGGAGACTGGAAATGCAAGCTCGTACAAAGAAGTTTCACATTTCGGCGCGTTCCAAAGTTCAAGTTTAGTGAATTCTGACCTGCGAATACGTATCATGTGAAGACGTGACCAATAGAAGATCAATAAGTCACGATGCGAATTAAAAGAACACACTAGATCTGCTTGGTTACATTCTTCCAAATATCTTCCTTTGTGTTCAGCAGAACAAAGAAATTTGTACAGGTTTTGAACAATTTGTGGGGGATGATGACAGAATTTTCATTTTTGTTTGAACTATCCCTTTAAGGAGAACAGAATGAGCTTCCATAAGTCTGCATGTAGCCATGATCATGATGCCATGATGAAATCATCTTTTGCTTTTTTGTAAAGTTGCACAAGTCGACAGCCGATGTGGAGGGAGGAAGGGCTCTGTATGAAGGCTACTCTGCTGTGACTGCTGACGGCACCCACGATTTCCTGCGCCTCAGAGAGACGGTTCTGCTCCGTAAGGAAGCTCGTAAGATGTTTGTCCAGGCTAATACCTACATCAAAGGTTTGTGTTCAGCCTCCTTCCTTCAGCCATATACTGAAAATTCCCATACACTATATTGCCAAAAGTTTTGGGACGCCCGCCTTTACGTGCACATGAACTTTAATGACATCCATTTCATAATCCGTAGGGTTTAATATGGAGTTGGCCCACCCTTTGAAGCTATTACAGCTTCAACTCTTCTGGGAAGGCTTTCCACAAGGTTTAGGAGTGTGTTTATGGGAATTTTTGACCATTCTTCTAGAAGCGCATTTGTGAGGTCAGGCAGTGACGTTGGACGAGAAGGCCTGGCTCACAGTCTCCGCTCTAATTCATCCCAAAGGTGTTCTATCGGGTTGAGGTCGGGACTCTGTGCAGGCCAGTCAAGTTCCTCCACACCAAACTCGCTCATCCATGTCTTTACGGACCTTTCTTTGTGCACTGGTGCGCAGTCATGTTGGAACAGGAAGGGGTCATCCCCAAACTGTTCGCATAAAGTTTGGAGCATGAAATTGTCCAAAATGTCTTGATATGCTGAAGCATTAAGAGTTCCTTTCACTGTAACTAAGGGGCCAAAAACAACCCCACACCATAATCCCCCCTCCACCAAACTTTACACTTGGCACAATGCAGTCAGGCAAGTACCGTTCTCCTGGCAACCGCCAAACCCAGACTCGTCTATTGGATTGCCAGACAGAAAAGCGTGATTCGTCACTCCAGAGAACACGTCTCCACTGCTCTAGAGTCCAGTGGCAGTGTGCTTTACACCACTGCATCCAAATTGCTTCCACTTTATGATACCACTAACAGTTGACCGTGGAATATTTAGTTGTGAGGAAATTTCATGAATGGACTTATTGCACAGGTGGCAACCTATCACGGTACCACGCTTGAATTCACTGGGCTACTGAAAGCGACCCATTCTTTCACAAATGTTTGTAGAAGCAGTCTGCATGCCTAGGTGCTTGATTTTATACACCTTTGGCCATGGAAGTGATTGGAACACCTGAATTCAATGATTTCGAGGGGTGTCCCAATACTTTTGGCAATATAGTGTATATGAAAAAGAAGAATAATGCTACTGTTTGTGTTGTAGATGATGCTGTGGAGCTGGTTGAGTATGAAGGCAGTGCTGAAGGGCTCATACAGTCCTTCGTCGAACGCTTCCCTGATGATAGTGAGGATGTAGAGGCCCAGCTGCAGGAAATGACCCTTACGGATTCCACCTGCTGGTGCTGAGAGGATACAGTGCTGTGGAACACATCGTCTCAGACCACACTGAGTCACAGCAACTTTCGGAAATAAACAAAAGGCTCCAGAGTGCACAAGGAAGGGACTGGTAATGATTATAAAACCATTCACATGTTGGAGGAAGGAAGAACCACACTTAAACACAGGAACATAACAAGTGCTTTACCTTCCCATTGTTTTTTCTTTCTATTTTGTCTGTTCACTTCTAAACAAAGGCAACTTTAATTAGAGTTTTAAATAGAAATTTCTGTTCCAGTTTCGAATCAGACTGTAGCCCACACTTCCCACATAGGTATGTGAAAGTGCTGACAAGAGTGAACTTGCTGTGTGAGGGTGGGACTTATGTAATCACAACATGTAACACACGTTCTCAACTTACTTAACAATGGAAACAACTTCAGATCATATTTTGTGTTCCAGAGTTCATATGCTGATTCACTGATATCTAGGAGAAATGGTAGCATTCATTCTTAAGTATATCAATTCTTCATTGATTTACAGGATTTTCAGTTCCTCAAAGTGTTCAGTGTGGACTGTGAAAACCAACAGTTCCTACCAAATAAAATCAATTATTTCCGAAGATATTGTATTGTTGTTTACTTTCAAAATACCAAAACATTTGTACAATGCATTCATATAAATATTATCATGATACAAGGTGAACAATAAGATAAAATCCAGTAACTCAATACTGACCATCTCATCGATGAGAAATTTAATTACCCACACATTTTTTACATTAGAAAAGACTAAACGGAAAAAAAGAACTAAAAGTTGGAGTAATGAATCCAGTCATTAATAACCAACCTATAAGAAAATAAAAAATAATATAACAAGAGGAAATGCCTTATAATTTAGCCCAATGAAATCTCACACAACACCAGCTGAACACTATCCATAATTACCAGTAAAGAACACAAAAATAGGCTGATTTTGCATCTTACATTCTACACTCTTATAAATAAGTTTCAAAAAAGGGATTTTGCAGCAATACCATGGAAGATCCATTTTGGCTTCCCAATCTAAAGAACCTTTTTTTACTATAAAGACCATTTTGTGCCGTGGAAAGGTTCAGTGGCTGTTGAAGGTTCTTCATGGAACAATAGATGCCAATAAAGAACATTTAAGAGTGTAATCTTACAGTCAACATTAAATTAATTTAGTGGAAATACAGCTCAAATCATTTTTGAGCTCCATTTACGAGCATATTATCAGCTCTTATGCGACAAACCAGGCATGCTGTATAAAATACAGAATTGCTTTGACCTACATGTGACATCCAACAAAAAGTCTCATTTTATGAAGCCTCCTCTGTGAGATCCACCGCGCCCCCTCTGTTCAGCTTCTGGGACCTTTCATCCTGACTGGACGCCTGGTAAATAAGGGGAACCCCACTCAAGCCCATGCTCTGCAGGTCTTGAAACTGGGCGTTAGACGGGAGAGGTGTTGACTCCCCATCTCTCCTCCAGAACAGGCTATATTCCTCCGGCCGGTCCACCCCAAATTTCAAAGCACAGAGCTGAGCCATATCCTCAGTGTTGAGCGCTGTCTTCCACATTAGAGTTTTCACCATGCTACGGTCTCCATCTTGAAACAGCACCTTTATAAATTTCTGTGGCATAGAAACAACACATACTTGTTTTTTGTTGGTACTTTTGATATATGCTTTAATGCACAATTCAGCAAGTGTTGATGTACTTTGCTTTGTTTATCTAGTATATCTGACCTGGTGCAATTTGTTGTCTTTCTGATTTGCGGTTTCGTTGCTCCGACGTCGACTCCATTCTTTCAGAGACTCTCTGGCCTGGTTTGTGAGGCCGCTGGGTGGCACATCCTCTGGCTGACTCTGAATCAGACTCAGACTGGCATAGACACTTGTCAGATAGTAACCCCCTTCAAGAGAATAATAATTATCATGATTAATAATAAATAATAATAATTTATTAATTATATAAATTCTATTTGTGACCCTGGACTACAAAACGTCAAAAGGGTCAATTTTCTGAAATTGATATTTATACATCATCTGAAAGCTGAATAAATAAGCTTTCCATTGATGTATGGTTTGTTAGGATAGGACAATATTTGGTCGAGATATAACAAATCGCATTTAAAGTTGTCCAAATGAAGTCCTTAGCAAGACATATCCACTCACAAAAATAAATTGATGTATTTACGGTAGGAAATTTACAAAATATCTTCATGGAACATGATCTTTACTTGATATCCTAATGATTTTTGGCATAAAAGAAAAATCGATAATTTTGACCCATACTGTTGGTTATTGCTACAAATATACCCGTGACTTATGACTGGTTTTGCGGTCCAGGGTCACATTTATTATTATTTATTTATATAGTTCAGTGTAGCTTTACGGAATGAAAACTTGAGTTAAAAATGTAGATAGGTATTCATGTATTGATTAGCTGTGGAGCTAAAGAAAAAGATTCCAAAGTATTTACCCATACCTTCTCCTGTAAGCCAAGAACTTTCCAAAAGCTCCATCATATACTCCACCTCCAGAGAGATCTCTGGTATATTGCACAGCACCATCACGTAGGAGAGAGCAGGCAGGAAGTCATCTGCTCCAAATTCCTGACCTGTTTTTAGGAATACAGATAGTAAAGACTCATTACATTGATCAATAGTAACAGTAAAGACATTTATAACGATACAAAAGATGTCCATTTCAAATAAATGCTGTTCTTTTGAACTTTCTATTCATCAAAAAATCCTGAAATGTAGCAGCACAACTGTTTTCAACATCGATAATAAGAAGATTTTTATTTTTATTTTACCAAATCAGCATATTAGAATGGTTTCTGAAGGATCATGCGACACTGAACGCTTTGGCTTTGCCATCACAGGAATAAATGACGTTTTAAAATATAATAAAATAGAAAACTGGTATATGTAATTAGAGTTGTCAAACGTACCGTCTTTAGGACCAATTGTTACTAAAATTTTAAAAATGTTACGCTTTGAGCGCTGTTGAGCGGATTCATAAACAACTCTGATAGGCCATTGTGTTGATGCGCTCATCGGATATGTCTGTGATTGCCTACAATGGTCCGCCTGCTTTAAAACGCTCCCGTGTGTATCTGTGTAAGCGCTTGGGGAAGAGCGTCATTGATAACTATTTACAAAGTATTTGAAGCGTTGAAGCCAATCACAGACATATATGTTGAGCGGGTGAACACAATGGCCAATCAGGTGTACATGAATTCGCTCAACCGCGCTCAAAGCGCCACATTTTAAAAATTTTAGTAACGAAGTCGGTACTTTTAACAACTCTAATAATATTTCACAATATTACTGTTTTTATGATCAAATAAATGCAATCTTGGTGAGCATTAGAGACTTCTTTCAAAAACATAAAAAATATCTTACTGACCCCAAACTTTAGAACGGTAATATATGTGCACAAATAAATCTACATGTATAAAATAAACCAATGTTATTGAAGAACTTCATTACCTGATTTGTTTTTCATGGCTTTGTAAATGAGTTTGCAGATCTGCAGGAGTAGCAGCACTTTGTCAATGGGCGAGTAAGCCCGCTGCATTAGAGTCAACTTGTGCTTAATTTTCTCAATGCCCTGGGTGTCAGGAACGCCCACCTGAACCCCAAAGAGCTTCTGCGGTGAGACTCGCTTGGCTCTTTGCAAGCTGTCCGTTATTCTCTGGAAGGAACCATCTTGTTTGTGCAAGGTCTGAAGAGCCGCATCAATCTGAGGCTTCAGAGGCTTCAGCACACATCGGAACATGGCTTTCTCCAGCGCTTGGTCTGCCCACAGGAAAATATGGGGGTATTTCACCATTTAACTTGTTTGAATGATACTGACAACATTATTACATGAATCATACTGATTTAAATACCTTTCTCGTTCTCAGTCAGAAGAGTTTCTATTGGAGGTTCAAGTTCTCCACAATCCAGAAGGAACGCTTTGGCTTGACTGATGAAGAGACGCAAATCCTGCAGCAGCTGTACAGCAGAGGTCAAGCACTGGGGCTTCAGTGCCTCTCTCTGCTGCCTCAGGAAGTCTTGAACTAGAGAGCCAAACGCCATCCGGCGGTCACGAGACAGGTCCTCCACCATCCGCGCCACTCGCTTCTCTGGGGCGAAAAAGGATATGAAGGCGGCGCTCATCTTGCGTAGGGCGGACATGGATTTCCTGGGAGGTGGCATGACTGGGTTGCTAGTGCCTCGTACGAGGGGAGGGCGCTCAGGACTCTCCTCAGTCTCGTCGAGGCTGCTAAGCGAACTGCTGCTGTCCAGCTCACTAAGGGACGGAGCGTGTCGCTGTTCCAGAACAAGCCCTTCCTCCTCGTCCTCATCTTCCTCCTGTCCTTTCTGCTCCAGGATTGTCGGCTGGGCCTAAAAGCACAAAAAGAAAGTCATGAAACACATAAACTAAACTGAAATGTCCCGTAAAATCAGCTCTGAAAAGTATCAGTACCTTCTGAAGAGCCTTGGGCATCTGATAGTCATCTTCAGCAGTGGGAGAAAGAGTAGGGGTGACCATGCTCTTCTTCTGAGACACTACACAAGGTTGCATATAGTCTGTGTCTTCCTGCACGGTCTTCTTGACAGCTTCCTCAACAGGCTCAACTACAACAGGTGGGGTCATCTGTTTTGCAGCTTTTAATCTCGCTTTGCATTTGGCTTTAGCCAGTAACGGTGGTGGAGGTGGTGGGATGACAGGTGGTGAGAGGGGACTGGAATTTTCAGTGGAGACTCGAACCTTTATGCTGGTTTTGAAATGATGACGTCTGCGCATGGCGTTGCGACCAGGGTAGTCTTGTAGGAAGAGGGGGTTGACAAAACATAAACCTTTGCCTCCCCCGTAATTCAGCTCACAGGGACTCCGTGTTTGGATTGGACAAAGCTCCTGAAATGGGGTGGGGTTTGGGTTGATGGGCGTTAAGCAGTCTTGTGGGCTTGGAGTTGGGGGCAAGAGTTTGTCAGCGGCAGTAGGTTCATTACGAGGACCCCGGACATTTAAGTGGGAACTCCAGAACTCTGTGGAATACAGGAGGGCATAGAGATCATGATGAACATGATTTATGATGCATATTAGCTGACATTTATGAAGTCTAAAATCGTTTGAGAGAACAATAAATTATCCTATCAATTATTGGATATAGCGATCGATAATTAATTAGGGTTAGTTCACCCAAAAAATGAAATTTCTGTCATTAAGTACTCACCCTCATGTCGTTCCAAATCCGTAAGACCTTAGTTCATCTTCGGAACACAAATTATGATATTTTTGATAAAATCTGTGCGCTTTCTAGCCTCCGATAGACTGCAATATCATTACCACTTTCAAGGCCCAGAAAGGTAGTAAAGACATTGTTAAAATAGTCCTTCTCCAAACATAATGTTATGAAGCGACGAAAATACTTTTTGTGTGCAACAGCATAAGAGAATGACAGGGAAGAGAAGAAATTGTTGAATTGTCATTATTTTTGTTTGTTTTTTTGCGCACAAACGTTATTCTCGTCGCTTCATAACATAGGTTCATGACAAGGTTGAACCACTGTAGTCACATAGACTATTTTAATGACGTCTTTACTACCTTTCTGGGCCTTGAAAGTGGTAATTGTGTTGCAGTCTACTGGAGGCCAGAAAGCTCATGGATTTCATCAAAAATATCTTAATTTATGTTCTGAAGATGAACGAAGGTCTTACGGGTTTGGAAAGACATGAGGGTGAGAAGAATTTTCCTTTTTGGGTGAACTAACCCTTTAAATTACATTTCCACTATTATTAACTTTAAATATTTAAGTAATATTTACTTTTAAAATGTTTAATTACATGTAAAAAAACCAAACAAACAACACTAATTTAATAAATCTATAACTATATTTTTATAAAATCTGAAAATGTAATTTATTTTGAATATAATGAAGTCAAACAGAATTTCAAAATTAGCAATTTATCTGTTATCAGCCAGAAAGTGATCAAAATAACTGTTATCAGCTGTGAAATATAATCAAAATAACTGTTTATAATATATATAAATATATTTTAAAATTTAATTTATTCCTGTAATGGCAAAGCTGAATTTTCAGCTTTATTACTCCAGTCTTCAGTGTCACATGATCCTACAGAAATCATTCTAATATGCTGATTTGCTGCTCAAGAAACATTTCTTATTATAATGCTGAAAGCGGTTGTGTGGCTTAATATTTTTTGTGGAAAATGTGTTACAGTTTTCAGGATTCTTTCCAAAGTTCAAAAGAACGGCATTTATTTGAAATATACATCTTTTGTAACATTATAAATTCTTACTGTCCCCTTTGATCAATTTAATGCATCCTTGCTGAATAAAAGTATCATAAAATGCCTGACAGAAAGGTGCCTTTCAAACCTTCAATTCATTTCAACAGATAGTCAGATTTGTACCTACCCACACCCATATGAGAGATTGACTCCAACTGTTTGTGTGAGGAAGCCTTGGCTATTGCTTCAGGCAGCTCCAGAGTGAAAGGAAGCACGTCCCTAAAATACAGATCCAGAATAATGGAATAGAAAAGTCATATTTGGGAAGTGTAATGCTGTAGTTGTAGATTCAACACAGTAAATACTAATCCATACCGACTGACACAGTAGAAGGCAATGAGTCTGCACAGGTCTGGGAAACTGATTCCTGAGCTTTCCAAAGAGAAGGCTGTTAATAAAAGAAAAATGGTTTAGCACCAGAAGTTTGACTGTTGACATAAAATTAAATTGAAAATAAAAACAGAATAGTATAGCCTACTCATATTCATTTTACTAAATGCATTTTTTTTAAATATCAAAATTTGTGTATATATTGTTATCTTTTTTTCAAGCTGTATTGCTTACTTGCTTAAAATATATTCAAGATGACAAGCTTAATTTATTTCTACAAACTCACCTGAGTCCTCTTCTCGGATGACAACCTGTTTAAAGAAAGACGGCATACTGTCATCTGCCAGCCGGACGCACAGCATTTTCTTCTGTGATGTACTGGACTTACGCACCAGGAAGGTCTACAAGGTAACAAAAGTTTCCAAGAATGTTGTTAAAGTTTGATTATAACTGTCTATTTTCAAAGCAGATGGTGGTTCGAATGTGCTGCTCACCCCAGGGGGCTCACGTCGCAGTATGTGTAAAGCTGTAGCCGAGTTAACAGAGAGCTGAAGCCACACAGGGTGCGTCAGCAAGAGCCGGTCCAGTACACTGATGCTCCTCAGAGATCCTCTCTGTGGACATGCCCGTCTGTCCCCCACAGGCCGAGAGTCAGGATAGTCATACACCGGGTCACCCTGCATCTTCTGAACGACAGCGAAATTTCCTTTGGCAATGAATCTCTGTTTCTCCTCTTTGTGGATGTTCACGTTGGCACTTGACAAAAAAAGGAAGTTCTGACCAGTTTTGGAGGATGTCTGTAAGTCAGTGACTGAGTCCTGTCTTACAGTAAATCTGTTTTTTTCTCATACGTTTTGTCACTGTTTTTCCAAGAATGGCTATTTTCACACAGTCATGTGCCTTCTTATTCCTTCTGACCGTTGCTCTTCAATGGCTATGGGAAACTCCCTCACTGACTCTTTCTCCTGGCCATGTGAGAACCGTGTGTCACAGTTTGACTAATACCGCATCTCTACTGTTTTTGTTCTGCATTCACACAGACCATTCAAAAAGCACTTGCATTGTTCTTAAAGACGACACAACAGAAGCATCATTTATTCCAAAATTGATGCAAGGTGAAGAGGAACTGAGAATTAAATTTTCGAGAAGTACAGTATCTCACAGAAGTGAGTACACCCCTCACATTTTTGTAAATATTTTATTATATCTTTTCATGTGGCAACACTGAAGAAATGACACTTTGCTACATTGTAAAGTAGTAAGCGTACTGCTTGTATAACAGTGTAAATTTGCTGTCCCCTCAAAATAACTCAACACACAGCCATTAATGTCTAAACATTAAAGTGAAAATGTCCAAATTGGGCCCAAAGTGTCAATATTTTGTGTGGCCACCATTATTTTCCAGCACTGCCTTAACCCTCTTGGGCATGGAGTTCACCGGAGCTTCACAGGTTGCCACTGGAGTCCTCTTCCACTCCTCCATGACGACATCACGGAGCTAGTGGATGTTAGAGACCTTGCGCTCCTCCACCTTCCGTTTGAGGATGCCCCACAGATGCTCAATAGGGTTTAGGTCTGGAGACATGCTTGGCCAGTCCATCACCTTTACCCTCAACTTCTTAAGCAAAGCAGTGGTCATCTTGGAGGTGTGTTTGGGGTCGTTATCATGTTGGAATACTGCCCTGCGGCCCAGTCTCTGAAGGGAGGGGATCATGCTCTGCTCATTCATGGTTCCCTCAATGAACTGTAGCTCCCCAGTGCCGGCAGCACTCATGCAGCCCCAGACCATGACACTCCCACCACCATGCTTGACTGTAGGCAAGACACACTTGTCTTTGTGCTCCCCACCCGGTTGCCGCCACACACGCTTGACACCATCTGAACCAAATAAGTTTATCTTGGTCTCATCACACCACAGGACATGGTTCCAGTAATCCATGTCCTTAGTCTGCTTGTCTTCAGCAACCTGTTTGCGGGCTTTCTTGTGCATCATCTTTAGAAGAGGCTTCCTTCTGGGACGACAGCCATGCAGACCAATTTGATGCAGTGTGTGGCTTATGGTCTGAGCACTGACAGGCTGACCCACACCCCTTAAACCTCTGCAGCAATGCTGGCAGCACTCATACGTCTATTTCCCAAACACAACCTCTGGATATGACGCTGAGCACGTGCGCTCAACTTCTTCGGTCGACCATGGCGAGGCCTGTTCTGAGTGGAACCTGTCCTGTTAAACAGCTGTATGGTCTTGGCCACCGTGCTGCAGCACAGTTTCAGGGCCTTGGCAATATTCTTAAAGCCTACACCATCTTTGTGTAGAGCAACAATTCTTTTTTTCAGATCCTCAGAGAGTTCTTTGTCATGAGGTGCCATGTTGAACTTCCAGAGAGAGTGAGAGCGATAACACCAAATTTAACACACCTGCTCCCCATTCACACCTGAGACCTTGTAACACTAACGAGTCACATGACACCGGGGAGAGAAAATGGCTAATTGGGCCCAATTTGGACATTTTCACTTAGGGATGTACTCACTTTTGTGGCCAGCAGTTTAGACATTAATGGCTGTGTGTTGAGTTATTTTGAGGGAACAGCAAATTTACACTTATACAAGCAGTACACTTACTACTTTACATTGTAGCAAAGTGTCATTTCTTCAGTTTTGTCACATGAAAAGATATAATAAAATATTTACAAAAATGTGAGGGGTGTACTTACTTCTGTGAGATACTGTATTAGTGTATTAGTTTTATCACGACATGAATCGGTTCTATTAAAAAAAATACAGGAGTGAATGCATTATTTGAAAACTTTCTTTTTTTACTGATACATGTTATATAATGAACACTCTCTAGTCTCTAAAGCTGACTCTAAAGTAACTTGTTCACTAGTTGAGTGAGGTTGGGTAGCAGGTTGACTCTGTGTGGGCCAGTATGGAATACTTTTTGGCAAGAGCTAATGGCTGCTATGGCAACAGAGGCTTACATTTCCACTGGGCATTTCTGCCCACGGGCACACACGCCTCCACTGTTAAAATTTAGGAAAGGCCAGATACTTTTTCCAAAACTTCATGCTCCAAAATAGGCTCAACTGAGAAGAACTGATTAAATGTATACTTTGAATGCAACGTGGATTTTTGATAAAAGTGTCTGGCAAAATGCATAAATAAAAGTATTTTTGCAAAAGGTGAATAAGTATTATTATAATTGTGATGTTACTTGGAAGATAAAGAAACATTTGGGTAAAAACTATATTAAAAGAGTGATATTCGGTATTAAAACCTTTTGGTTCCTTAGACAAAATCCGTTGTAAATTCATTAGTAGGACAAAATGCCAACTGAGATATACTTCTAATAATACTTTATGATAATAAATTAATGAGTCTGCTTATGGGTTAATAAAGTATGAAACAAAAAAAAAAAGTGTTTTCTACATTTTAAGGGGTGTAACCACTATTTGCACCATGAATAAGTGCGAGTGTACTTAATTAGTGTTTAAAAAAAGAAAAGATTTTTGATTCATGACTGAAAAACATATTTTGCAAATAACATCAACTTTTGAGTCATGAATCAAAAATCTTTCCTTGGAGTTACTCCATTTGACCACACAACAGAACGTATAAAATGTTTTATAATTTTTTTAATTTAAAAAAATCTAAATAAATAAATATTTAAATGAAGAAATAAAATAAAGGAATATTGTCTTGTCATGTGATTCCTGGTTAGGCCACACTACTTTTGGCTTGGGAGATGTAAGTTTTTCAAATATTATATTTTAAAATATAATTCCTTCACAGTTTTTTTTCCCCTGTAAGAAATAATAAGAGATTATGCCAAACTCCTTGTTCCAGCATTTCTCCTTGAACATTCCAATGGTGAATACGGTTTTAATGGGTAAAAAAGGGCAGGAAAACTGTAGTCCTGTCCGTCTGAGCTCTGAAATACTGGAGTCTTGGCATGATGAGCAGAGCAAGTCCAGACTGGCGAGAGAGAAGCCTTTAAGTATGCACTGGAGAAGAGCTGCTATTATCTGTTTTGTAATGCAGGCTGAGGCTAATGCAGGCTGAGGCAAGATATTTTCAGGAGCTGTAACTGGATACAGCACTAAATGGAATGCCAGTGGATATATGTCTTTTTATTAAAAAATGGCACAGTATAGTACTTTGCCACTAAGGCGCAGTCACATTAAAGACTGGAAACGGTATGGCCACAGTAATGGGATTCACAAAAGTAATTCAACAGCATCAATATTAGCCTAACAATAATAATAATAATATATATAAATATATATATACACACACACACAATAATAATAATATTATATATATATATACACACATTAGTAATATTATATATATATACAGTACAGTCCAAAAGTTTGGAACCACTAAGATTTTTTATGTTTTTAAAAGAAGTTTCGTCTGCTCACCAAGGCTACATTTATTTAATTAAAAATACAGTAAAAAACAGTAATATTGTGAAATATTATTACAATTTAAAATAACTGTG
>RJVU01035392.1:11753323-11783060 GCA_003731715.1 Anabarilius grahami
GTATATTTGTAAGCAATTACATAAATTTTAACACACCCAATATTATACTGTGTGTAATAAAATGGATGTAATTGCTTACAAATATAGCCTCCCAGTCCAATATAGACTATGCCACTTTCGCAAATTTGTAGGTTAATAAATGTATATATGTAAATATATATAGATTAGAAACTATAACACGGAACTATTTAACTTAAAATTGGAGAATACAATAGATATAAATCTTGACAATGCGAATCTTAATCACTTATGATCAGTGAAATGTCATTATAAAACACTTCGTACAATCTTCATTATTTAATCTTTTTTAATTCTTGAAATCATTACGCCTTTGTGACTAAGCGCAAACTCAGTCTGCGTTCTCTCTCAGAAGAGGGTTAATGTTTTACTGTACTGTAAATGCCACATGGCACTAAAACATTAGTCTTTACTTTAAAAGTGATAGTGAAGAAGAGCTACTTACCTCTGTTCATCAATCGCTGTTCAAAAAGAGCAAACTACACTACTTCGTGATGTTTCCCAAAGTATCAGATCCATGAAATGCTCTGCATTTCTTTAGGAAATGTGGAAAGTCCAGGAATATGTAATTAGGGGGATGCAGCTTGTTATTCCAACATCCACACGTTTAAAAAGATGCCTACGGGAATCTGCGTGAAACTGTGATTCACACTGTTTCTTCTTCCTACACATGTGTTTTCCAGGCGAGCGTTCTCATACATGACAAGTCGTTTCATACATAGTTTCATAGTTTCATGGGCATGCGCATGCGTTGTTGTGACAATCTATAACACAAGAACACACACACACAGAGAAATATAATTATATAGTTCATTGCTCCAAGTCCACATTCCCTCTTTGAAATTAATAATAATAATAGACCTAACGTAGTAGATGTCTTCCACTTTTTTTTTCTAGATGTCTTCCACATTTCCCCTTTAAAAGTAATACAGTGTCGTCATAATTACTTTTCAGCTAAAACCTGGACTAGTTCATCTTTTATATTGCTAGTCAGATTATAATAAACAAGAACCCACTTGCATATCAAAATATGTATGACACTTTGATAAACAGATATACAACAAAAAGAACACACACACGTTTGGGTTTCCATGTTTTATGGGGACTTTATATATATATATATATATATGTATTTATAAATCTGGCTGTCGTTCTGTTTCTCTTTCTGCATCCCGTGCACGTATTTCTAATANATGTTTTATGGGGACTTTATATATATATATATATATATATGTATTTATAAATCTGGCTGTCGTTCTGTTTCTCTTTCTGCATCCCGTGCACGTATTTCTAATATTTGTTAAAACAACGTTCTTCCCTATGAAATTGTGGACATTCCCTATTTAGCTATATTTTAATGACAACGTCCGGATCCTTCAACCTATTATTTGCACTCGCACGGACTGGACGATCGTCACACCGTCAAACAGTCGGAAAACGGATATGAAGTCTGTCCACCGCGTTAGGTAAGAGAGAGGGTCGACAAAACACTTTTGTCGTGTTTGATACCTTAGCGCTTCGAATCTATCCATTGGCGTTTGGTCGTATTTGTTCCCCTTTCCCTGAATTGTTTTAACAGTGAGTATGATGAGCGATCATTTTTGTATTTCCTTGTTTATGGTTGCTAACAAGCTAGCGCGTGGCTAGCTAACTACGTTCGTGCTAATTATGCGATTTTTAAAATGTCGTTAAGGTTTATATGAACACAAATGGCGCGTCTTATGGGGTTGGCAGGTGCGAAGGTTTTGAGGAAGCTGTTTAAAGTCAGCTGGCTAACACTATTCGTGTAAATCACCGCCAGTTGTCATTAGCTAAAGTCGGTGAGCTCAGCGCTTTCTAGAAGCGACTGCGCAGCTCAGATTAGCAGCGCGTCCCCGCATCCGGCGGGCTAGAATGGGGTTTGTTTAATAATTGTAATGGTCGGAGATTTTTGCATTTTCTCTTTTTGCTTGTGTCTAATACCCCATTTACGACGAACTATAATTTGGGGCTTTTCACACAGAACGCGTTTTGCGATTAAAAACGCGTAACGCAGGGTAGTGGAATAGATGAAGGGACTAGAGACACATTTTTGAACGTAACTTTTTAAACTTAATCAAATAATTCAAAATAAGCGCGACGGTCAAACATATTTAACGCATATTTACATAGCGCAATGTAATGGAAAAACCTCATTCGATTTATTCAGCTGAACCGTTTCAACTTACGTCTGAAAAGCCCGCCTTAAATTTCAGACCCGTTTAGTTTTAGTATGAATTGGTTCTTGCCGCCAAAAAGTAAGAAATAAGGCTTGTTCCCTATTTCTAGGTATTCTGGGGTGCAATGGACGACAGCAACGCAGTGAAGCTCTTTGTTGGGAATCTGGATTTGGAAACCACACAAGATGACCTAATAGCACTTTTTGCCCCTTATGGAGAAGTGGTGCACATAACTGTACTGAGGCAGTTTGCCTTTGTCCATCTGCAGGGAGAAGGGGCTGCTGACCGTGCCATCCGTGATCTGAATGGTCGAGAGTACCGTGGCCGGAGCCTTGTAGTTGAGGAGTCCAAAGGGAGGCCCCTCAATTCCACTAAAGTATTTGTGGGGAATCTGTGTGCTTCCTGTTCAGTTGAAGACCTGTATGATCTCTTCTCGGCTTACGGCAAAGTTCTTGATTGTGACAAAGTAAAGAGTGAGTATTTGTTTATAATACACTTGTTTTGTATCAGTGCATAATTTTTGGTGTTAAATAACAGTGCGACTTGTTCTCTTGCAGCAAAGCTCTCCTCTTTAACAGGCTACGCCTTTGTGCACATGGAGCGCAAAGAGGATGCAGAACAAGCCATTGAAGGTCTTCATGGGACCTCGTTTATGGGACGTCCACTCGCAGTGGAGCTCTCCAAGGTACAGCAGACCACAAACAAGGTCCCGTGTGCCAGCTGTGGTGCTCATGGCCACTTTGCAGGAGAATGCCCGATCAACAGGCCTCCCATGGAGCACCACCAGAGTCAGGCTGCCGTATTAGCTGCAGCTGCCGCTGCCGCTGCTGGGCTTCCTCTTCAGGTGCAGCAGAGTGTCCACAACTCTTTCTACAACACTGCTAGCACTGACCCGACGTTTGCAGCTCTGAAAGACTTGACCACTTCCAGGGTTGATGGCAAACCTGTCAGTGCTGCAGTCTACGGTGCCCTGGCAAGTCAAGTCTACAGTGCTGTCGCAGACCAAGTGCTCAGCTCGACGACAAGCCAGGCTGCGGACGGCTATCCCACTGAAGGAGAGGCTCCTCCGGGTGCTGCCGCAGTTAACCCTGCCTACGGAGCAAATTCCTCTCTGTACGGTGCCAGTCCAGCTTATGGGACCATGGGAGGTACTGAGCCTGACCCCCAAGCCATTTTTGAAGCCGCTCGGGCCCGATTCTTTGAGCAGGGACAACAAGTTCTGGCCGAACAGCAAGCTGTGACCAAATCCGACCGAGACCGAAGTCCAATACGGCGCTCTGCCCCATTACTGCCTGACCCGGTTCCCCAGCCGTTCTCCCAGACACGACCCAAAAGACGGGCCCTGCTCCCAACACCACCTGGTGGTCCAGAACTACCTGCAGTTAAAAATGGAGACCCAATTGCAAGGTAAAGGCATGTTTTGCTATATAAATGATACATAAAATATTTTGTGTGTATATACAGGGCCTAAAATTTACTTTTTGCCACACCTGCCAATGGCCAGTGACTTAAGAATTTACTGGCCAAAAATATTTTTTTTACCAGCCATGACACAAAAACAGGTTGACACTAAAATTTTAGATACTTGTGAAATTCACAGTCCTCTATTCCAATTTCGATACCACAGCTAAAACTACTAGCTTAAATAATATCAGTTTAATAGCCTACATTTTTAAAGATAAGTAAACAGTCAGTTATACAAAAGAACAAACAATCAAATTTAAAGCAAAAGCACAATACAATACATACAAATGTAATAAACAGTGCTCTTCAGGCAGGTCTAATAGTTTTCAGGTAGTTTTCCGGAATTTAATAAATTAGGCTAATCAAATAAATAACCCTGCATAGTCTTCATATCCTTTTTTTAAAGTTTAAGAGCAGTGAGTGATTTATTTATTTTTTTTTACATTTCTTTGCTCTTTGTTTGATTAACATTAAATATGCAGACAGTAGCAGGATTACTAGGAAGCAGTCACTTTAAGACAGAATGCACGCATGAATCATTATGCAATTTTGTATTTGCGTTCACTTAAGACATAACCGACTGTTTACTAGGATACTTGCCGAGACGAGATGGTCCTTACTGCAGAACACGAGATCCAGAGGGCGAGGTTGGATCTAGATCCAACTCCTCCCACTTTACATATCCCTTAACCTACCCGTCTCCGCCCCCTGGATCTTGTGTGTTCTGCAGTGAGGGGCTACTGGCCAAGATGGGCATTTTTTTGACAACTTAGAATGAATTTGTCCATTCAAGCGCATGAAGCTTGCGATGTTTGAGAGACGTGGCTTTCAGGGTGTGGGCTTTGGATGTTAAACTTCCCACATAGCACGCGAGTAACGAATATCCTTTCGTGTGTTCTAGCGCTTAAATATTTACATTCAAAAGGCTGAAACTTTCGTGATGATGCGGCACTGACCCATCAACTGTACAGAGCGTCGTTCATGTTCGCAACATTGCGTTGTTAGAAATCAAAACATTGTTACTGGCCATATGGCGACTGACACAGTTTCATATACTCGCCAATGCCGATTTTTACACGCATTTGGCGCTTGGCGAGTGCTAATTTTAGGTCCTGAGTATATAAAATATATTATATATCAATTTTTTTTAAGTGAATAAAGCACATCTAAACCCTTCTTTCTCCATACTAGGTGTTATGCAGAGTACTACCAGCAGTACCAGCAGTACCAACAGTACCAACAATACCAGCAGTACCAGCATTATCAGCAGTACCAGTACAGCTATCCACCGCCGCCGCCGCCGCCACCCCCTCCGATGCCCATGGTGCCTCCAGGCCCAATGGATGCACAACAGATGGCAGCCCCTGGCACCACAGCTTCACCAAGAGTGTATGAGCCAACTTCACACAAGGAGCCCCTCCTACGCCGTCCTGATTACTCTCACCAACACACATCTGAGTCCCCATATCGATAGCCCCTACCATCTCACATGAGTGTGTGCACACGTGTATGGTTGTGAAAATGTGTGCGTGCGTCAGTTTTGGTCCTACATGACAAAATAAACTGGAGGAAAGGGATAAATCAAATTGTTACAGCTACATCAAATCTGGATATTTTAGTTTCGCAGTTATTTTTCCCCCTCATAATGTCAAATATGTCATTATGTACAGAATGTAGTAGTTTACAAGGCCATTTTGATTCTGAGCCCCTCTCGTTTTGTTTTGTTTTTTTCGTTTTTTTCTTCAAAGTGCTCAGAATTACATTAGCTGTCAGTTTTATAGATAAAATACTTTGACCATTGTGTCAGGTCAACATTCTCTGAAGTCAAATGACTGTGCCTTGTGAAAATAAACTTTTTTTTCCCCGAGTACTTCAGATCAGGTACAGTTTTATTAAATTCATAGTTCCGCAAAGGAGGAGCAAGCCTCAGTCAAATACCTTAATCCAAATTGTTTTCAATATATTGTATTTGGCTTGGACTGATGTTAAATTTCCCAGCGATTAGGAAGACGGAGTAGTTAAGATAGAATATACAGAGGACCTGTGTGAAGTCTGTGTGTGAGCGAATGAGAACACAACGTTAACAGTTTGGTTGATCCCTTAGCTTACATGAGCACCACAATCACATACACATCATACTTATTTCGTAAAGTCCCATTTGAGTAAGGGTGGTGCATATGGACATACTTAGGAGAATCCATACCAAACAAATCCACAAACCTGTACTTAAACGCTCTTTCCACTGCCTCACTAGTGCAGATGGTTACGCCTGCCCAGTTCGACAACAATAAAACTGATATTAAAATTGCCTGTCGCAAAAGAGAGGTAAGAATAGATTAACTGCAAAAGGGACACACTTAATTTGTTACTCGATAGGCATATTCAATGTTCTAAATGTTTTCCATTCGGATACCTCTATTGACTCTGAATGAGTTGGAGATGTCGTCGTTGCTAAATAGCAAACAGAACTGGTTCTATAGCCTGCCAGTAGCAATTATGCATGTTTTGCCGGATTTAAAGAGCAAACGACTGCCATCTCTGGCCTTGCATCTTTCTTTTACATGGACAGAATACGTGGGAGTATTGACTTATGCGTACGGGTGGTAAACCCTTAAATGACTTTAAAAGAGACTGAGGTTTTTACGTTCTTGTTTCCTTTGAAAGTAGCCCCATGCAATTACTATTATGTTTCTGACCATTTATTTTGTTCACATTTACATTATCATAGTCTCTTTATTCTTAGTCATGTGAAGTTATTTCAGGGGCTTTGGGGTGGAAACACTTAGTTATTTAGGGATGGGGGTGTAAAAGTTGTTCAGACCTGACATATAGCTAGTTAAGGCAATTGGTTATAAGAATGACAAAACAGTGAAGTGCTTCATACAATTGTATTTTTGTTCTTAAGGAAAAAAATGTGCTGTCCCAGTTCATAAGCATTTTAGGCAATTCAATTAAACATTCATGTTATAACATTATAAACTGAAAGTGTGTGAATAATTCATCCAGGTTAAAGTCCATGTAATTAGTGCCAGAGGTTTCAAACTTTTGTAAAGTTTATGAAGGGAATCTACCCAAAATTTCATACCATCTACAATGGATTATTATTTTTTTTTTTTTTGCTCAAATTTCAAAGTGATAAAGATGTTATGACAGTTGAGTAGCTTCCCTTCAGAGACAATAAAAGTGAATAATGATTGAAATTGGAAGGCATGATAAAAAAAAGAATGGTTTGTTTAATCATGTTATGTATGTCCTCTTTTCCTAGAATGCCCCTCAGGCAGTCTTCAGTCTTTCATTCCAAAGAAATATGGTGGGGTACACACACAAATCTCACTTAGCACACGTTATCCATAATCTCACCACTCTACATTCGACTTAAATTATTTGATTAAACTTCACAGGCAAACATTCACTGTAGTGTTAATGTTCTCAATTTGATGTATGATAGAATGGAGATGGAAAGGTGGTGGCGGTGTAGCTTTTTGCAGCACACCAGGGCTCCACACAAATTATTCTACACAGTAAATTGTCTGTTTTGTATTATTATAAATAGTGCATGTCTCTTGTTATTATTACTGCTGTTCCAGCCACATTTTCCCTTTTCGCTAACTACAGCTAAAATGGCTCCCGGGCCTCAGGACGCCAAGTTGAGCATGACGGGGGAAGAGAATTAGCGCCCCACAATGCCTCGGACGTGCTCCCCACAAAGGTAAAGCCATTTGCCCCCAACCATGCCTGCACCTCGATTATACACTTCCCCATGATTCTAACACACCTATTAGAGAAGCTCAGAATAGGCCCACATCAGTTTGTACTGACAATACATTCAACACAATGGGGATGGCACATCTTTTCTGCTCTGTGGTTGGATCAGTGCCTATTGAGGGGGAATTGTTTTTGTTTTTTTTTTCTTCTGTAAGCCTGGAGCAGTAGAATCAGCTCATTTAGCTTCCCCATATGCTGATGATATTGTGTCTGAAACATAATTACTTTTCTGGGTTATTTGTTGGATTTTTCATATCTATAGAATTATACTTTTTGTCCTAAATTCTCATGATAAAAGGTTTTTGTGCCTTTGAGGTTTGTTTTCTGGCAGTATGCTTTCAAGTTGAGCTGGAAATCAAGTGTTTTCTCAAGCAGTTAGAGGGAAGAATGGCTGACATTTGCCTTGGCTTGTTCTCTGGCATTTAGTCTTTTTGAAGCACTTCCAGTTGGCGAGATGAGGCGCTCCAACTGTGTTTGAATACTTAAGAAGGGTGCAGAGCTGTCCAAAAGTAGGGCAATGATCTCGTAGGTGAGTAACCAATGCGTCCAGCTCACATCCACCTCAACTTTTGTCTACTACCACCATTTCAGATCATAGAACCCACTGCAACACACTGATTTAAGTTTTAACTCCAAGAAAAGGGTTCTTGACTCTGATTACTTCTGCAAATTGCATCTGTTTTTCTCAGTTCTCTCAGGGTAAAGATTGAGCATGATTTTGAATGTCGTCCACATACA
The DNA here is from genome assembly GCA_003731715.1 of Anabarilius grahami. NCBI lineage: Eukaryota > Metazoa > Chordata > Actinopteri > Cypriniformes > Xenocyprididae > Anabarilius > Anabarilius grahami. The sequence continues at coordinate 11,761,507 of RJVU01035392.1, forward strand.
GCAGGGATGGGCAACTTCAGTCCTGGAGGGCCACTGTCCTGCAGAGTTTTGCTCCAATCCTAATCAAACACACCTGAACAAGCTAATAAGTGTCTTTGGGATCACTAGAAAGCTAAACTCAACTGCCGCCTTATTAGGCGTTGGAGCTAAACTCCACAGGACAGTGGCCCTCCAGGACTGAAGTTGCCAATTCCTGACATACAGGTTTAAATAAGCAAGAAAAAATTGTTTGGCTTAACATAGGGACAGTCTGCTGCAAGTTTGTCAGGGGAGAAAAAAAAAATCTATTTTGTGGGTGTTTGAAAGCCCTTGGTAAAGGTAAGCCTATTCTGTCACTTGATACAAAACTTTTTCCTATCTGAAATCAACACTTTCAAAATCAGTTTGTGCATTCCTCTTAATTATCAAAAAGGCTTTAACCTCAAATCATTCAAATTTTAGAACTGAACACTTTACAATTATGCTTATTGATTTTTCTGTCTTTCACAACCTTCCAATGACTTAAAACTTCTCCTCTGATTTAGAGGTGCTTTGAAAAGCTGGGCAGTGGAGCATTATTTGTTGATAAATTATGATTGTAGATAATTGAGAACTGTAATACTCAGTGATTCAGGGAAGTTCAAGTATCATAAAAAAAATTTCTAAGTCTGAATGGGCAAATTTCATTGTGGTCTATGTAATTGTCTTAATCCTAACGTTTTTTATTTGCAAACTGGCTTCAGTGCCATGATCTTTGTATTTTCTTCTTGTAAAGTTCAATAAATGATGCTTAAATCGTATATATGGTCTTGTTTTATTATTTTTTGTTTCTTTTCATGTTCAGTTTATTTGTGTTGAGATTGTAACCAAATCTAAATGCAGCATAAACAGCATAGTCATTTTATGTTTGTAAGTGAGACCTTACAAGCGATAAACCAAACTAACTTGAAACTCTATAAATATGATTTTAATTTCTGCTGAAGGAACGTGCTTTTGTTTACCTAATATTCAATACTCTTAACGACTTAACGCTGTTCATTCTGTACCGTTCTTAAATCCCGCCCATCACCTTTTACGAAATGAAGTTGTGACCAAATACTGCAGCAGTTAGTCACTCATATTGGGGGCCGTTACTTGTAGAGTTTGGGCACCAGCTGTCAGCTCATCGGCCGGTGGGAGCAGTTACCGCAGGCAGGGGTCTGTCTTCTCTCTACAAACCCTCACGGGACTCCGATTAGACGGCACAGGGCGTGTATGTTGAATTAAGAGGTAAATAATTAGGTTGTGTAGGTTGAGGGGATACCAAGCACCCCAGGAAAGTCGGCAAAATGACAGTGGTTGAAACGCAAGTGCAATACAGTTCTTACATGATGACTACGACTGGGGAATACATGATCCAAGAGGACGACTGGGATCGCGACCTGTTACTGGACCCGGCCTGGGAGAAGCAGCAGAGGAAGGTAAAATCTTTCTGTACTCACTTTTTGATTTTCTTTATAAAGGTTTACGTAAAATGAATTGGTTTACAGCAAGAAGAAACTAAGACAAAAGGCTAATAGTGTTTCATTTGGCCTACCTTATGGAGTTAAAAGCAGTATTCTAATGTCTAATGTGGAAGACTCTTAATGAAATTGCTTTTAATTGCACCGCGTCTGCACTGGTTTCGTCGATTGTGTATCGTGGGCCAATCAGCTGTGACCTCGTTGACTTAAGCAACTCAAATGGATAACTTTTTCAACGTAAACCCACTGATTTAAAAATATATATTAAGTCAATTATTATAATTTTTCAGATACAATAAAAGTATACCCTTGGTTAAATTATTTTAATGAGGAAACCAATAATGGTCGGTGTAATGTCATAAGTTATTTAAATGTATAACAAATAGCAATAAATTGATATATTTGTGAAATCGATTTGCTTCACAGGAATTGAGAATCTTTTATTTGCCTTTTTTATAGTTTTGTTGAACAGAAATGAAGTAGCCTACATTCATTTCAGAAAACTGCTGGAGCTACATTGAATTAGACACCAAAGTGACGGGAACAGCTGAACAGATGAAGCAATAGTGTGTTAAAGAGAGTCAGTGTTTAAAATGGAGGAAGTGGTTAAGTGGCACTGAGAGCCACAAATAGATGCTACAACTAAAAATACAGACCTCATTCTGTCCCCTTAACCCATTAATCTAAGCAGTTTGTACACCATCGTCTGTTGATTCGAATTAAAGGACTTGCAGTACATGTTTAGAGGTGTTTATTAATAAGCAAGGATTTAACATGACTGCACTGCAGATTTATTTACATCCCGTTGAGAGTACGCAGCTTTCTTTCTTGCTGAGTGCACTCACCAAACAGAAACTCGCATTATAGTTTAATTTAGTTTCAGATTGATAGGTCAACTTGGTCTAAGAAACTAATGCTAACTCTAAGAAACTGACACTTTCCATGAATAAGGTGCAAAATATGACCTGATGGTGCTTAACCTTCAAAAATGTTGATCATCAACCACCTCAGGAGGTCAAACTAAATTGTATATGATCTATATCTATTGATCTATATTCTAGATCAATTTGATGTTTGATAAAAGTTTGCCAAGCATTTACAGCCTAATAGTTCTCCCAACAAAAAACACATTAGTGGCGTTAATGCTTAAAAGCAACAAAAATTCAGGTAAAACCCCAAAGTGAACAATTTCAAAAGATATGCCCCCTTGGTATGTCAATTACTGATAGTAAAATTACTAATTTTGAATGTTCACTGGTAGTAAAATGCTTTTGGTGTTTTGATTTTGCAGTAGCTTTCTTCTCTATATTTTTGTCATATTGTTGATGTTTTTTTATGTGTACTTTTGGTAGCCTAGCGAGCATGTTGTAGAAGCTAAAGGGGGATCTAAATAAAGCTTGAACACAGCATTTTTTTTTTTGCGTCTGAATGTGAGCAATGCAGAACTTTCATGCTGCACAATTCTCTTCAAAAAGACCTCACTCAGTGCTGATTTTCAGGCTTCCTCGCATTTAACCTATTACTGTGGTTTGTTATTCTTTTAAGCCTTCCTGCTTCAGTGAATTACTGTTTAGTCCTTAGCAGCATCCTTGTTTTTCTTGGTCCCTTCCCACCCGTTAGGGCTATTTTTATTTTTTTAGATGGAGAGACTGTATCTGTACAGAACTGCATAACTTTAACTAATGTGTCAGACCCTGCAAGGGAAGCCAAGTGGACCATTGATTTTAATTGAAAAAAGGTGAGAGATTCTGAGACGTGCTGAATATTGTTTAATTTTGGTTTTATTATACATTTCTATGTTGTGTACCACCTCCATATCTCCCAGAAGTCATCAGTTTGAGCCATAGTGCATGTAGTCCAGGCCTCACCTGCATGGGCTACATGTAAAATGTCACTGAGTTCTCCAACATGAGTGTTTCATTGAAATATCTGTGGTCTCAAACTAAATTCATCAAATAAAATGTATTTTATCCATCTTTTTATGAGATCTGCAAATCAAACAAGTTAAAATTGATGTTTTTTCTTTTTCTTCATTCTCATAAGGAACCCTAATGCCTAGCGCAGAACCTGAGGGTTTCAGATAGGTGTGCACATTCTTCAGGCACACGGTGGAGGTGGGAAATGGGGGGTGAAGAAAGTCATGAGTACGATCAAATGGCAGTTGCTATTCCAGAAGAGGTGTCCTTGTAGGGGAGCTTCTATAAACTACCTAATGAAAGCATGGGGGTGGGAAAGGGGTAGTTTACTGTAGACCAGGTCAGCCAGGTAAATTTATTTTAGCCTGGATTTGACTTTCATGGCCATTTAAATGAGAACAATAAAAGAGAGTGGGACATATAATGGGACAATAATAATAATTGGTTGCAGGTCACAAGTTTCTGTTGGTCAGTCCCCGTCCCACTCGAGCAATTGATTTCCACTTTAGGTGTCTTTCATAGGTTTTATACAACCTTAACATTAAAGAAAAGTGCTTAGGTGAATTTAAATAGCTTATATTACTTTTGCTGTGTCAAATGCAATGCCATAGCTTTAAATGCCAGGCCTTCAAACTGTAAATATCATATTACCCAGAATCCTACATTCAGCCCTTTCACCTGAATGTGCCTCAACCCACCCTACAATTTCTCACAGCTACATTTATTCCCTCTGTAGTTTCTGTCAGTAATTATGATGTGACATCCTGGCCAAAACATAAGAAAACATCTGTATTTTTGTGTTGACTGCAGTGGTGATATTACTTTACAGCTGGGTAGGTTTTCCATCATGTTTAATATTGTTAACTAAAACCGAAACCATTTTGGTGACACTTTATTTTAAAGTGACGTGGTTACATGTTACTAACTGTACTTACTATAGTAATAACAGTAAATTATGCATAATTACAAGCAACTTAGCCTAAACCAAACCCTAACTGTAACTCTATATAACATGTAGTTAATTTGTATTACTCGGTACTTATTTGAGTTAGTACAATATAACTACGTAACCTTAAAATGAAACGCAATGTTGACTGCTAAAACTAATAAATAAAATTTATAATCTATATAGACATATTTAGCAAATGCAAACTAAAAATGAACAACAAAAAATACCACAACTTTAAAATTAAAGTGAAAACAGAAAATATAAAAAAACCTAAAATTTTATTCAAAATATTAACAAAAAACTATAATACTAAATCAATGATACTAAAAGAATACTGGTTCCCATTAATGTTCATTAACATAATCTTGACATTAGCCAGCTGCTGTTACTTATAGGAATAGTTTGGCCGTAGACTAAAGTGATGATACACAGAGTTCATGGACCTTAACAGAACGACTTTACAGAAAGGACAAGCTACAAAATAAACTGTTAGTGATAGTAATGTGATATCCATCCATAGAACTGAAATGTATCCACAGTCCTCTGAAATGTAGGCCTATTTTCTACAGGTAGCGACAGATTTACAGTAAAAGCTTACTTACATTTGGACGGAAGGTTTTAAGTATTTAAAGGCCATAATTTGAAGGTGGTGTCAACAAGCAATTATGTTATTAGGAAAACACATTGTAGCTTCAGTCATTTTCCTTCTGCTACTGTAAAGAGGGATGTGTGATCCAATGAAGTCTGCTTGTGGCTTTGCTATCTGTAGAGAGTAAATAATCTGGCAGTAGTTTTGATCCACTAATAAGAATAAGACAAAGGCAGATTTTTCCCTTAGTTGAAATTCTGGTAACACTTTTATTTTATAGTGTCCTTGTAACACATATTACATGTAGTTACTGTAGTAACAACTAAATTATGCATAATTACATGCGACTAACACTTAACCTAACCCTAAAGTACATGTAGTTATTTGTTATTACTCAGTATTTAAATTTATAATTACACTGTAACATGGACACCTTAAAATAAAGTGTAACTCAAATTCTTTTAGTAAAATATTTGGGTGACACTTTATTTTGCAATGTCCTTGTTACAGATGTTACATGTAGTTATAATTACTATATTATTACTATGTAATTACTATAAATGGTTTTGCATAATTACATACAACTCACCCGAATCCTAACCCTTTAGTAAGTACATGTACTTAATTATTATTACCCAGTACTTAAATGTATAATTACACTGTAACACGGATACATTAAAAAACATGTAAATATTTGCAGTAATCTACCTTTTTTAAGGGTGTATACTTACCCGTGAAAGGATCAATATTGCCAAATATGCAAATATTATGTTGTTTAAAACATTAAATGTTGAAATAATACATAGATAATATATAGATATAAAATCCATATGTGCTGTGGCCCTTTAATTTATAAAAATGTACATTAATATGTAGGAAATGTTATAAAAATCTGTGTCGATGGGTGAATTGTGCAGTCCTCACTTTAAACAATGCCCTGTCACGATAAATAGTGAGGCTGCAGTCAGCTGACACATTAATGCAAAGCTTTTGCACAGATGCATGTATGGGATGGTTGAAGTGATGATGTAATTGGAGTGCTATTGGATCGCAAGCCTAAAATGCCTCAGTTATAGAGACTGTCTCTGTTGTAGTCATCTCAGTACAATATCAGACATTAGAACAAGATTCAGCAAAATAACATTCAGTTTCCTGCAGTCTGTGCCTTATATGTTTGCAGGCTATTTTAGTTATTACAGTTTGCACCATCCAGTCTTAGTTTCTTAGTTCCATTCAGTCCATTAAGCATTGCTCTTTCATTAATACTCTGATCTGAAGCTATTTAAAAGCTATTAATCAAAGCTGGCTGCTTTTGTATATGAAAATATTATCTGGCAAAATGAGTTACTATGCTGATATTATTATTATTATTATTTATTTTTTTTCGATTTGATGTTTTAAAGAGTGGATAAATCATCACCGCTAAAGATATAAGCCTGTGAAAATGCACCGACATGCCAAGTTATTTCTGTCCAACCAACCTGTTGCTTGACTAAATATTTATACTCCCATTCACAATGTGGTGAGTTCAAGGACATCCAAGAAAAAATTTTCATATACTTGGGTGGCCACTAAAATAATTGCGCCATTTCATTTCTTGAAATCAGAGTTAGAGTTATATTATTCAGTCAATTTAACACAACTTTCAGCAAAGTTTATTGCTCTTGATTATAATTGTATGTTTTATGAGTGTTATATTGAATAAATGGGCCCAGCACTGTGGAAGATTAAGCATTTTCTCTTGCTGTAGTGTTTTGAGCGTCTGTTCCAAGAATGCTGTGCTTTCAGCTGTCTGCTGGTGTCTCATGGCTCCCCGATATAGCTTCCTTCACTCCCCCTCTCCTCCTCTTCACCTCCCCCTCCCATGGGGCACAGGCTAATTTTGGTGATCTTTGGCAGAGGAGGGGTGATTTGAAGGGTGGCCACCTGCTGCAAAAGTGTCTCCACTTCCAGCCTTACATCAAATTACGTTGGTCCTTGGCATTCTTCAGTCACCTTACTCGCTCTCTGTCCCCTTCTCTCTTACGCTGGGGCTCCCAGTGAGGCATGTACAGTCAACGCTGCTTATAGATTCAACTCTGTGTAGGTCAGCGTCAGAAATTAACCTTTGCTCAAGGCAAAAATGCCACCGAAACAAAAAATGCCACCTCAGATATTTTAAATGTGGGGACAAATGGCTTCATAGTACTATTTTATTTTGTTTTGATATTCTGTTGTAAGCTTAGGCCTCTTGTGCATTTACAGCCATTTTCTTTATTATTTGATTATTTCAAGTAAAAGGATGTCATGCTTTATTTCTATATGACCTATATTGTATTTTTCTCCATCAGACCTTCACCGCCTGGTGCAACTCTCACCTGCGTAAGGCAGGGACACAGATCGAGAACATTGAGGAAGACTTCAGGAATGGACTCAAACTCATGCTGCTGCTGGAGGTTATCTCAGGTAAGCATTTCACTTGATCTGTTGATAAGACATGCTCGGTGTCCCATTTCAGTGTTCTGTGCACATTGGCCAATATCAGATTTGCACCTGTGAAACAATGTGGACATTAAATACTGTAGCTCCTCTGGGTAACTTTTAAGGAGAATATATGAGATTTGAATACGGTGTTTTGCCTATATCATTTGCAAGGTTAGGTTTCATAAACATGCATACAATATTAAACAAAATATGTAAAAAATATTATATTATAATATGAATTAAATATTAATAATATCAATAAATATTGTATAAACTTGTATAGACTTTTAGACCCTACAATACAAATGCTGCAGTTATGTGTGGGTTTTCCCCCACTTTTATCTTGTTTTCCTAATGGAATTGTTTTGGGGTGTCCCTCTATTGGTCGTGTGTTCATATTCCGCATTTCCCATATTTCTAGAGTTTTAGTTTTAGAGTTTTTAGAGTTTTCCTGTTGTAAATGTAGCTAATGTAAAGCTGTTGGAAGGGTTAGTTCACACAAAAATTAAAATTCTGTCATTTATTACTCACCCTCATGTCGTTCCACACCCATAAGACCTTCATTCATCTTCAGAACACAAATTAAGATTTTATAATTTTTTTTTAATAGCTCTGTGACTCCTCAATAGACAGCAATTTACCCACCACTGTCAAGGTCCAGAAAGGTACTAAAGACATTGTTAAAATAGTCGACGTGACTACAGTGGTTCAACCTTAATTTTATGAAGCGACGAGAATAATTTTTGTGCGCAAAAAGAAAACAAAAATAACAACTGTTGAATAATCTCACTTAGTTGAGACGGTAAGCACAGTGCAGTGTTCCCGTGTTTACATCCAAATGCACACGTGAGCAGCACAACGCATGCATGTGATGCTGACGCAGGAGCCGGCCAATAATGAGTCGGCGTTCTGATGCAGAACACGGAAGCTCTGCACTGTTTACTGCGTCAGCTGCATAGGAGAATGACATGGAAGAGAAGAGATTGTTGAATAAAGTCTTTAGTGCCTTTCTGGGACTTGACAGTGGTGGTTAAATTGCTGTCTTTTGAGGAGTCACAGAGCTATCGGATTTTTTGTTCCAAAGATGAACGAAGGTCTTAGGGGTTTTGAATGACATGAGGGTGAGTAATAAATGACAGAATTTTCATTTTCTGGGTGAACTAACCCTTTAATACTTTACACTTCCCCTATTAACAGCCTCACATGAAGCAAGTGAATATACATGTACTTATGAATTTATTTATTTATTTTTATGTGTGGTATCAGGTGAGAGACTCCCTAAACCAGACAAAGGCAAAATGCGTTTTCACAAGATCGCCAACGTAAACAAAGCCCTGGACTATATCAGCAGCAAGGGAGTCAAGCTGGTTTCTATCGGTGCTGAAGGTGAGGCTTAAACTACTACTCCTTCAGATTCTCTAATATCATCACCTTAAACCCCTCTATTCTTGTCCCTTTCCATAACTGTACTATTCTGTTAAGTGAAACTGGTTTGTCTGGCTGTTCTGACTTGCAGAGATTGTGGATGGCAATGTGAAAATGACCCTTGGCATGATCTGGACCATCATCCTGCGCTTTGCAATCCAGGACATTTCAGTGGAGGGTGAGAGACTCCAAACATCTGACACATTAGCGCCTCTGCAGTGTTGTTTATTTAAAGGTCCACTCATTTTTTGTTTGTCACACTGGCTGGTTTGAAAGTCGCTTTGAACTTTTATTGACACCTAGCAGCATGGATCGCACAAAAGCAACAAGTTTTTATAGTTATCAGTGCCAGTGTAGAAATTATTAGTATTTGGCTTAGTGTTAGTAAATTTACACCTTCTCACAACCACATGTAAATGCTGCATAGAACATTAGAAAGGCAAACTGAAGACACTGTATTTTGATAACACATAATGAATGAAAACACATGCGTAGTACTATTATTCAGAGTATTAGTAGTTGGCCTTTTTTTTTTAATTACTTAAAAGCACAATATGTTAGAATTTTGGATTAAAATATCCAAAACCACTAGAACAATGTTATATATTTTGTTGACTTTTGTACTACATTATCACAAATGTTTCCAACAATGTTTAAATCCAGAGAAATAAGCAATTTTAACCAGTGTAACGGCCCGTGTCATTGCGTCACCTGTCAATGACGTCATATCCACGCTACCCTTGATTTCCTTGTTTTACTTCCATAAAAACCATGAAAACACCAAAGACACTTTATTATATTATGCATTTTGCTAGACAGGTGAGCAACTGTTTGAATACTTTTATCGACAGAAAACGAATCATTGTTCTATAGCTCAACATGGTTAGTCTTATTGTTTTAATGAGGTCAAAAGAGCGTATCTTTAAAATGAAATGTTGAATGGTAAGGTCAAGGGTTCAACATCATTATTTTGTGTAGTGAGTTAAAATAATGATCTGCTGACCTGTTCCTCACAGAGACCTCTGCTAAGGAGGGTTTGCTGCTTTGGTGTCAGAGGAAGACTGCCCCCTACAGGAATGTCAACGTGCAGAACTTCCACATCAGGTGATTTCTGCTTTACTCCTGTTGACCATGAGAGGGAACAGCATGTTGGCTTAATTTCACAATCTCGTAGTCTGTTTAACCAATTATGGCTCTTGTCCGTGCGTTAGTGCACACGTTTGCTCTCTGTAAAACCCATCTTTGCATTACCTATCATGCTTCTGAGCTCTCACGTTATCATTTTGTTAATCATTCCCATGATTCTTTTCTTGTTCTTTCTCCCTGTTTTCCTCCTTTGCTTGTGGTCTGTGTCTTAGTTGGAAGGATGGCCTTGCTCTCTGTGCCCTCATCCACAGACACAGACCTGACCTCATCGATTACTCCAAACTGCGCAAGGTGCCATCACCCCCTTTCAGTCACTCTCATCATGCATCTCTGCCTTCTTTTTTTTTTTTGTTCATTAGCTATGTGTCCATTCATCTGCTCTGTTTCAGTAAAAACTAACCTTTTCACTCACACTATACCTGTCATCATCAACCTGTTGGTAACTAACTTTGTCTCTTGGGCTGTGAATGCATTTTAATATTTTACACTAAAAACCTTGTTTTATTCACCTATAAGATGAATGACAGGGGTTTGACACTACTGTGTTTATTGGTTATGATACCATGGTAATACCATGTTTCTTTTTGAACAATACTGTGTAATGTGCAATACCATGGACCTCTTTGAAGTATTTTGGTGCACCATTGAATATACCATTCTATATGAATATGGTAATCATGGTAAATATCAAAGTCCTATGGTATTACCATCTGACACCATACTTTTTTCTAAAGACATTTAACTAAATTTATCTAAAATGTTTTCAGAAATGGATTACATTTTGCCTGTTTAATGATGTCATTAATGGTCCATAGTGTATAAAATGGCATGTCACATCTAAAAATTATGGTTATGATGTGAATGAGATAACAAAATTTTGCCATGTTGGTATGTGATTAACTGTCTTTTTTAGCAACATTCAGTTGAGAAGTGTGGTAAATGTTTGTTTTTTTGTTTTTCTATTAATTCTTCATTGAGTTTCTTCCTGGCTTTGTCTGCCTTTGCAGGATGACCCCATTGGCAACCTCAACACTGCTTTTGAGGTAGCAGAGAAGTACCTTGACATCCCTAAAATGCTTGATGCAGAAGGTACGGCCTCTTGGAGAATCATGTGATTTCATATTATAAAATGTTGGGAAAAAAAAAAAGTTTCCTGAATGGGTTTGTTTGTCTCCATATCAGACATTGTGAACACTCCAAAACCTGATGAGAAGGCCATCATGACCTATGTATCATGTTTCTACCATGCTTTTGCTGGTGCAGAGCAGGTAAGGAAGTTCTTCTGGAGATGAACATCTGTATAGGAAGGAGAGTCGCTCCTTTTAGAATGTAATTGCCCACCTTGTTTCCCCTTGTAATCAGTCACACTGTCCTTCAGGCTGAGACAGCAGCTAACAGGATTTGCAAAGTATTGGCCGTGAATCAGGAAAACGAGAAGCTGATGGAAGAATACGAGAAACTGGCTAGTGAGGTGAGAACACTCAAATTCTCTGTTAGATGGACAATGTTTTGTTAATTTCTTTTAACATGTGCCTGCTAGTCTTGCTGTCTCCCCAAGGTTTTTTCTTCATCCCACTTAAACTTACACTTAAATTCTTCTCCTCAGCTTTTGGAGTGGATCCAAAGGACCATTCCCTGGTTGGAGAACCGCGTGGCCGAGCAGACCATGCATGCCATGCAACAGAAGCTAGAGGATTTCAGGGATTATCGTCGTGTGCATAAGCCACCCAAAGTTCAGGAGAAGTGTCAGCTGGAGATAAACTTCAACACCCTACAGACCAAGCTGAGGCTCAGCAACAGGCCTGCCTTCATGCCCTCTGAGGGCAAAATGGTTTCAGTATGTGCTGCTCCATTTCTCTTAACATATGTATATGGGGTAAACGACCTTGGCTTTCAAGTACCCTACAGAATTGAAAGTATATTCTACCTGGCGTCCCCTTCTGCAGGACATTGCCAATGCCTGGAAGGGTCTGGAGCAGGTGGAGAAGGGTTACGAGGAGTGGCTGCTCATAGAAATCCGTCGTCTGGAGAGACTGGACCATCTGGCTGAAAAGTTTAAGCAGAAGTCTACCTTGCATGAATCATGGACCACAGGTATTAAGCACAACTTTTTCTCAGCCATTTAAACTCTACTTTGACAACTGACATATTCCTTCTCATTGTGTTTTGTAATGCTCAACACAGGAAAGGAGGAGCTGCTGTCTCAGAAAGATTATGAGTCAGCCTCTCTGATGGAGATCCGTGCTCTAATGAGAAAACATGAGGCCTTTGAGAGCGACTTGGCTGCTCACCAGGACAGAGTAGAACAGATTGCTGCCATTGCACAGGAGCTCAAGTAAGACAGATACACCTCAGCTCCCTTGAAATAAGGAGAGTACTTTCTTACAGATTTGACTGTAGGTAATGTTAATGATGATAAAGATGCACTGTTCTTTAGTGAACTTGACTTTTATGATGCTGCCACCATCAATGCCCGATGCCAGGGCATCTGTGACCAGTGGGACAACCTGGGCACCCTGACCCAGAAAAGGAGAGAATCACTGGAGGTACACGTATATGATAAAACTCTTGGGTTTTATGGTATTCAATTGTCTACCTCTTGAATTGAGAATGTGGTAGAAACCAATGTAGATTCTACTTCCAGAAACATTAACTCTTGCAAGTTTAGGTAATGAAGAGTATGAATAAAATATGGCATTTACAGTATATAAAGGATGTGGGGCCTGCTGTAATCCTTCTCTTTGCTTTGCCGTAGCGTGTGGAGAAGCTTTGGGAGACAATTGACCAGTTGTACTTGGAATTTGCAAAGAGGGCTGCGCCCTTCAACAACTGGATGGATGGAGCTATGGAAGATCTGCAGGACATGTTCATTGTGCACAGCATTGAGGAGATTCAGGTGAAAGACAAACGCTAAATGCTTGAAGGAATGCTTATCTTCCTATAAAACACTGTGTAACTGAGCTTCAGTATCTTCTCAATATGTAATGGGACTAGGACATTGGCGTCTTTTCATTGTCTACTTGCACACCATGTCTTAATGTCATTTTGTTCTTTCTGCTATTATCAACCTCAGAGTTTGATCACAGCCCATGACCAATTCAAGGCCACCCTACCAGAAGCTGATAAAGAGCGCATGGCCATCATGGGCATTCATACCGAGATCCTGAAGATAGCTCAGACATACGGGATCAAGGTAGTGGGTGTGAATCCCTACACTGTCCTCTCTCCACAGGATCTTAGCAACAAATGGGAAGCTGTGAGTACTTTACAATCTATATTTTACAATTTTAGCATAATCGGCAATAACGATTTTCTTCCCTTTAAGTCCTATAAGCTTGGTGATGTCCTTTCAGCTTCTCCATTGAGGAATGTTGCTTCCTTCCCAACAACAGGTGAAGCAATTGGTCCCAATGCGTGACCAGATGTTGCAAGAGGAAGTGGCCAGGCAACAGTCCAATGAGAGGCTGAGGCGCCAGTTCGGTGCTCAGTCCAATATCATTGGACCCTGGATTCAGACCAAGATGGAGGTGTTTACCATACCCCTTAGTCATATTTAAAGTAGTTACATATTACATAAGCCCCGTTTCCACCGCAGGAACTTTTCCCAGGAACTAGGGACTTTGAGGTGGTACTCTGTGTGTTTCGACCACAGGAACCAGGGTCTAAATAAAGTTCCGGATAAAAATTCCCCCCTTAAAAAGTCTCTGTTCATGAGGTAGTACTTTTTCAAAGTTCAGGAACTTTCGGGGGTGGGATTTGAGTGCTGAACATGCTGATTGGTTGACTCTATTCAGCATTTTATTTCAACCACCATTTTTTAAAAGTCTGTTGCGATGTGTACAGTAAGAGTTGTTTGCTATATCAACAATGGAGTTTAAAAAATACAACCGATGGACCAACGACGAGGTTCAGGCTTTATTAAGCTTATATGCGGAGGATGAAATCCAGCAGGAACCTGATAGTCTCGCGCAGTCCTAAATCACCAGACTAATCTTCATGGTACTTTAGACCATGTGGAAACGCAGACAGGTCTGGAGGAAAAAAGTTCCTGGGACAAATTTTTCCTGGTAATTTCGGTGGAAACGAGGCTAAAGTGTGAAAAAACTAAAACGGACATATCTGAAATAATTTTCCAACAGGAGATCAGCCATGTGTCAATTGACATTGTCAGTTCCCTAGAGGAACAGATGAGCAATCTGAAAACATATGAACAGAACATCATTAATTACAAATCCAATATTGACAAACTGGAGGGAGACCACCAGCTCAGCCAGGAAGGACTTATCTTTGACAACAAGCACACCAACTACACTATGGAGGTACTGACAACTTTTCTATTCATTCTAAAATGTATTTCCTCTTTGAAGTTTCAAGTTGTCTTATACTATTAGACGTCCATTTCCACCAATTGTTTTTAATCTCACCTTCCATACAAGCCATGTTTCCTATTTTCTATTTGTCTATTTCAGCATGTCCGCGTGGGATGGGAGCAGCTTCTCACCACTATTGCCCGCACAATCAATGAGATCGAGAACCAGATCCTGACCCGTGATGCCAAGGGCATCAGCCAGGAGCAGCTGAATGAGTTCAGAGCCTCATTCAACCACTTTGACCGGGTTTGCAATACATGGGTTTCTTTTTTGAATAAGCAAAGTTATGTAACATTGCCCGAATTGTAGAATAAGCACCTTAATATTTTGTATTTGCAGAAGAGGAATGGCATGATGGATCCTGATGACTTCCGTGCTTGCCTCATTTCTATGGGTTATGATCTGGTGAGTGCATTTAGTCCTGGTCAAAATGACTTCCACTGCTTTTTTTCGTCACACAAGGACACAAAATCAACTTTCTCTATAAGGAATTAATTCTTATAGAAACCCTTCTATTCTTTTTTTCAGGGTGAAGTTGAATTTGCACGCATTATGACTCTGGTGGACCCCAACAACACAGGAGTTGTCACCTTCCAGGCCTTTATTGACTTCATGACCAGGGAGACGGCAGAGACTGACACTGCTGAACAGGTCATGGCCTCCTTCAAGATATTAGCTTCTGACAAGGTAATTCCAAACAACTAAGAACGATCAAGAGAACCTTTTTGAGAATCTGCCAAATATGGCTCCTGTTGTCTAAGCATCAATTTTTATTCTACAGGCTTACATTACAGTGGAGGAGTTGAGAAGGGAGCTGCCCCCAGAACAAGCTGAATACTGTATCAGCCGCATGACAAAGTACATGAGTGGCGAAGCTCCCCCAGGCGCCCTAGATTATATCTCCTTCTCTAGTGCCCTATATGGAGAAAGCGACCTATAGAGCTCTTTTTGTCACATTTACCACCTACACCCTTCCCCCAAATTCTTGAAACCCTTAAAACACCCAACTCCAAGAACAATGTCAGATGTAATGGATGGCCTTGCTGAAATGATTTGGTCCTGTGCATCACCAGTTGATATGAGGGACACCCATCAATTGCTATCTGATCCATGTTAGTGGTCTGTTCCTGGTGGTGGTGAAAAGTTCTCACAAGCCAGTGGGGATTGAAGAGTACAAAAACCAGACAGAATACCATTCTTCACACATTTGATAAGCAATATGCTCTCCCTTCATACAAATGGCTTACATTTTGGAGGAAGAAAAATAAATTATCCTAAAGAATATCATATTTCGTTGTTTAATGAAAGCATATAGTGTGTGTCTGAACTTAATGAAAACATCAATATCAAATGCTTAGTGTATTTCATTGGTCTTGAGTGCTAAAGTTAGTCAAGAGGTTGCCATTATGTAGAGCATATAATAGTAATGTTGCTCAGTATGTTAAAAACTTGGACAGTTAGTGTTAAACCCACAAAACTGCACATAAGGCATCAGCAAATCTAATCTTTTTTTATTTCTAACCATGGCTTCTGCAGTTACCCACAGGTCAAAGCAACTAATCACATGAAGCGTTTATATTTTTAAATTTTATTTAAAAAGTTGGCTAAAAAAAGCAACACACAAACAAAAAGCATACAAAATATAAAAGATAAAGTTGCAGCAAGGTATAATTTTAAATATTTCAAGAAATGATTAAAAATACCAATAATAAAAAAATACAAACATTCAAACCCATAAAACATTAAATGTGAAATATTTCCCTTTTTTAAAAAAAAAAAAAGACCATGGAAGTGCTAGAGTGAAATGAAGCCACATAAATACTACATAAGACTAAAAGAAAAATGTAAAATCTCTACAGTATCTAAATTTGTTTTGCTCCATCTCGTGTGACATTCTTGTCAACTGCGCTGTCTGCAAACACGAAACGTGTCCATTAATGCTTGTGGGAAATGGAGTGTACTTTGGTTTGCAGGCTCAATTGTGCACTAGATGGAGTGAAGAAGAAAAAAGTATACCTGGGCCTCAAGACAGTACTCTCTTGTAACATGTTTATGTTGGTGCATAATGAATTTTTCCTAAAGACATTTTTTAAGGCCGAAAGAGAGAGCGCCACCCAGAGAGAGCCCCAAAGTCAGGAAGAAGGTCATCAGAGCCCCTGCTGTCTCTGCATCTTTAGGCTTCACGAGCCTAGATAAAGAAAAAACAGAATTCTGAGATATATTGTGTGGGACAATGTGTTGGTATGTTCTGGGGGTCAATTGGATGAGAAGACCAGGAATGATGACATCACAAAATAAATTGACTATTTACTTAAACCAGTTGATTTTGACGGTAAATATTTTAATTTTTTTTTTAATTTTAAGAGTACTTACTGTGGAGCATAGCTCATGGAGAGGGAGGCAAAATATCCACTTGTCATGGCAAACAAAGACATTATGATGATATAAGCCATGTCATGATTGAAAAAGACTGGGAGATAGAAGCGAGGCTGAACGTTGCAGAGCATGAGGGCAGGAATGAAAACTACCCGTAATACCACGAAAAGAGGGAATAAATTACTCTTCATCGAAGGCTGGGAATAGGGAAAAGAGCAAAATGAGATATTAGATAAAGAATCATTTTCATAGGTAATCATTACCGTAGCACTGTATTGTGTTGATACAGGATCTGATGAGACTCACCCACTGAAGACGAGAAGTGAGACTTCTTCCAATCCAGTCCATCACATTGAAGACAATGAATGAACACAAAGGTACAAAAATGTTCTCTATAAGATGAAAAAGGATATAAATCAAAGTGCTTTAAAAAGCATAATGCATCATAATATTTTTTTGTAGACTCACCTTTCCCTTCAAATAAGCCAGAAGATTTTGTATTTACAGTAATTGCTGGGAAAACGGACAGTGTGACGGCAAACACGCATGTCACGCATAATGCCATCACCCAAATCTACAAAAATTAAATGTATAAAGAAAATCAATCCAGATATTTACTATTACATGTTTTAAAATACATTTACTGCATTTTTCCTGAGGTTTGAAATTACTTTCACTATACCTTTTTGAAGACCTGTGGCACAGTTGACTTCTCCTCAGGTTCTTGTTGGAGCTCATTCAGCTTTTTACATGCTTCAGTTTCAGCAATGATGTCAAATCCATTGTCACCATTATCTAACTTCACTTTAACCATCTCTGTAGCAACAAAAAAAGAACACCATAATTCAAGATTTAGAAGAACAACAGAGAGTGTCTTAGCTGTACTTTGCACATTTTTCCAGTGTTTGGACAATGTGACATACCGGATCGATCTGCTGATGGCTCTTTCCGTGTCTCTGCAGTTTTAGTGGACACATTTTCCAAATGAAGTTGGGCTAATCTCTGAAATATAACAAGGAATTTCATTTTGTACAAAATAACAGAAATAATCAGAATATTGTTAATGTTCTATTTTCATATTTTAGAGCAATGTTATAAAAGGGCAGTAAACGCTTTTATCTGTGCTTACTCTCAACAATCAGATGACAAATAAAAAGAAATCATGATGGCCTAAGGCACCTACCAGATGCGGAAGTATGAGATAACAGCACAGAGTAAGTAGAGTGGCGACACAGGGAGTTATGAAATATCCCAGGGCAGAACTCTCAGAGTCAGTTTTAACTAAAGACGGCATAAAAACACAACTGTCAGCATAAATGCGTTTCTCAATAAAAAGCACCTTCATTTATTTAGTTACAAGTAGGTGGAATAGGGCTGCATATTTTATTTTCGGGTACAGTGTAAATGCAAAAGAACTGTTTGGTCACTAAAAGAGGTCCCAGATGTTTTTTCTTTTTTAAACAGTACACCCAGCAATTATTACACAACTCTCTAAAATGCTTGATTCTGACTGTTCAGTCGTAACATTCAAAGATCAATCATTCCCAGTAATAACCATCGTCAGTGGCAACAACAAGACCCCCTCGATTTCATTTCAAATGCAGCTACGGCCATCTTGCGCCTCAGTTATCTATTATATTTCCTGTCAAATAAAACCGGATGACTTCAGTATTAATAGTAGGCCGTAGTACAGTAATATTGTTAAAATGTTTATCTTTTGTACACTGTAATGCAGGAGTCTCCATAGCTCTAACCCCAATTAAACACACCGGAACCAGCTAATCAAGCCCTGCGTCTCAATCAGCTCCCTATAGGTCGTCAATCAGTATATCATGTAAAAAAATAAATAAGTGTTTCCCAACCACATTCCTGGAGGCCCACCAACACTGCACATTTTGCATGTCTCCTCAATTAAACACACCTGATTAGGGTGATTAGACATGCAAAATGTGCAGTGTTGGTGGGCCTCCAGGAATGTGGTTGGGAACCACTGATGTAAATGAATGTGGCTGATTCCCTGATCAGTGCCCTGACTACTGAACAAGGGAGCTGATTGAGACGTACCCAAGGTCTAATTAGGCATACTAGAAACTTCCAGGCAGGTGTATTGTGGTAAATTGGAGCTAAACTCTGCAGGACAGTGGCCCTCCAGGACTGAGTTTGGAGACTCCTGTTGTAATGGATATGATGATAAACAGATAACATTTTTAAAAGTTTTCTTCTCATATCAATTTTATGTCCCGGCATTATTTATGTGGTAAAAAATAAGTGATACGACACTTATTGTACATTATCCCTTGTATTCCTGTCTTGTTTCAACTTGTTAATTCGTCAAGGCTTAAAGCTGCTTGCTTGGAACTAGTGATGGTGAAATGAAGCTTTGCGAAGCACCAAGGCTTTCCCTTCAACTGTATCTTAAAATGGCTACAGCTTTTTTTAAACACTGTGCACAGACATCTTGTGGTCCTAAGGTGGAATAGCTTCCTTTGCAGCCCCAGAAGACCCAGCCATTTTTTTGTTTCATATAATAAGTCAGTTTTTGCAACAAAAACTAAAAGGCAATAAAAGTATTTGTTAAAAAATAAGAACTTGTTCTTAAGTGACTTGCCTGATTTTTATTTATTTATTTTTTGATACAAGCCTCTGTGCCAAACATCACAATATTACTAGTAACTGTTTTTCTTTGTGGAGGCTTTGTTTAATGAGCAAATAAAATAATTCAATATTTCTAGTTATTTACTTACTGTATGTGGCTAGTTGTCATGTTATAAGTGGGATAATGTACATCCAGCCGGTTGTATCCTTCAGGGGGATACAAGACCTGATCACCATGTCCAGGTTTATTTTGCGATAACAACCAGCTGGATGTCCATTATCCCTTACTTAGAAGAATATAATTTTTTAGTTTTTCATTCAAATGGTGTGGAGTATGCAGGTGCTTACAGATATTCGATAACAGCATGGCAAGACCCGAGAAGATTCCTGCCACTGCCTGTCCACTCATAAACAGGGAGCTGAATTTCGGGGGTAGCTTACCGACCAGACCAAACAGACTACCTTGCAGAATGGCCCCAAACACTGAGGAAAAAAAGTGCAAGAACAATGAGGGGTGTTAGATTTGTCAAATGATTCACTCACTCAAAGGTGTTGAAGTAGAAGTGAAGTGAATCCATTCTATACTCTATTCAATATGAAGTGAAAAAGGAAATGTAAACATACTGCAAATGTAAGGCATAAGAAACATACTGTTAATAAACCAGATTGTTGCCATGGTAATGGAAAAGAACTGGTCCTGGTCCATCTTAACTTTCACTAAAATGGCCGTGAGAATGAAGAGAAGAAATATGAAGACCATGCTACCCGCAATCCGCATCTTCTCCGCAATGCTGGATAAGAAAAAAGAGAACAAAATAACTTATCATATTTTCACCTATACACGCCTCCGTATCTATAAACACTACGACTTGCTAAAGTAAACAAAATTAACTTTGCTTGACTGAACCAAATACTCACTGCTGGTATAGAAAGGAGTTGAGCAGTGTGAATAACAGCAAGGGGAGCTGGGCTAACAGCACCATCATGTTCTCAAACATGTACGGGTCTGACTGCGTGTGTGAAGAATCTGTACCATTTCTCAAACGGTCAGTGAAATACTGCAAACAGAAGGGTATAAGTAAGTACATGAGATTTAAAGATGACCTTAAGTATCAATGAGTGAAGGTATGTCTGCCTTACATTCATTGCAGTTATGAAGAAGTTCCATGGAAGCAGAGTTCCCATTCCCAACAAGAAAAAGACAACAGCCACAAGGCCACTGTCAAGGTTAGAGGGAGACAATTATGCGATATAATGTCATAAACTAAACAAATGAAAGTTATTAACTTATTTTTCTGAATAATTCAGCATGGCCATGATGCCAACTCATTTACTGTGGTCTGCATCAGAACTCTACTCACTGCTTATCTGATGTTCCCTTACAAATCCTCATTTTGAAATGTTCTGAAAAAAAGCAAAAGTTACATTTTTGTTGTTAGATCATGATCAAGTTTTGTGACCTCAATACACAACCATATGTGCATAGTGACATCTACAGGAGTTTTGTGTGAAATAGAGATCTAAGAGACAAAAACTGTGAATCTCGGATGTCATTTAAAACAGTAGTTCTCAACCTTTTTGAGTCGAAGCCCAACAAAATAATTCAAAGGCCATATGATATTTCCTATGGTATTTCTGCTGTAATTTTGAAAAAGCTGCTTGTTTTCAATTTTTTTTAACAGAAACTGTAAGTGTTGATAAAATACATTTGTGATTCTAGAAGATTCTGATTCAATAAAATTATTGAGAGGGAAAAAGAAGTGAAAAAAAAAGAAAAAGATTTCCTTTTACATCGTGATGTTTGTGTTTTGGCATTTTAATTAATTAGATTTTTATATAATTAAATACTTGTAAGTCATCCTGTGGCTCAGGCCCACCAATAGGCACTTGTTCAAATTATTACAAAACTCATTCCTGTTGTAGTGACAAAGGATTAGTTCACTTTAAAATGAAAATTAGTTTAAGCTTTACTCTCCCTCAAGCCATCCTATGTGTATATGACTTGCATCTTTCTGATAAACATAATCGCAGAAATATTAATAAATATCCTGACGCATCCGAGCTTTATAATGGCAGTGATAGGGTTCAATGAGTATGAGCTCAAGAAAGTGCTTCCATCCAAATCCATCCATCATAAACGTTTCCCACATGGCTCCGGAGGGTTAATAAAGGCCTTCTGAAGCGAAACGATGTGTTTGTGTAAAAAATAAATAAATAAATATATATATATATATATTTTATATA
>RJVU01035392.1:11804025-11834881 GCA_003731715.1 Anabarilius grahami
ATATCATAGCATTGTTTGTGGTGGGGTAAATTAAACACGATATGTGGTGACGTCACGATCGTGTTGCATTGTGGTATATGGAGCTGCCTGAAGTGTACAATAGACTCGCTCCCTTGGTCAAAATTGAGGGAGCGAGGGTCTGTCCATAAACTTCCCTCGTCCACTTCAGAAAGTGGAACGCACTTCAAAATGGCGGCAGGGATTCCCCCGAGGGGAAGTGCTTAGGGAAGTTCACGAATGCTTGTCTAAAACTTGTCATAAAAACAAATTTTTATGCCCTTCACTCGCTAACTTCCCTCCGTCTCATGGACTCAGATGTGCATCATTGCTTACGTTACATGAGTGACCACTACTGGCGGAACTAGTGCATAAGGTTTAAATGGAACGCATTAAGCCCTTGATCACTTGGAATTCACTATGGAGCTGATTTATTATTTAAACCCACTTTTTTAATTATGAATTTGTTTAATGCACCATTCTATACCTTAGTGAAAAAATATATATACTAAAATCTATTTGAAATACATTTATTTTATACTAAGTGTACTACAATTGCATTTACATTTGCATGTACTTAATATAAATACCCTGCAATTGTACTTTTAGTATACTAAATTGGTATACTGGTCTGCTAAACTGGAACAAGTATTTTTGTGTTGAGGTCCAACTAAAGATATACTTAAGTATATTTGATTATGCTAAAGTGGAACTATTGCAAGTATACTTTAGTACAAGTATACTAAATATATATATCTTGCATTCAAATTATACAGTGATCATACTATCTTTACTAATAGTGATATTAAACACATTTTAGGCTTAATATTTCGAAATACGCATTGTGCAATAAAGAAGAACTGCAAATAAAATGTAATTAAAATATTTATGTCAGTATATCTGTAAATAGTCAACATTTGAAGCGGATCAAAACCCTTCATCAAAGTTGTCCTAAAAACTTCTTCTAAGGACAACTTTGATTCACTTCAAATGCTGACTACTGTATATTAATGGGTTTTTAGTTCATGTGAAATGAATGTAGGCCTATTTTAAATACATTTTAGTAGGGTTTTTTCACTACACTGTAAAAATAAAAGGTGCCTGGAGGAACCTTTTGGGGTTCTTCACTTTGCCACACCGGCGGAACCGTCTGTAGATCCTCTAGGCACCCTTTCAAAAGGGCCGGTTCTCTGAGGAACCACCCAGGTTTCCTGAGGAACCCTTAGATGAAGCATTGTGTGGAACCGCTTTGGGTGCCTCCAGGAACCAAATTTCTATTTTTTTATTATTACTATTAATTTATTTTATTTCATGTTGGTACTATGGTTACCCTTAACTTCTATTATAATAAATAAATTGAAAAACTGAAACAAATGCAAAATAATTTTTTTTTTTTTTTATCCATTTTATTACATACACTTGCATGCACTTAAAAAAAAGGCTTAATATCAATACACATTTAAAAAAATAGTGCAATACATCAGCATTTATATACAATAGGCTATACAAGAATAGACATCTCCACAAAATGCATGGAAACACAAATGTTCCATGTAATAAATCAATGTTAAAAAAATGATATTAAAGGGTTAGTTCACCCAAAAATGAAAATTCTGTCATTTATTACTCACCATCATGTTGTTCTACACCCGTAAGACCTTCGTTCATCTTCGGAACACAAATGAAGATATTTTTGATGAAATCTGAGTGATTTCTGTCCCTCCATAGACAGCAATACCAACTACCAATTTGACGCTTCAAAAAGTTCATAAAGAGATCGTAAAACTAATCCATATGAATTGAGTGGTTTTGTCCAAATTTTCTGAATAAACTCCATCATTTTAAATGGTGAACAGATTTATTTTAGGCTTTTATTCACATGTAAACATTGAACATTAACACGAGAATGAACCTCATTGGTTCTTGCACGTTAAACAAACATGTTTAAGCTTCCATTTACCACATTTACACACCCGTGAGACCTTTGTTCATCTTTGGAACACATATTAAGATATTTTTGATAAAATCCGATGGCTCAGTGAGGCCTCCGTTGACAGCAAGACAATTAACACTTTCAGTGCCCAGAAAACAACTAAAGACGTGTTTAAAACAGTTCATGTGACTACAGTGGTTCAACCTTAATGTTATGAAGCGACGAGAATACTTTTTTTGCGCCAAAAAAACTAAATAACAAATTTATTCAACAATATCTAGTGACGGATGATTTCTTCATGAAGCTTCGAAGCTTTGCGAATGTTTTGTTTCAAATCAGTGGTTCGGAGTGCATATAAAATTGCCATGTCATGGGATTTCAGTAAACGAGGCTTTGTTACGTGATAAGTGTTTCGAAATTTAAATTGGTTCACGTGACTTTGGCAGTTTGATACACGCTCCGAACCACTGATTTAAAACAAAAGATTCATAAAGCTTTGAAGCTTAATGAAGCAGTGTTTTTTTAAATCGCCCATCACTAGATATTGTTAAATAAATTCATTATTTAGTTTTTTTGGCACACAAAAAAGTATTCTCGTCACTTCATAACATTAAGGTTGAACCACTGTAGTCACATGAACTGTTTTAAATACGTCTTTAGTAGCTTTCTGGGCATCTGAAAGTGTTGATTATCTTGCTGTCAATGCAGGCCTCACTGAGCCATCAGATTTCAACAAAAATATCTTAATTTGTGTTCTGAAGATGAACGAAGGTCTTACGGGTGTAGAACGACATGAGGGTGAGTAATTAATGACAGAAATTTCATTTTTGGGTGAACTAACCCTTTAAGGTGCAGTAAAATTTGCTGCTGTTTGGAGAATGAATTCCAGTAATTTCAATAGAAATCCATACAATCATTAATTTCATTATGGGTCCAAGTTGGTTAC
Source organism: Anabarilius grahami (assembly GCA_003731715.1). NCBI lineage: Eukaryota > Metazoa > Chordata > Actinopteri > Cypriniformes > Xenocyprididae > Anabarilius > Anabarilius grahami. Next base: position 11,806,902 of record RJVU01035392.1, read on the forward strand.
TCAAATTCACCAGATTTAACCAACAGAAAGCTGATTGAAAGTGATTCCTATGTGAGCTGCATCATATAATATGTCGCTATATTGCTGAGAATGATCAATGGACCTTTTTGCCTGCATGATTTCACAGAAATGTCACAAATGTGACTGCACCTTTACTCACGGCAACATAAAATCCAATCAATAATAAAATCTTCACAAGGTACATTTGAGGTAATTAACGAAAAGTAAAAAGATACAGCAGCTTTGTTTTCTGCTAGGCTTCTTTTTCCTCTTTTCTGGTGGATGATCCAGGCACTTCAATGATTTTCAGGTCTACAGAAGGATTTTTATTCCTGTTTAAACCTGTGTTTCAGCATACTAGGCCAAGATCCCTGCAAAGTACAAAAGTTACTGTTAGTAACATTATTAAAGTGATAGTTGTAAAATTAAAATAATTTCCTAATTACCTGTTTGACTTTCTGTCTGTGGAACCCACAAGCTGATTTCAGGCATAATGCAGTCACCGTTCAATTTCATTGCATGAAACACAAGCAGAAAAAAATTGTGTAAATCATTCATGAATCAATTCAAGTCTCGTTCAATTCAATGCATCAATCTATGTAAAATGGATAAATATTCTAAGCTCCAAAAATGTCCAAGAAAAGATCCTAAAAAGTATCATCCACAACTCATGTGTTATGAGTTGTGTTGTAAGTCTTCTGAAGCCACACAATATATTTTTTTCTTGTTCTTTTTCTTATAAAAAAAAGACTAAACTTGAAGTTATAATTTCAAGTTCAAATGTCTTACATTCCAATGCAAATGATTAAGGCATCTAGCATCATTGATGCCACACCTGTCATATTATTTATATGATTTTCAGAGAATAATGTATTACATTTTTGTCTGTTCATCACAAATAGTTATTGTATGGCTTCTAAAAACTAGGAATATAGTGTATGAATGGTTTTAAGTTAATTTTGAAGTTTTCTATACCCAATCACTTTTGATAAATGGAAAGGCAGCTTAAAATTTAATTTATATCCTTAACCCTTACTTCCAAAACTCACCACATTACAGCAATTTGTAAACCTTGATCAGTGAATATCTCCCAAACTGTCACTGAAATTAGATTTACAGTAGGTAGGTAAAGAGGATACATTAAAAACACAAGTACACAGTCAAACATAGTCTACAATTTCACAGAAAATAGTAATTCAGTACTTACATGTGGTTCAGGTAGCTACTCTAAAATTTCGAGATTATTTCAGAAATGGTTGTTCTGGGAAAACAAAGGCACGAAGCTGATTATATCCATGCACAACATTAAAAGATAAAAATGTATTGGCCAGTAAAGGGCTTAAAAAGGGCTTTACTATTTGAGAGAATCTGTAGTAAATAAACAAAAACAGACCAAACTATATTAACCATTTGTGTTATTCTGTATGTCTAATAACAAAAGCCAATGACGACAGGTATCAGCTAAAATAGTAATGTTGGCAATTTGAAAACACAATTATGTTGAATGACAAAAAAAAAAAAAAAAAAAAATAGGTTAATGAACTCCATTTGTACCGTCAAGTTCATTAGATTCGTTAGCATCGCAGCTAAAACGGCTAAATCATTCTTAACGACATACTGAGAGATAAACACTGTAAAAACATAGAATTGTATAATAAATTAAGATACTGTGTATGTGTTTGCACATATAGTGAGTAGACTACGTGTTTATATTTCGAGTTTACAAACCTTATAACAGATAGCCGAACAAACCGCGGATGCGGCGGCAGGCTTTGATGAGGGGAGCCGTTACTTTCAAATCCGATGATGATGAGGATGATGAGGTGAGATTTTTTGCGCGCGTGCAGCGGGAGGATCTCTGAAGCGATGACAGCAGAGGAATAGTAGCAGTTCCAGCAGTGACAGTATAATAATTTTTATCCTCCTCTTGTTTCTTCTTCTTATTATTATTATATAAGTTTTAAATTAATCTATAAAATATACAGAATAAATGTAGGCCTATGTAGGCTATAGGCTACTTAATCAAACTTAAGTATAATAATAATAATAAAAAATAATAATAATATATGTTCAAGGCTGTACATCTTATTGTGGCCTCACAGAACTTTCGGGTTCCTCCAGATGCTGGCTTTTAAAAAAGAGTTCTTCCAAGAACCATGTAAATGTTTACAGATCTTACAAGAAGAATTTGAGTTCCTCGAACTTCCCCCAAAGCACTTCGAGGTCTCATGGTAATGAAAAGGTGACTCCAGAACCTCAGAACTGAATACAAAGTGCTTAAAGGATCCTATAAGCTACCTGCAAGAACCGTAAAGGCTGTCAATGGTTCCACCAGTAACCCCATAGGAGAAAGAGCTTTGAGGCACTTAAAATACATTTTGAAGTTCCTTGAGTATCCAAAAGGATATTTGAGGCACCTTTAGTTTTTACAGTGTAGGGCAGATTCTGCATCCATTGCCTCTGACATGATTTCTCACCATCACGTACTTAACTGGGAAACTCTTAAGGAAATCCAGAGTTACCTAAACTCATAATTATGAGTTGTGCTGATGTTCATGTGCATTTTAAATACATTCTTTCTGACATGACTTGAAAACACTGTAACTGCTGAAGCTAAACCTTGACCCCCATTGGCCTGCCCCAACGTCCTACTATTGGTTGAACCACAATGATTGATACGTTTTGAACACGCCATAAAGCCAAAGCCATCACACTCACCAACAATCGGTTTTGCTGTACTTTTGCTAAACTTTTCGCTGGAGTGCACACTATTGGGAATCTGTGTTGCAGATTTTGGCACATTTGTCAGAAGGAAAATTCTGTAGCTCATTGTCATTGTAGCTAAAGACACAAGCTATCACACAATGTATTTCAAATCTGAGAATGATCAAATTATTTTTAGATTATGCTATATAATTTTTTAGATGAGACTTTCTTTTTGTGCAAACCACAGAAAACATAAGGTATGAACTGAAATATCTAGTTTGTTTCTGCTAACTGGCTCTAAGGGCAGAATTTGCTCACACTTTGAATATCAGGTAGACTATTGTTTAATTGAATTCAATAGCACTTTTCACAATTGTGCATGTTTGCAAACAGATATACATACATATAGGAAGTAGTTACATAAGTAAATATTTGCAATTATGACAATTAAAGAAAACAACATATAGTCAGTTTGAAATGGTTAAAGAAATTCACGTACCTGATCAGAAGTTTTATTACATTTGTGTATTCCTAATGCACTTCAATGCACCTACTGTAAAACACTTTTGCCATTAATGCTACTTTAATGGCCCTTATTTGCACTTTGAAATATGGACTGCAGCCCTTTGGGCTGTCAAAATATTATGAATTATTAAATTAATTAATTAAATTAATTGAACTGATCTTGAGGAAAAAAACAACAAAAAACGCAGAAAGTTAAAATGTCAAATACATTCAGAAACGTTTACTGCATGAAAAGTAAATAATTTTAATTTACGCATCACATATAAATCCGAAGACCGCCAAATCATTTAATTGTGTATTTGTCAGGAGCAGTTGTGGTGCATTGAGAGTTGAAGAACGCAGAGACAATCGGCAGAGGAATGTTACGGATGATTATATTTCATCCACACACAGGGAAACACAAGCAGTTCTGCGCGTTCACATTTTTCCACCAATGAATGGAACTGTCTGTGTTTTAGTGCGTGCACAAGAATAAAACTAATGTGCCGGTTTATGCAATTGCTTCATGTTGCGTTAATGACAGATAATGTCAGGTAAAAGGGAAGCAAAACATTCTTGATATTTAATGTTGCGTCTAATGGTTTTATTTCTTCAACAGCTTAAAGTTTAATGCACGTTCGTGTTGTATAGCAACAGGCTGTTTATAATAGTTGTCATTAATAATGTCTGCACGCTTATAGCTGTACTTGTAACAGTATAGAGAGAACACAAAGTAACCCCAGTTTTACGACATTTATATCTGCGTGGTGGCGCAACAGGTAAACCGAGTGCTCTTGTGCGACAGTGGCCTGCGTGACCCGGGTTCGATTTCAGCCCGTACTGGTTCCTGCATTCAATATACAAATAAATCTGTTCCCATTGTCTCACTGATGTTCACTGGATAAGTAAGTTACTGGTATACTGGGGCTGTCTGTAAAAGGCATATTCTAAAGCTTAAAAGATTGCTTTATTGTAGCCTATTTGAAACACACTTTAATGATGCCATTAGCACACTACAAGTTAACTTGGAATGCCATTGCAATGTGTTTTAAAATCACTAAAAGTTTGTTATCAGTATAATATTAATGTATGTTCAACACTCTTACAGTGTAATTGAATTGCAATTCTAATGTCATCAAAATACATTTAAAAAGTTTATGCTGAGTGAATTCTGCATTTCAAAACTTAAATACAAGAGTATATTTAAAGTGTACTTAAGTATACTTGGAATAGTTCCACTTTAGCACAAACAAGTATATTTAATAGAACTTTAGTTGAACTTCGCAACTGCTTTTGAACAACTAAAATGCATTTAGTACAAAATTAGTTGTTCCAATTTAGCAGACTTTAAGTATAACAATTTATAGCGTGCCACAAGTACATTTAGTTATACTAAAGTACATACGAATAAATTGTGCTTAAGTATACTATTTTTTCACTAGGGGTAACAAATGGTTAGTTCATGTTAGTTATTGCATTAACTAATGTTTAACTGAACCTTATTGTAAAGTGTTACCCTAATAGAAGACTTAAATAAACTTCTTTTTCGTAAGGGTAGGCACGGGCCGGCCCTGGCGATCGCGCATGCTATCAAATGGATTATACTTTGAAAGGCTACGCATTCTACTGTACACATACACTAGCGAACATGTAAAAAATCAAAGCAGTACTTTGGGCTTCAGCGCTTAAAGAGGGGAGTAGTCCCCCAGAATCTACTGTATAGTTGCATTCTGCTTCCTGGAACAGTCATGGTTTACAATCCAAGCAATTACCGGAGGATAAAATCAAGTCGCACACTAAATTCAATCTTATTTAAAATGCTGTTTAACATTATAGAAGCAAAATGCATTTGTCAATTTCATGTGGACTTGAACTATTTCTGTATTTGTTCATGCTTTTATTAACATCTTGCTATCTTGCTGTTCATGCTATCATTAATGCTGTTAGCTACATAACCACATTGAAATCCAGCATTTTGATTGGATAACAGACAGATTCCAACTCAGAATTCTTAATGCTCTTTCCCAAAAGATTAGTTATTACGAGGTTTCCCCAAACTATGAGATCCTGATATTTGCTACGGAAGTTACACGGATAATCTCTATGAGGGACTTTAAAAGTAATGAACATGCAAGAAACCTAACGCAGGTTTTTGAAAATCTGGACAATTTTAAATATGATGGTAAGTATGAGTCTTATTGTATATATTGATACAGTCAGATTTAGACACGATTATTACAGAACAATGTGCCATGACCAAATAGTACATTTTTGGAGTACAGCAACTTGCTACAGGGGCAATATCCTCAAAAATGACTGATGGGTATGATAGGTACTGATATATACTCTTAAGGTTATAATAGACACAGTAAATTAATAATAATAATATTATATACACTGCTCAAAAAAATTTAAGGAACACTTTGAAAACACATCAGATCTCAAGTGGGAAAAATATCATGCTGGAAATCTATGCTGATATGGACTGGGTAATGTGTTAGGAACGAAAGGATGTTTGATGGAAATGAAAATCATCAACCTACAGAGGACTGAATTCAAAGACACCCCAAAAATCAAAGAGAAAAATGATGCAGCAGGCTAGTCAATTTTGCTGAAATTTCATTGCAGCAACTCAGAATGGTACTCAGTAGTTTGTATGACCCCCATGCCCCTGGGGCCGTATTCACAAAACAGCTTAAGGCTAAAAGTAGCTCCTAACCTGCTGATTTAGGAGAAACTCTTAAAAATAATGGGCATGTCAGTCCTAAATTTAGGACTCTAAGAGTATTTCACAAAGCATTTTAGCATTAAAACTAGCTCCTAAATCTGTGAAAAGTTAGGAGTAATCAAGAGGCCTCCGAAGTCATTAAGACCAAATCACAAACAATCCTAAAATGGTTGTGGCTGGCAATCCACCTCAGAAATCTGCCCATCTTAATTAAAAGGCAAAAATAAATATTTTATAAATAAATAAATAAGAAAATATTGTCCTTACCCGTGGCAGTTGTTTTCACGAGTTCACACTTACAAATGATCGAATAGAGTAAACGAGTAAAATAAGCGTATTTGACGTTGACGCGCTGTCTGAGGGGAGGCTCCAAGCTCGAAATTTAGCCCAAATCCAGAGTACTCCCTTGTATCCCAGGCTGGGAATAGGAACCACCCGAGAGTAAGGAGTCCTGGTGGCAGATGGATGGTGAAAACTGTCGAGGTAACTATGTGAGTCGGCTGTGTATATATATGCGAGCTGATTAGATGGACCATTTAAACATGCTCCTCCCGAACTTTGTTTATATAACATCATTTGTCGCTTGAATTCTGCTGAGATGCAGACATGTAAGAAGCTGACAATCAGCTGAACATATACTTGTTTAATTAGTGATATAGCCCAAATTTTAAAATATGTATTTGAATATGGCAACATGATACCTCGTTCGACAATATTTCTATGATTAAATCACTGACAGAGACCCCTCCCCTATCAGCCAATCACTATGTGCATAGTTAGTAACTGTGTTGACATCATCCATAGCAACGAGGTCAACCCCGCCCTTTCTCTTAGCTTAAGACTTCTCTCTATTCCTTAGTAAAAGTTTGTCTCAGCAGCTTTGTGAATAGGTTTTAAGAGAAAATTCTTAGCTAAGAACTTTTACTGCTATTTAGGAGAACTCTTAGTGGTAAGATAAAATGTTTTGTGAATACGGCCCCAGATCAAATATCCCAGGGGCCGTATTCACAAAACATCTTAAGGCTAAAAGTAGCTCCTAAATTGCCGATTTAGGAGAAACTCAAAAAAATAATGGGCGTGTCAGTCCTAATTTTAGGAGTCCTAAATTTTTGCTCTAAGGGTATTTCACAAAGCATTTTAGCATTAAAATTAGCTCCTAAATCTGTGAAATGTTAGGAGTAGTCAAGAGGAAGTCACTAAGACCAAATCACAAACAATCCTAATCCACCCAAAGACACTGTAGCCTACACCATTGATGCAATAGCGATGGAGCCTTGGGTGCTGAACATTTTCTTCATAAATGCAACACATTTTGATTTATAGATTTGAATCGACGATGAGATGCCAAAAATAAATCTTTAACAAATAAATAAATATTGTCTGATTACCTGTGCCAGTGGTTTTCATGAGTTCACATTTACAAATGATTGAATAGAGTAAAAAAAAAAAATTAATAAGCATATTTGGTGTGCTTTCCAAGGGAATCGAGGGTTCAGAGCTTGGAATTTAGCCCAAACCCAAAGTTCTCCCCATATCCCCAGCCAAGAGTGAGTAGCGGGGTGGCGGAGGGATGCAGAAAACTGACAAAGTAACTACAGGCGAGTCGGCTCTCGTCTGTGTATTATACCTCCACTCAAGCTGATTAGATTGACCGTTTAAATGTGTTCCTCCCAAACTTTGTTTATAAAACATAACTTGCATTTTGCATTCTCCTGAGATGCAGACATCCAAGAGGCGGTCCACAATTCACTGTATATACTAGTTTAATTAGTGACACTTAGCCTACATTTTAAAACCTTTATTTGAATATGGCAACATTTTTATTAAAAAATATTTATTTGAATAGGGCAACATTTGTATTTTAAAAACTTTATTTTAATATGGAAACATGACACCTCATTCTACAATATTTCTATGATTAAATCGCTGACTCCTCCCCCATCAGCCAGTCACTGTGTGTATATATTCCATAGCAACGAGGTCAACCCCGCCTTACTCATAGCTTAAGACAAGTCTATTCCTTAGTAAAAGTTTGTCTCAGCAGCTTTGTGAATAGGTTTTAAGTGAAAACTCTAAGCTAAGAACTTTTACTACTATTTAGGAGAACTCTTAGTGGTAAGATAAAATGTTTTGTGAATACGGCCCCTAGGAGTTTAACTGACTGTCTGCTATTCTCTGATTAAAAAGTGTTCCTTTAATTTTTTTGACCAGTGTATTTATATATAGACTAACTTGAGGAAAATACATTTGTTCATTGTTGTCCCGTNATCCCAATTCATGTTCTAATTTAGATTTAATACAATCACTTACTTTTAGAATTAGAAAATGTTTCTCATTAACTTGCTGATTGTAATATTTATCTATGGTGTTTTTGTAACAGATAAAGGTGATCGAACAGGTACCAATATCGCCAAACTCTATACAGCCATTTTGGAGAGCTTGAAATTAGAGGAGCAAAACAATACAAGCATCTTCCTTGAGACCCAACACATCATCATTGTGTTCACTGATGGTATTTACATGCAATCTATTCCACTCATAATTTCCTTTTACTTTTCAAACCATATCTACACACGTATGTATGTACTGTATATGTACGAAATGTCCACAAATTTTTGATCTTGTGGGGACTTTTTTTTGTCTTAATGAGGAAAACAGACTATTAATCATACTAAATTCTGTTTTTTGACAATTTAAAAATGCAGAAAGTTTCTGTGAGTGTTGTGTTTAGGGGTAGGGGTAGGGTTAGGGGCCAGTTTGTACAGTATAAAAATCATTATGTGTATGGAAAGTCCCCATGAAATCCCAACAGATATTTTGCCATACATTAGAGATCAAATTTGAAGCAAATATTTACTGCAACTGACCTCATCTTCATAGGTCAAGCAAACATGGGGGGGAATCCCATACCTAAAGTGGACCAGATCAAACATCTTGTCATCAAAAATGATCCGAAGCGAGAGAAGAAACTTGGTGAGCAATGTATTTTATTAGTCATAGTAAATCAAATATTTTGGATTTTTCAGTGTTGTCTTGCATTTACAAGCAGTATCACCAGAGACAGCAAAAACTGCACAAATTTATTTAGATGACTTTAATATTGATTTCATATTGATATGAATGTGTCCCCTCTTTCCAGATCTGTATGTATTTGGAGTTGGAGATGATGTAAATAAAGAAGACATAAATGGCATGGTGTCAGAGAGGGACCAAGAAAAATATTTCTTTAAGCTTCCAAACTTGGAAGAGGTGCAGAAGACGTTTGACAACATGATTGGTACTGTAGTTATAATCTATCCAAAAATGTAATTTCTGTAATTATTTAAACACCCTAATGTTCATGTTTTCTGTAGCTCACAAAAAGAGAAATGACTGTCAAAGCTCTAAAAAACACACGAAAATTGCAATACCACTCATATTATTTAGAATTAGATGAATGAGTTTTGTAGTTGCTGTTCTGTTGTAAAATTTTTTTTAACAATTATTATTATTAACCCTTTAGTCTTCATTGTCACAGAAACTGAAGGAAGACTTTGCACTGCATGATGCCACAAATCTCACAAATGTACTTCCTGCTTCTGTTCAATTCAAACATGGTGCCTTTAGATGTGTCATAGCAAGTTTTACTCCATTGATGGAAAATGTCACTAATTCTGTGTATGTGAATGAGTGCATTGGTTTGAATATGTGGAATGGACAATGACATTTTGTGAACATTCTTCAAAATTTCTACTTTTGTGTTTCATGAAGGAGAGAAAGACATACAGGTTTGGAACTACATGGAGGAGAATGAGTGTTGACAGAATAAAGAGCTATTGCTTTAAGCACTGACTTAAAGTATTAGTTCACTTTAAAATGAAAATGACCCCAAGATTTACTCACCCTCAAGCCATCCTAGGTGTATATGACTTTATTCTTTCTGATGAACACAATCTGAGTTATATTAATAAATATCCTGACGCATCCAAGCTTTATAATGGCAGTAAACAGGACCAACGACTATGAAGTTCAAGAAAGTGCATCCATCCATCATAAATGTACCCCACGCGGCTCCGGTGGGTTAATAAAGCCTTGTGAAGTGAAGCAAAAAAATTTAATGCCTCTCGCAGTTCAAAACGCTTACGCTACCTCCTACGCCTACCATATTCAAATTACGAAAAAAGTGTAACTGTCTGTTACACTTTTTCCGTGAGTTGAATACAGAAGGCGGTTTGGCGGAGGCTAGTTCTTTTACTTTATAACTTGTTAAATATGGATATTTTTCTTACACAAATGCATCGCTTCAGAAGGCCTTTATTAACTTCATTAAAATTGTAAAGCTTGGATGTGTCAGAATATTTATTAATATAACTCTGATTGTGTTCATCAGAAAGAAGAAAGTCATATACACCTAGGATACCCACACTATAAAAAATGCTGGGTTAAAAACAACCCAAGTTGGGTTGAAAATGGACAAACCCAGCGATTGGGTTGTTTTGACCCAGCAGTTGGGTTAAATGTTTGCCCAACCTGCTGGGTAGTTTTATTTAACCCAACACTTGTTTACAAATTACTATAGGTCTGGCTTAAAATGAACCCAAAATAGGTTGGAAATTAAAAATCAGACTCATAATTACTAGAGGCAACAATAATAATCAAAAAGATGAGCATTTATTAATAAGCAATTTAATAAATGTTTATTGTTTAAATATTATTCAAAAAAAATGTTTGTTTATTAAACATATTAATAAATGTTAATTTCCAACATATTTTGGGTTCATTTTAAGCAAGAAATACAGTAATTTTTTAACAATATTTTGGTTAAATAAAACTACCCAGCAGGTTGGGCAAACATTTAACCCAGCCACTGGGTTTGTCCATTTTCAACCCAACTTGGGTTGTTTTTAACCCAGCATTTTTTAGAGTGCATAGGTATAGCTTAAAGGGGAGTGAAGCTTGAGGTAATTTTTATTTTAAAGTGAATTAATCCTTTGGGGAACATGTAGTTCTTATCATGTAATGAGTGATTGTTCTTATGTGCCTGCTTCCTTACACAGATGAGAGCACCAGTGTAGGATTGTGTGGGATTCATCAAGACTATGACGAAGATAATAAACGACGTGCATTTCCCTGGTTGGCACAGATCAATGTTGCTGTGAGCATAACCTTTTTATCATATGTATATTTTTTTTATTAATTCGGCTTGACAGACAGACAGACAGATGATACATAGATAGATAGATGTAATATATTCATGTGTATAATACTCGGCTCATTTAAAAATGAAAAAAAAAAAAAGAAACACAAGAAGAGACAAAATAGACATGCATTTTTTGGCTAAAGAGATGAAGCATGACAGTATCTTTCTCCTCTGCTCTTCTTTTAGCGTCCTCCACAAGGTTCAAACTGCATGGGGTCATTAGTTACCTCAAGTTACATCTTGACAGCAGCTCACTGCTTTAAAGAGGGAGACACACCTGAGAAGATATCAGTTACTCTGGAAAAAGGCCCAGGTAATGTTGTGTCCTGAACTGATACATCCATATTGTCAGACCGATTAATGAAGAAAAATGTGTTACACAGCATCTTATAAATCTTATAAATGATGTTTACTTATCCTTTTGCAGGTGTAAAAGTGGAAAAATACATTCTTCATCCTGACTATAACATCACAGCAAAAAAGCATATGGGAATAAAGGAATATTATGAATTTGATGTAGCTCTTATACAGCTGAAAAAAGCTGTTACGATGAGTGTTAATCTACGGTGAGTATGTAATGTGATGTTACTTTATTAATAATAATAATAATTAAAAGCTTAATTAATTAAAGAACATCATGTGTATCTCTGTACAGACCAATCTGTGTCCCCTGCACCAGAGAAACCAATGGAGCTCTGAAACTTTCAGACAGTGACGGGACGTGTAAAAAACATGGTAAAGTACCAGATAAGAAATCTCCCAGACATGCTGCAAGACATGCCTATTAGAACCATATCAGAAAGTATGAAAGATTAATGAAATGTACATGTATTAAACATGTGACACTGCTTATACAATGAAACATACCAAACATAAAATGTCATACATTTTTCTCCATGCTTTTGTTACAGAGGAATTACTAATGAGCAACGAACTTGTGGAAGCTTCTTTTACGTCTCAAATGGAGCCCAATACTGATGTACCACGAAAAATAAGAAACATCACAATCAAGCGTGGAAAATATGTAATGATCTAGTTTTATTTCTAATCTGATGTGTAGTTTTAAATTTTAAAAAGTAGCTTAAAGATTTCTCCAGTGAATTATGAGTCATCAGTTTTTCTAAGATTGTATACCTAGAAGAGAGAGGCTGTATATTTATAAATATATAAATATATGTTATATATTTTCTAAAAGCAAATTTTGTCAAGCTTTACAATTACACAAGAATATGAAGAAACTAAAAGCAACAAAACTTAAACTTTGATTTTATGGGGCCTTTAAAATGTCACAAAGTTCATATGCTAGCACTTGAATCTCCAACATGTTCTCCAACCAATACGCCTATATATGTCGTTTGTCACTTCCCTGAAATACGACCCATAGGGACCCATGCGTTTACTAAAGTTGCGCCCCTATCGACAACAGGACACTTACATTTTAATAAAAAAAAATTGTTTTGCTAAATGGAAATCGGACAAATGGTGTAAAAAGTCCACACATTGCATTTAAATAAATACACATTTTGATTGGTAACGACAGTCATACGTCATTTCATGACGACAGACATAACACGACACTGACATTATTTTTACGTCAGCTAGAGGGTGCATGACTTTAAAACGTAAATATATGGTTCGTAATAAGGTGGTTGGAGGACAGTCTCCAAAAAAATCATCCACAATAATCTAAGAACACTTCTTGGTGTACTTATTCTTTAGCGGGACACTTGTGTTGAAGATGCAAAAAAAGCAGAAGGAATCAACGTGACAAACGCAAAGGATGTAGTTTCAGAAAGTTTTCTGTGCAGTGGTGGTACTGAACCAAAAACAGATGATGTTGCCTGCAAAGGTATGTTTGATTTTTGCCATTGTGACAGCAGTTTATATTTGGCTCTAATCTACCTTTTAGGTCATTACATTTGTTGATAACTTTTTAATCATTAGACATCTGAAATTAATTTATAAAATTCTTATATATATATATATTTGTGTCTGCATGTCATTTTTCAATAGGTGAATCAGGTGGGGCCACTTACGTGAATAAAAAAGGTCGACTGATTCAGGTGAGATTTCCACTTCCTTTTGTAAACAGTATTGGTGAAGTAGCTCATATAAAATGGCTCTTCAGGGAGGGGGCAACATTAAAAGGGGCATGCCAAATAAAGTGAACACCTTCATGAAGGGCTCTTCCACAAGTCCGTTAGCAAATGGGAACATGCCATGCTCTCTTCAAGGAAATAATTTTATTTGACCATTTATGGTCATGTGACCCAGTTCTTGCAGTTAATTTTAAAGCTAGATGGCAGGAGAGTCTGAGTTAATGTATAAACCGAATAATTCAAGTTGTTTTGTTTTGTGGTGATATATTGCACACATTTTTGTTATGCATTTCATATGAAGTTTAAAAAAAGTTACATATAGTTAAGAAATATGTTTAATAGTAGAACCATATAGTGGACTTCAATGGCTACCGATGGGTTGAAGGTCCAAATTGCAGGTTTTTTTTAATGCAGCTTCAAAGGGCTCTACACAATCCCAGACGAGGAATAAGGGTCTTAACTAGCGAAACAAACGGTCATTTTCTAAAAAAAATAAAAAGAAACCACAAATGCTCATCTTGCACTAGCTCTGCGATGCACCATGCATTACTTAATTACATTGGAAAGGTCATGCGTAATGTAGGCGGAAGTACTGAGCAAGTGTTTACAAAGCGAACGTGAAAAGACTAAGTCAAACGGCCTTTACCAAAAAAATGATGTTTGACGATTTTGAAGTTTGAGGAGAAAATGAGAGTTTTTCGCCCTACTGTGGTACTTCAGCCAACGTCAGGCGTGACCTTTCCAACGTGATTACGTAATGCGTGGCGCATCGCAGAGCTAGTGCAAGACAAGCATTTGTGGTTAAAAAGGACTTGGACTTAGTCCAAGTTGATGAACCCATGTGCAGTTTATTGAAACTAAGTGACAAACAAACAAAGCAATTACTTGACGGCTGGATGTAAACGGACACTCTCTGCTTCTCGTAGTGACGCTCGCGCTGTGTTTGCATACTTTATCACAGCCGCAGTTAAATAAATGCAATATTTGAATAATACAAGAATGAAGTTCAATATAAGCATATACTATATAAAAACCAATGTAGTGGGGTCTAAATTTTTTGTCAGTTATTTTGATAAACATGACACAACACAGCATCTCTTGAGAAACTTCTTTTTGATCTCGAATCGCTCTTGCGGTACTTTGATGCCACAAATCACAGTCACATGGCGTCGGCGCTGTCTCAAGTTGGACAAAATTTCTTACCGGCATGTACTGGTTCAAGTCAGCCGCTGATCGGTCTGTGCGGTGCTGCATGAAGTCGAACAAGCCTATTGGCTTTAAATACATGAACATAGGGAACACATGACAAAGACAACCAATGGGCAAGTGACACAAGGAACAAGGAAAAAACAGAACTCAGAAACACATGACCATAAACAACCAATCAGCACAATGTTTGCTGAGCACATGACACAATGACTAAGGGAGCGCACGAGGAGAAAGGGAAGCATGACACAAACAAGCAACATACAAAACATACAAACTACAAAATAAAAGACATGAAACAAGAACATGAAAAAAACTATACATTACAATGAGAAATAGGAACCTTTTTTTTAATATCTGTAAAATCTTTGATAGGTTGGTGTCGTAAGCTGGGGAGTGAAGGACCTCTGCACAAAAGGAAAACCGGACCCCCTTTCACAAGCAAACTCCAGAGATTACCATATCAATCTTTTCATTGAGAAGACACAGTCATTCCTTAAAGAGCACCTAGGAAATGACAATATAGGTCACCCTCTGTCGTTCTTCTGATTGTTTTAACAGACTGAAACAATTTGATAAAACACTTTGATTTATTTTCATTGATACAGTATATTAAGACAATTAGTCAAATAGCCAGTCTTTGTTAAAAAATGAATCCAGCTTATTGTCAAATGTCTTTCATGTGTTATACATTTAATTTAATTTTATGTTGATGTTATGTTTATGTTTGTGCGATACTATCTGTATGTCCAACCAATGGCGGGCAGGGGTGTGTCATTATTTTTGACAATTTTGTCTGTAGTGCAGATGTTGTGCACTGCAAATGGAATTACAAAATAATGACCACTGACACAGAAGTATATTTTAAAAAACAGTGCCACAGTGTTTTCAGGCATTTTTACAATTTCAAATAAAACATCATTCTGTGTGATTTATAAGCTTTTTCCTCATAGAGTACAACAAAAATAGCAACAATAAAAGAGGTCTACAGAAGGTCAAAGATTTCTGGTATTGTCGTCCTTGCTTATTGCATCGTAAGGTTTACCAGAACCACACACACACACACACATGTTTGTTTTTGTGAATTGTGGGGACATTCCATAGGCGTAATGGTTTTTATACTGTACAAACTGTATTTTCTATCCCCCTACACTACCCCTACCCCTAAACCTAACCATCACATGAAACTGTGCACACATTTACTTTCTCACAAAAACTCATTCTGTATGATTTATAAGCCTTTTGAAAAGTGGGGACATGGGTAATGTCCTCATAAGTCACCTCTTTTTGTAATACCCATGTCATTATACACATATGTCACAAAAACGCGCTCTCACACACACACACACACCCACACACACACACACACACACACAGGTTTGTTTTACTATCAAAGTGAGGACATTCCATTGGTGTAATGGTTTTTATACTGTACAAACTGTACATTCTACACTACCACTCCTAAACCTACCCAACACAGAAAACATTCTGCATTTTTACATTTAAAAAAAAAAAAGTTTTGTATGTTTTTAAAGCTATTTTAAATATGAGGACTCATGAAATGTCCACATATTTCATGTTTATGTCGTAATACCGGTGTAATAACCATGTCATTATACAAATTTGTGTCCTCATAAATCACAAAAATGCACACACACACACACTCACAGGTTTTTTTTTGTGAATTGTGGGCACATTCGATAGGTATAATGGTTTTTATACTGTACAAACCGTATTTTCTATCCCCCTACACTACCCCTACCCCTAAACCTAACCATCACAGGAAACTGTGCACACTTTTACTTTCTCACAAAAACTCATTCTGTATGATTTATAAGCCTTTTGAAAAATGGGGACATGGGGTGATGTCCTCATAAGTCACCTCTTTTTGTAATACCTATGTCATACCCATGTCATTATACACATTTGTGTCCTGATATGTCACAAACACACACACACACACACACACATTTTGATGTAATATTGTTTGTACACTGCTCTGATGATAAGCATTTTTTCAACCAAATCATCCATATTATTGCATTGACATCTGTAATGAGCAGCACAAATACTTCAAGATGACAAAGTCAATTTATACTGACAAATCCAGATAAATCCAACCTGGTTTAGATCAGGATCAACTGTTGCACAACGCTCGGTATAAACTTTCTCTGTCAACTCAGGTTTAATCCAGAGTTTGCAAAGCGCATGCACCTGAAAGTGTGACACCTGCTGCAAACAGCCAATCACACGAAAGTTTGATTCACTTCTCGTGAGAGACGTGCAATTCATGTCTCTTCTTAAGATTAAGACATCGTTATGAAAAATTTGAAATTAAACACATTTATAAAGCAGGAAATAAACACTGACGGTGAAAGTTTAAGAAGGCAGCTGAAAGAAAATATCTGACTATATCAATGCATGTGAATCAAACAAATAGACCAAATAATTAATATTTCACAAAGAGCTCAAAAGTATAAATGTAAGCTTAATCTGTTTAAAAGCTTTATATATTATGCATGTATTATATTTATTTTAATTTAAAAGCAAAGTTTAATATTGTCAATTAATATACAGTATAATATGCCTAATTATATGAATGTCATTGAATATTCATAATTTCAATTAATATAAATATAATGAATAATTAACAGCAAATGTTGAGCAATTTTGTCTCTAAAATGTTTTCACTATAAACTGACTTAAAGGGTTTTTTACCCAAAAATGAAAATTCTGTCATTTATTACTTACCCCCATGCCGTTCCACACCCATAAGACCTTCGTTAATCTTCGGAACACAAATTAAGATATTTTAGTTATAATCCGATGGCTCCGTGAAGCCTACATAGGGAGCAATGACACTTCCTCTCTCAAGATCCATAAAGGTACTAAAAACATATTTAAATCAGTTCATGTGAGTACAGTGGTTCAAAGCGACGAGAATATTTTTGGTGTGCCAAAAAAACGAAATAACGACTTATTTAGTGATGGCTGATTTCAAAACACTGCTCGGGTCATGTGAGTATAGTATTTATTTGGATGTTTAGATTTGATTCTGAATGAGTTTGATGGTGCTCTGTGGCTAAAGCTAACATTACACACTGTTGGAGAGATTTATAAAAAATGAAGTTGTGTTTATGCATTATACAGACTGCAAGTGTTTAAAAATGAAAATAGCGACGGCTCTCTTGTCTCCGTGAATACAGTAATAAACGATGGTAACTTTAACCACATTTTACAGTACATTAGCAACATGCTAACGAAACATTTAGAAAGACAATTCACAAATATCACTAAAAATATCATGTTATCATTGATCATGTCAGTTATTATTGCTCCATCTGCCATTTTTCGCTATTGTTCTTGCTTGCTCACCTAGTCTGATAATTCAGCTGTGCTGCTCCAAACGTTACTGCCTGCCCTTTTGTAATGGCTTGAACATGAGCTGGCATATGCAAATATTGGGGGCGTACATATTAATGATCCCGACTGTTGCGTCAGTCAGTGTTATGTTGAGATTCGCCTGTTCTTCGGAGGTCTTTTAAACAAATGAGATTTACATAAGAAGGAGGAAACCATGGTGTTTGAGACTCATTGTATGTCATTTCCATGTACTGAACTCTTGTTATTCAACTATGCCAAGGTAAATTCAATTTTCCATTCGATGGCACCTTTAACATTATTTAACAGTATTAGTTAGCATGAACTAATAATGAACTGCACTTCTACAGCATTTATAAATCTTTGTTAATGTTAATTTCAACATTTACTAATACATTATTAAAATTAAAAGCTGTATTTGTTAACATTAGTAAATGCACAGTGAAGTAAACAACCAACAAATAGCTGTATTTTAACTAACATTAACAAAGATTAATAATTACAGTAATGTATTGCACATTGTTAGTTCATGTTAGATAAAACATTAACTAATGTTAACAAATAAAAACCTTGTTGTAAAATGTTATACCTATTTTTTATATAAATTTCAACAAGTACACAAAACGTACAACCACAATATCTTTAAGAAACTTTTGTTTGTTTGTTTAGATAAATCGGGGTTTGACCTGTAATGTGATGCAGTTAGACTAGGTTATATTTGATTATTATTAAATTGTAAAGAAATTAAATATCCATCTTTGTCGAAAGAATTCCAGGCGCAGTTCACTTTCAGCTAATGAGATTCCTCGTAGCATTTTCATGGATCAGTCGTCTCTTCTGATTGGTTGATAACTTTTGACAGCGTTTAATCCAGATCCAGAATTTCTGCACGGAGAGATTTGTGAGCGCACATATGCAGTTTCAGCGCACGGGACACAGTTTGAGCACGCACACGCAATATCTGAGCGAGAGGAGAGGCAGTTCATAAGAGAGCACTGTATATTTGAGAGCGCGCGTCCAGTTTTGTGCGAGAGCAAAGGAAATCCGCGCGCGAGCGGAGAGATTTGCGCTCGAGCATTACTCGAGCATTGATGTGCTCTCGTTTCACAATAATGCGCTCTCGACATTTGACAGTAAAATAACGCCATAGCTGCTTTGTTCAAAAAAACGTAGGCTACATTAAAGCTGAAATCCAACCTGAATGATGACAACACAGAATAAAATACTATCACTAGTGATCATCAAATCCTTTTAACAGTTTATTTTACACACTTTGTGTTTAAGTCTTCCACTTTTTTTTAACAAAACCTTTGCTCTCTAGAAACCCAGTCAGTTTGGGTTAAAATTCTCATAAGGCTTATAAACACTGAATTTTTACCAACATATGAAATTAAATTAAGGACATGCATCAGAAAAATTGGGAATGTTGGACAATAAATATATCTATATAACAGCTTGATTTTGCAGTGTTGTCTAATGTCCGTTAAAGCAAAAGTGTCCAAAAGTGGGAATAATGTGATAGCAGACACAGCAATGCATCATGTAATATAAGATTGTTATGTTTATAACGTGATCCATTAAAATGTACAATATATACAGTGGGGCAAAAAAGTATTTAGTCAGCCACCAATTGTGCAAGTTCTCCCACTTAAAAAGATGAGAGAGGCCTGTAATTGAAAAAATGAAAAAAAAAAAAAAATCCAGAAAATCACATTGTCTGATTTTTAAAGAATTTATTTGCAAATTATGGTGGAAAATAAGTATTTGGTCACCTACAAAAAAGCAAGATTTATGGCTCTTACAGACCTGTAACTTCTTCCTTAAGAGGCTCCTCTGTCCTCCACTCGTTACCTGTATTAATGGCACCCGTTTTAACTCGTTATCAGTACAAAAGACACCTGTCCACAACCTCAAACAGTCAGACTCCAGACTCCAAACTCTACTATGGCCAAGACCAAAGAGCTCTCAAAGGACACCAGAAACAAAATTGTAGACCTGCACCAGGCTGGGAAGACTGAATCTGCAATAGGTAAGCAGCTTGGTGTGAAGAAATCAACTGTGGGAGCAACTATTAGAAAATGGAAGACATACAAGACCACTGATAATCTCCCTCGATCTGGGGCTCCACGCAAGATTTCACCCCATGGGGTCAAAATGATCACAAGAACAGTGAGCAAAAATCCCAGAACCACACAGGGGAACCTAGTGAATGACCTGCAGAGAGCTGGGACCAAAGTAACAAAGGCTACCATCAGTAACACACTACGCTGCCAGGGACTCAAATCCTGCAGTGCCAGACGTGTCCCGCTGCTTTAGCCAGTACATGTCCGGGCCCGTCTGAAGTTTGCTAAAGAGCATTTGGATGATCCAGAAGAGGATTGGGAGAATGTCTTATGGTCAGATGAAACCAAAATAGAACTTTTTGGTAAAAACTCAACTTGTCGTGTTTGGAGGAGAAAGAATGCTGAGTTGCATCCAAAGAACACTATACCTACTGTGAAGCATGGGGGTGGAAACATCATGCTTTGGGGCTGTTTTTCTGCAAAGGGACCAGGACGACTGATCCGTGTAAAGGAAAGAATGAATGGGGCCATGTATCGTGAGATTTTGAGTGAAAACCTCCTTCCATCAGCAAGGGCATTGAAGATGAAACGTGGCTGGGTCTTTCAGCACGACAACGATCCCAAACACACCGCCCGGGCAACGAAGGAGTGGCTTCGTAAGAAGCATTTCAAGGTCCTGGAGTGGCCTAGCCAGTCTCCAGATCTCAACCCCATAGAAAATCTTTGGAGGGAGTTGAAAATCCATGTTGCCCAGCGACAGCCCCAAAACATCACTGCTCTAGAGGAGATCTGCATGGAGGAATGGGCCAAACTACCAGCAACAGTGTGTAAAAACCTTGTGGAGACTTACAGAAAACGTTTGATCTCTGTCATTGCCAACAAAGGGTATATAACAAAGTATTAAGATGAACTTTTGTTATTGACCAAATACTTATTTTCCACCATAATTTGCAAATTCTTTAAAAATCAGACAATGTGATTTTCAGGATTATTTTTTTCTCATTTTGTCTCTCAGTTGAAATGTACCTATGATGAAAATTACAGGCCTCTCTCATCTTTTTAAGTGGGAGAACTTGCACAATTGGTGACTGACTAAATACTTTTTTGCCCCACTGTATATTTCAATTCAGACCTAGATATTATTACTATAACTCCACTAGGTCTAAAATATATTGTTCGCTGCAAAAATGATTATCTTAAAATTATTAATGATTAATTTACTATTAATAAATGTGTAAAGTTGCATAAAATGGAAATATTTAGGCTAACTACAGTAGCTCAGATGGCTGAATGGTTGGATTCCACAACTGGTAAAATAAAACATATAAGACAATACAACATTTACTGTGGGAGCCATACAATTTACTAGTGACTTAATTTAAAAACTGTTCTGTTGCGCTTCTGATTTGGCAGTGAAATTCGCCGATTTTGGGTGCGTAAGATGTGAAGGATTCTGTGGTCCAGTTAGTATTTTCACCCCATAATGGCGGCCGCGCTACCAGAGGTGGCTGTTACCCAAGAAGTATCAAAGTGTCGCCTCTTGGGTTCTAAGCTCTTTGGTTCACGTGCGTGTCAGGTTGCCGCTTCTCTAGAACTGAGGCGTTACGATCTGTCAAGCCACATTATAGAGCGCCAAATCCGTATCCTCCTGCTTTTTAAAGCAGGTATATGCAGATCCTTGACCTTTTTCTAGTGGGTATACAACATATACCTGCCTATCACGTAGACTACACCACCGTGGGGTCCCCCTTGGGAGAAATCGCGGGGGCCCCCCAAGCCCGCGGGGCCCCACGCAATTGCGTGCTTTGCGTGGTGGGTAAACACGCTACTGGCTGATTGGTCGAATTTGGGTTTGTGATCTCTAACTCAGAATAAAACCTGCTCCGAAGCAGGTTAGCTGTGTAGCGTAAGTTACCATAGCAATTAACCCCGCTAAAAACCAATCCACCTTCATAAGCCCGAAAAAACAGAGTTTGCTAAAACTAATCGAACTTACCTTTGTGGCAACTGAAACCGGCTTTGTGCAACAGGCCACAGTGCTATTCTGACTTGCAGTACTACAACTCACAATATGTTTCCTGTTTTGAGAATGATTACAATAAGTAATAAAAACCTTACAAGACTGCAGTTTCAGTAAGCAGTTCTAAATCAGCAATTTTAGTGATTTTTTCATTGAGCAGACAAGAACCATTGTCAAGCTAACATATTTTCCAAACACACTTGTTAGACTGGATGTATCAAGTACTTTCTGAGCAATTTTCATACATGTTAGGGTGATTTAAACATCTACTTCAACCATCTCAAAATACTGTGTGCAAATTCACTCATTCATTGTCTGCTGAAGCTTTCATTAGTTCTTTTTCTTTGCCTCCAGTTCCTGTAAAGTAAGTTTCTAACATTATTACCAGTAAGCAAGGCTAAAATTACAGTAAAAAATGATTAAAGGTGGGATAAGTAGATTTTAAATGCTGTTAGATATTGTTGATATTTGAAATCAACCCAAACAAACCCACCCCTCTGTTCATTTCTCCGCCTCCAAAACTCACTCTCCAATCCTAACCATGCTGTTCCGTGTCGGTCTCAAACCGCGGCCCAATCGCTGCTGGCAGCGAGGTGAGTGCACTAACAATGACACTAAACATCGTATTCTCTAGCGATTGTCAGTGTGCAGTGGTTTACCTCCACAACTCTCACTAGCTGACGCACAACAAATTAATGCTTCACGAAAAATAAAGCCCAGTTGATGAACGAACGACAAGGAAACACAAAAAATGAACGCACAGTACACAAGACTCAAAAGTAAATACAAAGTGTTCGTTGTCAGTCGCTAACAGCGCAGCAGCTCCAGACAATCAAAACCCAGTGTACTCACATGTGAAGCGGAATCTAAGCAGACTCTGCATCTTTTTTCAGGCCTTCCCTCTTAGCTCTCTCCAGCCCTGGAAGAGAACTAAGTGGAGATTTGATTTTCTTAAAATCTCGCTCTTGCTCGTCCCATCTCCTCGACCGTCATGTCCCCTATGCTGATTGGTTACACTTTTGTTGTTGGTGTCGGCCGACTAACTTCCAAACAGTGTTTTTGAAAATGTACTTACTCCACTTTTAAGATGAGGAAGAAACTTTATTAGAAATCACAACTCAGCAAGAGAATCTCATTCTTCACACACTTAAAGGTGCCATAGAATTGAAAATTGAATTTACCTTGGCATAGTTGAATAACAAGAGTTCAGTACATGGAAATGAAATACAGTGAGTCTCATACACCATTGTTTCCTCCTTCTTATGTAAATCTCATTTGTTTAAAAAACCACTGAAGAACTGTCGAATCTCAACATAACACTGACTGTGATGCAACAGTCGGGATCATTAATATGTACGCCCCCAACTTTTGCATATGCCAGCCCATGTTCAAGGCATTACACAAGGCAGTATTAACATCTGAAGCTGTGCACAGCTGAATCATCAGACTTTATACAGGTGAGCAAGCAAGGACAATAGCGAAAAATGGCAGATGGAGCAATAATAACTGACATGATCCATGATAACATGATATTTTTAGTGATATTTGTAAATTGTCTTTCTAAATGTTTCGTTAGCATGTTGCTAATGTACTGTTAAATGTGGTTTAAGTTACCATCGTTTCTTAAGGCTGATTTATACTTCTGCGTCGGACCTACGCTGGAGCCTCTGCGCCGTAGGCTATGCGTCTGTTTTCATTTATACTTCTGCGTCGTAGTCCGTGTCGACGTGCATGCAGACCACTAGGAGGCAGTGTCCGCGGTCATGTTGAGGATCAAGGCAAAAGCCGAAGAAGAAGCAGCTCATGTACATTGTCAGAGAAGCTTACAAATAGAAACGGCAGAGAAGCAGCAAATAGGTAATGACTTTTGTTGCAGTTTGACTGTTTGTGTCCCCTGAAACAGAGTGTTTTTTCATTCATATGGAAGTTAAAAGTGCTCGCTCTTCTCTGATTCCTCCGCGCCAGTTTTTTGGTCCGAGGCAGTGGTTCTAGCAGACCAATAACAGTGCTTGCGGTCCGCGTAGAATTGACGCGTTTTTACATTTTTGAAGAGGTGCACGTCAGGCTACGTCGTAGGCTATGCGTGCTACACACAGCCTACGCCGTAGCTACGGCGTACACTCGACGCAGAAGTATAAATCAGCCTTTACTGTTTTCACGGAGACAAGAGCCATCGTTATTTTCATTTCATTTCAAATGTAAACATCCAAATAAATACTATACTTACATGATCTGATGACGAACACTTTGTAAAGATCCATTTTGAGGGTTATATTAGCTGTGTGAACTTTGTTTATGCAATGTATTATAGAGTCGCGAGCTCGGGGGCGGGGAGCGCGAGGATTTAAAGGGGAAGCGCGCTGAATCGCCGCATTTATAATGATGCCCCAAAATAGGCAGTTAAAAAAATTAATAAAAATACAAATCTAGGGTATTTTGAACTGAAACTTCAGAGACACATTCAGGGGACACCTTAGACTTATATATATCTTGTGAAAAAGCATTCTAGGGCACCTTTAAATCAATTTATTAAATTGTAAACAGCATTCACATGTTTATTTTGTAAATTAAAAGGACAAATTTTTGGAAGCATAAAGTATGAAACTGACAGTCTCATCTCACGGACACCAGATTAGCAGTGTCAATAGAATGGTATGATTATGTGAAACTTGTGTAACTTATTAAAAATAACAAATTTATTCAAATCATGCACAATAAAATTTGGCAAAAAAGCATACGCAGGAAAAATGAAAAAAATTCTTAAACCATAAAATGGAGGAGGTTTGTATAATAAGATAAGAATAAAAATAAATCAAGCCTGTTACTGTAGTTGTTCCCATTCATTTTTTATGCTCTTAAATATCCCCAACATGTCACAAGTTTAGACTTTCTATTCACAGAAACAGTCAAATTCTTAGTAAATGCTAAAATTTTTCCTAAATTGTTTATAGTAAGTCAATTTTATTTATATAGCACATTTAAACACAGCAAAGCTGACCAAAGTGCTGAACAGAGTATAGTAAAATAATAATAATAATAATAAATAAAATATAATAATACAATAAAATCTGAATAAAACAACATAGAAGACAATATACTTCAATAACACAGTACTAAGACTAAATTAAAACGCCTGGGAGAAAAGATAAATTTTCAGCCTCTTCTTAAACGGATTCTGAATAACTTAAACACCTCTGATTGGCCAATGCTTGTTACATACTGTCATTAGCTGCAATTTCAACATCAATGCTGCAAAAAACATTCATTCACAAAAACAGAAATCAGGCGTGCACACAAATATACGCACGGACAAATTTGAAAGTTGATTTCAGGAGGTACCTAAATTGAGTCAGTACTAATTTTACTACTTAGTCACAATTTGAAAAACTCACTGGATCTACAAGAATAATGCAAATGATCTATTCTGGATTCAAAACAGTGATTTTCACTTAAAGGTCACAAGTCTGCATCCTTGCATATTCAGTTTTTTATATCCCTTTGTAATATTTGCATACAGTAAATCTACAGTGTGTGCATATTTATTATAATATTGCTCATTTATTATAAGTCTATAGCCCCCAGCTGTTAGAATAGCAACTCAATTATCCGCATGCTGTATTGCAGGGATGGACAACTCCGGTCCTGGAGGGCCAGTGTCCAGCAGAGTTTAGCTCCAACCCTAATCAAACACACCTGAACCAGCTAATCAAGGTCTTTAGGATTAGTAGAAAGTTATAGGCAAGTGAGTTTTTATCAGGGATGGAGATAAACTCTGCAGGACACTGGCCCTCCAGGACCGGAGTTGTCCATCCCTGCTGTATTGTATCTAGTATTATTGTAGCGAAACTGAGCACCTGTGAAAGTGGAAGGTGTAGACAATATTTCTAGCCTGGATGCCAGCCGAACTTAGCCCCGCCCACAACATTTTGAGGTCGGGGAGTTCGGTCTGGACTCGATCCGTAGAGGAGTAATTATGCCCGAACAGAAACTGTTCGGACCAATCACATTGTCAGGGCGATGATTGACAGATTATCACCAGAAACGTAATCAGCCACGTCATCAAAGAGCGCTTGGGTTGAAGTAGTATACAACAATGATGGCTGTTGTTGAAGAACTGAGATGTGTAGATTCCGCCATCGCGTCCGTTATAGAAGATATCGACAGCGCATTAATTTTAAAAGATTTTAAAATTATTTTTACAACACCGGCAATGATTGTTTACGCTCATCTTCTACTAGTTCCAGCATGTGTGCAGTTGAGTTCTGTTGAAAACTATGCGTCCTCTGTAGCTCTGATTGGTTGTAGGTCTATCCAATTGAGGTCTTTCCTGGATCGGTTGAAATACGCCCCCATAATCAAAGCCCAATGGAGCAGTATCAGACTCATATTCTGACTAGAATTGAGTATGACCACGTCAGGCTACAATATTTCAGTGAAGTCATCAAAATGTTTTAGGAGTTGAAAACAGTTCCTTTCTCTCACAAACACAACAGTTACACCTTTCAAAGTTTTTTGGAGTGTCTATTTACATTAAGTGCAAATAGCGTTCCTTGTTGGCAAATGCTATTTACACTAGCTCTGTCTGGTTGGGCCACTCAAGTTTTAAAAAAGAAGCACAGAAGGCAACGTCTTCAGTGGCACAGCAGTAGCAAGTAGGGATCGGAATTCTGGCTTATAATGCGATCGATGTGGGTTCAAATCTGCCTTTTGCTAAGCTCAATAAAAATGAAAATAATGTTCTAAAAGTGTAAATAAACTGTGAGTGAGTGTTTAATAATATTAAAAATGATAATAGAAGGTGCAAGGCAAATATCCAGTGGCAATTGATTCCATAAGCGAGAGGCAGCAACTGAAAAAGCTCTGTCGCCCTTGGTTTTTAAACGTGATCGAGGGACATATAAGAGATACTGATCTACTAGATGAATGTGGAATAATAAGATCTTTTAAATAAGAGGGGGCTTGATCATTAAGAGATTTAAAAACAAACAACAAAATTTTAAACTGAATCCTTAAATGGACTGGGAGCCAATGGAGCTATGCTAAGATTGGGGTGACATGGTCAAATTTGCTCTGGTTAACATCCTTGCAGCTGCATTTTGAACCATCTGGAGGCGAGCAATGGATGACTGAGGAAGGCCCAAATACAATGAGTTGCAATAATCTAAACGCGATGTGATAAAAGCATGAATGACCTTCTCCAAATATTAAAAAGACAAGAATGATTAAAGTTTAGAAATAATCCGTAATTGATAAAAACTATTCTTAACAACCGAATTTATTTGCTTGGTTAAGCATATAAAGATGACACCAAGGTTCCTAACCTGAGAAGAAATTGAGGGGAAATGATTTCCAAGTTCATTAATGAGTCCGTTTCTTACTCTCGGGGGACCAAAAACAATGATTTCAGTTTTGTCTTCATTAATTTGGAGAAAGTTATTTTTTAACCAATTCTTGACATCATCAAGACAGACCAACAACGGTTGAATGGAATCAGCAGCGTTCAATGGAATATACAACTGGGTATCATCAGCGTATAAATGAAACGAAACATTGTGCCCTCTAATAATATTCCCTAATGGACGCATATATAAGTTAAAGAGGAGCGGGCCCAAGATGGAACCCTGAGGTACACCACCAATAATAGGAGCTGAAGAAGAGGAAAATTTGCCCAAAGATACAGAAAAGGACCTGTCTCTAAGATATGAAGTGAACCACTGTAAGGTGGTACCCTTGATACCAATCAAATGCTCTAAACGCCAAAGAAGTACATCATGATCTACAGTATCAAAGGCGGCTGTAAGATCTAGTAGCATCAAAACAGCATTTTTACCAGCATCAGCTGCAAGTAAAATATTATTAGATACCTTTAACAAAGCAGACTCTGTGCTATAATAAGCAGTGAAGCCAGATTGGAAAGGTTCCAATAACTTAGCTGAATTTAGAAACAAGATCAATTGTGACTGCACAACATTCTCTAACAACTTTGACAAGAACGATAGCTTAGAGACAGGACGATAATTATTTAAAGAACCTACATTCCCGTTGACAGTCAAAGCAACGAGTTTTAAACAAGCCTTTAGTTGTACAGAAGGGC
>RJVU01035547.1:2258-59464 GCA_003731715.1 Anabarilius grahami
TTCAGTTAGTACCAAGCCAATGTCAGCCAACACAATATTACAGCTGTTTGTGATTTAATCAACTATATAGTTCTATATTTATTACCCTGCCAGTAGTTTGGGTACCTGATCTGATCAGTTTTTCAAAAATTTTGATCAGTTTTTTTTTTTTTTCCTTCTTTCTCTTTCCCTTTCGTTTCCCTCCCTCCCTCTCTTCTAACAAACAAACGAACAAACAAACAAAAAAAAACAAAAAAAAAAACTTGAGGACAATACATTTTACTCCAGAAGTACTCTCTTTCCCAATGTGGGTATTTCTTACCCCTACCATTGCTTTTTTATTCCTTATATCTTTTTTTTTTCTCTTTTTATTCAATAATATTTTTACCTACTTCCCTTAAAATATCTTAATCTCTATACTAGGTCTGTCCTTAGTGGGCGAATGTAGTCTATCCATTTTCCCCATATCTTGACAAATTTCTCAGACTGTAGCAGAAGATTCATTGTTAATCTCTCCATTGTGTAAATTTCGTTCACAGTTCCCAGCCAATCATTAATTTCTGGTGTTTCAGGTTGCAACCATTTTCTGGTTATAACCTTTTTGCAAGCTACCAACATAATTCTCATTAGGTATTCATCAAATTTGTCTTCTGATTTAAGACTTCTAAGACCAAAGTATAGAGTTAAGAAATTCAATTGGATGGGTTCCTTGAAAATACTCTCTAAACTCTTATGGATTTCCTGCCAATATTTCTGAACTTTAGGGCATTCCCAGAATATATGGCTATGGTTGGCTTGATTTGAGCCGCACAGTCTCCAGCAGGTTGCATTTTTGCTTTGGTATCTCTTCTGCTCAGGGGTGAGGAAAAATCTAGTGATATTTTTCCAACCAAATTCTCTCCAAGTTGAGGAGTATGTTGTCTTCCACTGTGATTTAAGAATACTTTCCCAATCTCCCTTTAAGATATTCAGATTTCCTTCCATTTCCCATTTATTTTTAATATATTGGGTATTTTCTAATTTTTGGTTTTGTAGATTTTTATACAATTTTGTAATTATTTTTGTCATGTCCCCCGTTTTATATATTGCAATAAACATTTTAATAATACTGTTTTCCTTGTCATTATATTCCCTTATAATATTATTAATTTTGTGTCTTATTTGTAAGTACCTATGGAAATCCTTATTACATAACAGGTGTTCACGTTTGAGTGTCTCAAAATCCAATACTTGCCCTTTATGTAAAAACGTACAGTATGCTGTGAGGCCTCGTTTAGTCCAAGCTTTAAAGCTATCGTCTACTGTATTTGGAGCAAATGTTGAATCATAGGTGGGCCATCTCAAGATTGATACCAAATCTATCAAATTATTTTTTTTAATTGTGTCTTGCCAAATCTTTAATAAGTTAGTTGTCCACGGATTTAATTCCTGTATATACATTTTATTCAAGTGTTCGTCTGCCATTATAGCTTGGATTGGAGGTCTTTTCAGGTTAGCATTTTCTATTTCTTTCCACCTGGCTTTAAAATCTGGATTACATAGACATAATAAAGGTCGTAGGTGAGCTGCACGGTAATATTCCTCTAAGCATGGCAAGGCAAGACCTCCTTTCTCTTTCTGTAATTGTAATGTCCTAAATTTTATTCTTGGTTTTTTCCCTTGCCCTATAAATCGTGATATCAATCTATCCCATTCAATAAAGTTTTGTTTGCTTATCTCTATCGGAAGTGTATGGAAAAGATACAAAAATCGTGGAAGTATATTCATCTTAATTGATTCAACTCTACCATGTAGTCCTAGATATGGTAGAAGATTCCATCTAGCCAAATCTGATTTGATTGTAGAATATAGTGGTTTGTAATTCACATCAAATAGTCTTGTGATATCTTTGGGTATTTGAACCCCTAAATATTTCAAACATTTCTCTCCCCATTTAAACTAAAATTTTTCCTTTAAATAACTAGATATTTGGCAATTGAAAGTTAAGATCTGGGTTTTTTGGACATTTAATTTATAACCTGATAAATCTCCAAACAAAGTTAATGTTTCCATCAAGGCTTCTAATGATTCGTTTGGTTGTCCTAAATAAACTAATATATCATCTGCGAAAAGTGATAATTTCTGTTCTTCACCATTTATGTCTATTCCCTTAATATTTGTATTTTGTTTTATATATTGGCTTAAAGGTTCTAAAAATAAAGCAAACAAAAGAGGGGAACATGGACATCCCTGCCTACACGATCTTTCTAAGATAAACGCTTGTGAAAGGTTTCCATTAACTTTGATTCTTGCTGTAGGTTTATTGTATAGTCCCTGGAATGCTTTAATAATAGTGCTATGAAAGCCAAACTTTTCTAATACCTTATAAAGGTACAGCCATCTAACTGTATCAAACGCTTTTTCAGCATCTAATCCCAAAAACATAGAATTGATCTTGTGATGCTGTATATGCCATAAGATGTTCGTCTAATGCTATCTTGTGTCTGTCTCTGGCGAATAAACCCTGTTTGGTCTAATTGAATAAGGTTAGGCAATACAGTCTCCAGTCTTTTAGCCAAAATCGATGTGTATATTTTATAATCTATGTTTAAAACCGAAATTGGACGATAGTTTTTACAATCTAATTTATCTTTTGCGTCTTTAGGAATTATCGTTATTGTAGCTTCCCTCCAGGATGGGGGAATCTCCCCCTTTTGGAGAGCCCAGTTGCACGCAGTTTGAAGTCTTGGGACTATCTGTTCTCGAAAGCTTTTGTACCATTCAGATGTATATCCATCTGTCCCCGGACTTTTGCTAGCTTTAAGTCTTGTTATCGATTTATTTATTTCCATTTCTGTAATTTCTTTTGTTAAGTTAGCATTCTGCTCTTCAGTGACTTCTGGCAGGTTTAAAGAGTTAAGGAAATTTTCTATATGTTGTTCATTTTGCATTGTTGGTTGCGAGTATAAAGTTTTATAATAAATTTCAAAACTCTTCTGTATTTCTTTTAGTTTGTAATGTATGACCTTGGTTTGAGGGTTTCTTATTTTATAGACTGTTGAGTCTGCTTGTTGTTTTCGTAGTTTATATGCTAAAAGTCTCATAGACTTATTTCCTGATTCATAATAATTCTGTCTCAGGAATATTAGCTTACGTTGAATTTCCTCTGTTAATATAGCAACTCTTTCTGTAGTCTTTGAATTCTCTGTTTTTCACTAGGGTGGCTTGTTCTTTTATGAACCTGTTGTGCCTCTTTTAATTGGGTTTGTAAATTTTCTATTTTCCCTCGTCTCATTTTCTTCAGTGAAGCAGTATAAGCAATAATTTTCCCTCTTAAGACTGCTTTAAAGGCATCCCATATAATTGTTGGAGATACTTCTCCATTATCATTTTCTTTAAAGTAAGATTCAATTGCAGATTTAAGATTTTCTTTCACCTGAGGATTATTTAGTATACTTGAATTCAGCTTCCAAAGGGTTGATCTTATACTGTCATTAATGTTTATTGTCATTACTACAGGTGCATGATCTGATATATCAATTGTTCCAATGTCACATGAGTGAATTCTGTGCCTGTCTTTAAGAAAAGTAAAGAAATAATCTATTCGACTGTATGTTGAATGTGGAGCTGAAAAATTTGTATAATCTCTTCCAGTTCAAATATCAATGATACCACTTTCTCTTAACATGACATTGACTTTCTTGCTCACCCGGTTTTGAAGTATAGGATTTTTCCCTGAATAGTCCAGTTTTGACAAACGAATATTCATATCTCCTCCACTTATAAGTATGCCCTCAGATTCTGTAGTTATCATATTAAATATTTGCCGGAAAAATGACCATTGACTACCCGGAGGGGCGTACATGTTTAGTACTAAAAACCCATTTATCCTCCCTTTAATGAGGATAAATCTACCTTCTTTATCTTTCTTTTCTGACAAATGCTCGTAAGATACTTGATTTGATATAAGAATCGCAACCCCCCGTCTATGTCCAGATTTATAAGAAGCTGAAAATAGATACTTAAACCCCCCTTGTTTAAGTTTTAAATGCTCAGTTTCGCTTAAATGTGTCTCTTGTATAAGGGCTACTTGAATCTTTTCTTTTCTTAGTTTAGAGAGTATTTTTGTCCGCTTTTGAGGGTTTAATACACCATTAACATTAAAAGACATAATTCTCAGTCTCTGTATATTGGTCTCCATCTCAAAATTGCACTTAATTCCTGTACTTCTTTTACTATATCCATTTTCTGTGTAATATCCTCTTGGCTGTAATGAACATCAGCCACTAAACATTGCAAAATAGAACAAATAACATGTGCTATGAACATTTTAGGATTCTGAATCCAAACATTTAGGACTTCCATAAGTGAGGTTCTAAAAATTGAACATCAGCCACTAAACATTGCAAAATAGAACAAATAACATGTGCTATGAACATTTTAGGATTCTGAATCCAAACATTTAGGACTTCCATAAGTGAGGTTCTAAAAATAACCCTAACTGTGTTTGGGAAAATCAGTTTTAAGGAGGGTGTCTCTCTTTTCTCCACGGGAGGGCCCTCTAAGTTCACCTTATTGTGATAGTCACTCATCGCTTGTGGCTAATGAGTTTCGCGGTGCTCCCGATCCTATCTTCTTAATTTAACAGACATTTTAATGTCACAGCAAAACAAAAATCTCCGTCGTGTATACGAGTCTTTAAAATCAAAATCGCGGATCTTGGTTCTCTTAACGAAAAATAAAAATGAATAACAAATAAAAACCGGTGGAACCATCACTTATCCAAAGTGTATCTGGGTTTGCATAGGAAGACGAAAATCAGTCCATTCGATGAACTCATGATCTTCTGGCATTTTGCGTTTGTGTCAATGGATTAACCTTCCTCCGTGGATTCACGTCTGAATTGTTGGAGTTTCTCTACTACCGACTGGTCTGCTCGTCTCCTACGTTCTCTTCTGTTACTGCTTCTTCCTCCTCGATAGCTCGTAGACCACGTCATCTTCTGGATTTTCTCCATCAGCGTCTCCGGCTGCTTGACTACGGCAACAGGTAATCCCCTCTCAGCCATGTCTCGCGTCACTTCTGTAGCGGAATTGTACATGCATACTCCGTCCTCGTAGAATACCCTCATTCTGGCAGGAAAGGGGGTTTGGAACTGTATCCCCTTTTCTTTTAAAATGTTCTTTACCTCCGCGTATTCTCTTCGTTTTTTCAACACGTTTATTTGCTTGCCCTTCCAAACAAACCCTTTGTTTTGCCACGCAGTTTTAATGATTTCTTCTTTTGTTCTATATGTAACAGGTATACAAAGTATACTAGTAAATATTGTTATAATTCACACAAAATTGTTCTTTTATACGTTTTTATGATACCTGATCTAAAGGTGCGCTTCTCCTTTAAGTGTTGCGTGGTCACAGTATGACCTAATTTCCTGTCCTGTCTCCTCCTCTTCCCTTTTGAACTGTGATTCAATGGAAGAGGTAGGTTTCTTTTGTCATCCTGTTAATTTAATTTAATCCTTATGTTAATTATATCTTTTATATCTGTATTTCGACCCAAACTTATGTGTAAAGTACTATTTTATCTTTCCTTGGGATTATTTTCATCATTTTACATTCTTTGAGGTATATTTCTGTCTTTTATGTGAAACCAACACATGGTAATGGAGGCGCATCATTTGTTTTATAGAGTGTTATAAGGGCCACTCAATCTGAGGCTGCTTATGTCTCTATTATACAGTAAAAAAGATCCAGTGAATCGGCTGCTTGCTGTCCCGTGTCTGTCTTCGCATCCACACAACGTAACACAACGCAGACCAAGTTTTAATACCCGGTGTCGCTGGCCGCACATCACGCTGGGCATAAGCGAGCCGCACGGGTTACACGTGGTGCCGTGAACCTTTGGGTTTCGCATGATCGGCTGTTCACCGATCGCCGGAGTTGCTGCTTCGACAGACGACGGGTGTGCTGTTACGAATTGCTGGAGGAGTGTTTCGCTGACCGCGGAGGTCACGGCTCGTTTCATCTCGTCACCTCTGCTCGACCAGTTCACTGTATCTGCTGCTCACATCAAGTAGGACGGCTTTAATCGAACGATTGCTTTTTGTGAGGTATGGTTGAGAACTGTTTTGATTTTATCGACTACTATTCGCTGCATTTATACACTTTAATGTGTGTTGAACTGTTCCGTGCAACTGAACATTCATTATAAAGGAGTGTTTGATCGTCACGTGGAACATTTTTTTTCTTTTTCTCATCTTTCTCGTGCAACTGTATGCTGAACTGTTCTTCGCGCTGCTGCACGCTCATTATAACGGTGATTTTTTTTGTGATCGTCACATACGTACGTTTTTTTCTCTTTCTCCGTGCGACGTCACACTGAACTGCTTTGAAAGACTGTTTATTACATGTGTTTCTGCAAAGTGTATATATTTTTCTGCATACTATGTTGTGTATTTAGTGCTTTTAATTCCATTTTCTGCATATCTCTTGGTGTTTACTATTCCAGTTGAGTCATGTTTGAGGACACTGTTAGTCAGGATAACTTTAGCTCTGTGCAGAAACCTAACGCCACGTTTCCAGTAGGCAGGGGTAGTGGGGCTGTATATAGTCGTCCTGACAAAATGTCTGAAACTCCACCTCAATGTTTTGGGAGGGGAAGGGCATTCTTTAATGCAGAAATTGACCATGTACATGCATCTGATTCAGCTATTGGTGCCTCAGTGGGCCCTACTGCCTGTTCCACACCTTTTGCACGCTCAAATGCTGATCATGTTTTTACTCCAGAGTCCTTAGGTGGTTTAATTTCTGATTTAGCTCAGAAAATTGGTGAGAGCATTTCAGCCAGTCTCAATTTAACACAACAACCCAGCCAAATGCAGTCTAAGTCAAATGTGCAGCATTCAGATGACTGTGTTGATACGTCAAAATTGAAAGTGATTGTCCAACATGATGTGATGCCTCCACCATTCTTTAGAGGTGATCGAAGTGATTCATTTACTGTTATTCATTTAAATGGGAGGATATGATGTACAGTTATTTGAACAGTAAGAAATGCATTGATGAAACTGCTTCTGATCTCATTTTGAGCAGATTGGCCGGAAAAGCAAGGGACGTGGTCAAAGTGTCCTTACGTAGCTTTCCAGGGCAGACTACTGCAGTGCTCCCCGCCACAGTGTTTGATATACTGAAGCGTAATTTCAGCGAGTTAACCTACTCGAACATGCCTATGGCTGATTTCTACAACACTCTCCCTAAAGTGGACGAGAGTCCAATGGACTACTGGATACGGCTGAATAAGGCGATCGATGTGGCTGATGAGTGTTTACGTAGACGCAACAAGTGTGTTGAGGATCCTGCAGCTGAAGCTGTTATGATGTTTGTCTCTCACTGTCCAGATCCTGGCCTTGCTTTGTCTTTTCAGTTTAAGCCTGCCGAACAGTGGAGTGCTGCTGAGGTTCAAGAGCGACTGGATTGTCACCGCAGGAACCTGAAAAGAAATTCTGCTAGAACCCAACGTTACTCACCTGTGTTCGCCTGCCATCAGGACACACTGACTGTCCGTGACGATCCTGTATTGAGTTCTCCCAAACAGCCTGAACCCTCCTCAGGTCAGTCACCATGTTTGAATGGTCAGCTCAACCCTAACGCTGTCCCTTTTACGCCTAATGAAGGTATGCAACAGCTAGTTGGCATGATGGATAAAGTTCTGTCTCTCTGCACTGCCTCACTGTCCTCGTCCAATCCTGGATGTCACGTCACAACATCAGACCCCAAGCCTAGTGTGAGCTCAACATGTAAAGTATGTCGATCTAAAGAGCACACTACACATACTCATTGCATGCGGCAGAGGCTTTGCCGTAACTGCTTCAAGCCTGGACACTTTAAGAGTGATTGTCCAAAGACAAGCTTTGAGCCGCATTCTTCTGCCACTCAGTTAAACTAAATAGCCCATGCGTGGAAGGGGGTAGCATGGGCGGTGACGTACTTCCCCTAAAAGATGAGTCAGACCCACATGAGATTTTTGTAAATAGTTGCAAGTTGCAGCCACCTGATAAAACGGTGCTGTATGTGGGATCTCAGAGAATCGATGGAGCTAGTGAACTGTTTTATGCTCCTGTGACTGTCAGTGGCCAGTCTGTACTGAATGGCTTGCTAGATTCTGGCAGTATGGCTTGCACCCTGAGTACGGAGAGTGAATCCAAGTTGCGTGCCGAAGGAGTTCTTTCGCAACCTTCAGTAGTTCCTGGTAACGTGGCCCTAGTGGGCTGTGGTGGTCTTACTATTCAGCCAAAGTGCTCATATGACCTGGAAATTGAAGTCTATGGATTCAAGTTCATCGTTCCTACTTTAGTGGTGCCTGGACAGAAAGATGAGTTCATCATCGGCAGTAACGTTATCAAATGCGTGCTTAAGAAGATGAAAGCCGAAAAGAAATACTGGGAAGTAATTTCATGTGAAAACAGCAATCCTGAGTCTGAAGAGTTCCTTGAGCTTTTGAGCTGTATTTCTCGTTGGTCTGGTCCTCACCAGCCTGTTAAGCTCGGCACGGTGAAGCTCTGTCAAGCAGTTACCTTACTTCCCAGATGTGAACACCTGGTCTGGGGAAAACTTCCTGCTAACGTTAATGTTTCCCCGGGAAGCACAGTCATCGTTGAACCCACTACTTCACGTTCAGCGCCCCGTCATGTTCTTGTGGGACGCGTAGTGAGCCCTATGTGGGGTGATCGATGGGTGCCGATGAAGATTTTGAACCCCACACAATCTCCAATAACTCTTCGTCGTAATGCTAAGCTGGCTGATGTGTCTCCCTGTTTGGCAGTGGAGGATGTAACTGTCACGCAAAATCTGTGCAGATCTCATGATGTTCCTGATATGGCTTTCCCCAAGCCTGTGCCATCTGTCAATCCTGTTAGGTTATTGCACGAGTACGGCTTGGATGACATTAATATCAATGCGTGTGAAGTCTCCGACTTATGGAAGGAGAAGTTGGCAAGTGTTATCGTGTCTTATCGTGATGTTTTCTCCAGAGACCGACTTGATTGTGGAGAGGCGAAAGACTTTGTACACAGGATACATTTATGTGATGAACGTCCTTTCCGTCTGCCCTACCGCAGAATCCCTCCTGCCCACTACCATAAGTTGCGAGAAGTTCTTTCTGAAATGGAAGAAAAAGGCATTATCAGCAAATCAGTTAGCGAGTACGCATCTCCTTTGGTAATGGTTTGGAAGAAGGATGGATCGTTAAGAGTCTGCACTGATTTTCGCTGGCTTAATGCAAAGACCATAAAAGATGCTCATCCTTTGCCCCATCAGGCGGATTGCCTGGCCGCTCTTGGTGGCAATGTTCTATTCAGCTCTGTGGATTTAACATCAGGATTTTATAACGTCCCACTCCATGTATCTGATCGGCATTACACAGCATTCACAACGCCCATGGGCTTATACGAATATAACCGTCTTCCCCAGGGTCTGTGTAACAGTCCAGCATCCTTTATGCGCATGATGCTCAGCGTATTTGGAGATCTTAACTTTTCCAGCCTCCTTTGCTATCTCGATGATTTGCTGGTTTTCGCCAGTTCTGAACAAGAGGCTTTGGAACGCTTAGAAGTGGTGTTTGCGCGGTTGAGAGCTAGTAATTTGAAGTTGGCTCCAAAAAAGTGTCACTTCCTCAGGCGTTCCATCAAGTTTTTGGGCCATGTGATCAGCGGTTCAGGAGTCTCAGTGGACGAAGATAAGGTTGCAGTCATTGCTGCCTTTCAGAAGAAAGACCTAATGAAAGAGGATGGCAGCACACCTTCGCCAAAGAGAATTAGATCGTTTCTGGGCATGGTTCTTTACTACCAAAGCTTCATCCCTGGCTGCTCACAGGTCGCAAAGCCATTGTTCAAGTTGACTGCTGGTCAAAAGTGTTTGGTGAAAGGCACAAGTCGTCGTAATAGTAATGGCACTTTCCGGGAGTTGACTCCTCAGGACTGGACTCCTGACTGTGATGTCGCCTTCGAGGAGTTAAAGAGAGCCCTTGTCGAGAGCGTGGTGTTGGCCCACCCTGACTTTGAGCGTCCCTTCATCCTCTGCACTGACGCATCGTTGAACGGCCTTGGCGCAGTGCTTTCTCAAGTTGCTGTTGGCGAGGATAAAGCACGTCCTATAGCGTTCGCCAGCAAGTCTTTGAACCACAGCCAAGCCAATTACCCTGCACACAGGCTGGAGTTCTTGGCCTTGAAATGGTCCGTATGTGACAAGTTCAGCCATTGGCTTAAAGGCCATGAGTTCACTGTATGGACTGATAATAATCCGCTCACGTACATCATGACAAAACCTAAACTGGATGCGTGTGAGCAGCGCTGGGTTTCTAAACTTGCTCCGTACAACTTTAAGATCAAGTACATCCCTGGAAGGTTAAATGTTGTGGCGGATGCACTCAGTCGTGACCCATTTGTCAAGCCGGTGAGTCAGCGAATTCTGACCGAGCCTTACTCCGAGCTGCTGAAGCATGTACACAGTGTGGAAGATGATTCTGTACAGAGAGCATTCCATCTCACGTGCCAGCCACAAACACTTGGCACTGAACGCGATCAGAACTCTGAAATGGATGTTTCTATGACTGCTGAGGATGTGTCGTCCGTCTTGTCGTCTTGTGGTGATTGGGATTTAGGAGCAGTATCCAGAGCAACATCCCTAGCTGATCACATGAGCTCATTAATTCCTGCCTGTCAAGATGTCACTCATGCTTTTTCATTGTCTGACTTGCAGTGTCAGCAGCACAAAGATGCAGTTATTTCACGGGTATCCTTCTATGTCAGCAGGAAGCGCAGACCTTCCAGGCGAGAGCGTGTGAATGAGGATTTGCATGTATTGAGGATTTTAAAACAGTGGGACAGACTCTTTTTGCTCAATGGCATTCTGTACAGAGCCATCAAAGATCCACTCACAAAGCATAAGAGATTTCAGTTCGTCCTGCCTGAATCCCTGCAACGGCAAGCTCTCTCTGGTGTTCATGATTTGGCCGGTCACCAGGGCCAGCCACGTACACTCTCTCTAGCCCGCCAGAGGTTTTATTGGCCTGGGATGGAAAGTGATATACGTGATTACGTCAAGACTTGTACCCGTTGTGTCCTGAGTAAAACTCCGGAGCCAGCTGCAAGAGCACCCTTGGAGAGCATCAAAACTACTGCCCCATTGGAGCTCGTTTGTATTGATTTCTGGTCCGCCGAGGATAGGCACAATAAATCTGTGGATGTCTTGGTAATCACGGATCATTTCACCAAGCTAGCGCACGCTTTTTCATGCCAGAACCAAACGGCTAAGAGTGTTGCGAAGAAACTCTGGGATGGCTTCTTCTGTGTTTATGGCTTCCCTCAGCGTATCCATTCAGACCAGGGAGCAAATTTTGAGAGCGAGCTGATAGCAGAGCTCCTTGATCTTGCTGGCGTCAAGTCACGAACTTCCCCGTACCATCCAATGGGAAACGGTGGAACTGAGGTTTAATAGAACATTAGGTAACATGTTGAGATCGCTTCCACCCAGATCTAAACAAAAGTGGCCGCAGTTAGTGCAGACAATGACATTCGTGTATAACTGCACTGCCCATGAAACAACTGGATTTGCCCCTTTTTACTTGATGTTTGGGAGGGTGCCGAGATTACCTGTTGACCTCATGTTTTCAAGTGTGCTTCGTGATGAGTCAGTCTGTGATTACAATGACTATGTTCAATCTCTCGTCAGTGATCTACAGTCTGCTATGGTACTGGCTCAAAAGAATTCTACTGCAGAACAGAAACACCAGTCTGATCAATACAACAAGAGAGTCAAGGGATTGCCTCTGTCAATTGGTGATCAAGTTCTCATCGCCAACAAAGGCTGTCGAGGTAAACGGAAGCTTGCCGATAAATGGGAACCCACCATGTACTCCGTTGTCGCTTCCAAACCTTCCCTGCACATTTATAAGATCCGTGACAAATCTGGTCATGAGAAAGTGGTACATCGGAATCTCTTGTTGCCAGTTAACTTTCTTCCTTTGCCCACAACAGAGTTTGAGTTTTCTGTTGGTGAATGTACTGGTGATGGTCCTTGTTCCTCACCTTCTCGATCTGTATGTGATGTAACTGAGCCAACAGTACCTGTCTTTGAAGGTTTGTCACATGCAGAGTCTCTATCTGTCATTTCTCACATGGCTGTGTGTGAAGATGATTGTACAGCTTCTTGGGTCTCATCTCATTCTTTTCAAGATGTTTCTGAAGCACAAGCTGATTTATCTGTTGTTGACCCTGACACTGTAGCTAGTGCTTTTTCACCTACTGTCCCTGTTTCTACAGATTTGCACGATCCTGTGGTTGACAATAACCCTGATAATCGTTACATTACCAGGCTTGGTAGAGTAATTAAGCCTGTTCGTAGGCTAATTGAGTCAATGGTTCAACTTGAGACCTTACTTGGTCTGGAGTCCATATCTCCTGTTATTCATGTTTGTATCCCTTAGTTGGGTAACTTTTCATGTTGATAGTCTTCACTTTTTTTTTTCTGGAGTGTAGACCATGTCATTCTCACGACCTGTGCTCTTGATTTTGTTATACTCTGTGGAATTTTGTGTAAATTCTGGGGGGTGAGTGTAACAGGTATACAAAGTATACTAGTAAATATTGTTATAATTCACACAAAATTGTTCTTTTATACGTTTTTATGATACCTGATCTAAAGGTGCGCTTCTCCTTTAAGTGTTGCGTGGTCACAGTATGGCCTAATTTCCTGTCCTGTCTCCTCCTCTTCCCTTTTGAACTGTGATTCAATGGAAGAGGTAGGTTTCTTTTGTCATCCTGTTAATTTAATTTAATCCTTATGTTAATTATATCTTTTATATCTGTATTTCGACCCAAACTTATGTGTAAAGTACTATTTTATCTTTCCTTGGGATTATTTTCATCATTTTACATTCTTTGAGGTATATTTCTGTCTTTTATGTGAAACCAGCACATGGTAATGGAGGCGCATCATTTGTTTTATAGAGTGTTATAAGGGCCACTCAATCTGAGGCTGCTTATGTCTCTATTATACAGGTATGTTTTCTGTATATTATTATTTTCTTTATGTTCATGTTTTCTTTCTCCCCTTTTGAACTGTGATTCAATGGAAGAGAGTGTTATAAGGGCCACTCAATCTGAGGCTGCTTATGTCTCTATTATACAGTAAAAAAGATCCAGTGAATCGGCTGCTTGCTGTCCCGTGTCTGTCTTCGCATCCACACAACGTAACACAACGCAGACCAAGTTTTAATACCCGGTGTCGCTGGCCGCGCATCACGCTGGGCATAAGCGAGCCGCACGGGTTACATATAGTCTAGAAATCTGACGATGATAGACCGCGGTGCTGATCCAGAAGGCGGAAGAGGAGTAAGAGCTCTGTGGGGTCTTTCAATCTGTAGATTCATATCCGTTGGAAGTTTCAAATTTTCTGTTAGCAACTGTTCAATGAAGGACATCATTGAAGAGTGGTTTTTCTCAGATCCTTCGGGTACAGAGTAGATTCTTATGTTGTTACGCCTGTCACGTCCTTCCTGGTCAATTAGCTTTGCTTCAAGTTGGCCGTGAAGTTTTATCATCTCCGTCATAACCTCCTCTGTAACCTGCATCAGATCCTCCATTGTTGTTATCCGTTCTTCCGTTTCATCAAGCCTTTTGTTTGCTCTGTTGATGTCCTCTTTGAGCTCTTGAAACTCTTTCTTGTTGTCTTGACGGAATTCTTTTATTTCTCTGAATATCATCTTCAAATCCACTTCCATGTCCCCGTCCTCCTCGCTATGATTAGCTAACGTTTCGGCGTCGTTAGCCCCGGAGGCGCCTTCAGTGTT
Source organism: Anabarilius grahami (assembly GCA_003731715.1). Classification (NCBI taxonomy): domain Eukaryota; kingdom Metazoa; phylum Chordata; class Actinopteri; order Cypriniformes; family Xenocyprididae; genus Anabarilius; species Anabarilius grahami. The sequence continues at coordinate 16,062 of RJVU01035547.1, forward strand.
CTGTACTGTCTTCTTACCTTTAGCTTTATTTTGTTTGTCTTTTGTCATGGCCCTAGACTTTTCCAAGTCGATTAGAGTAAATAAATTCGAGTAATATTATTCGTTTAGGCCCTTTTGTAACTTTAGTCGGGAGCGACTCGTTCTCACGCTGCCATCTTGCTTTCGCCCAAACCGGAAGTCTTCTGTGCCATTCTATCAAGTTAACTGAACAATAAGCTAGTAATTATGTTTAATCACTGCTGGTTTTCAGTTATAAATTGCTAAAATAGTATAATAAAGACAATTTGACCCCCAAAGTGAAAGCTATATCCTCATTAATTATGGCACTCATTAAGTGATATTCAAGTTTATTGACCAGAATAAGCCAATAATTAAGGCTAAACTGCCATTAATACAGTACTAATAAAGGCTATTTGACCCCCTATTCTTAAGTGAAAGTTAAATCCTCATTATGACACTTAAAGGTGCAGTATGTAGGATTTCTGTCCGCTAGAGGTCGCTAGAGGCCTATTCAAAACAAAGGCGTAGCTTGATGACGCCAAGTTTGAGCACGGAATCTTGGGACATGTGGTCTTCACCTGAACGGACGGTGCAAAAGAATAGGGATAGGACTCGGGATGAAATCATGTTCATGGATGCGATTATTAACGTTATTGTAGTATGAAGCAGAGCAGGACCGAGTGTTGTGGGAGCTGAACGAGGCTGCTGGAGCGATTGTGTAACACACGCCTCATGAGCAGCGGAACTTTTATTATGCCACAGTCGCCGGCGCAGCTTCTGCTTTTCCGGTCATCAGTATGAGGTAACACAGCTCTGTTGATCATATTAGATACATTTGAGTGTGTTGAAAATGATGTTATAACATTACTCTGTGCATTCGCTTGGTGGCTGCTGTGAGACACTTGTTTGAGACACACTGCAGTAAGCTAGATCGATTTTAGAATATCATATTAAATACTGGATGGCTTGTGTTGATAAATGGCATGCAATTCATTTTAAAACGTATTGTATGATGGAGAAAATTCTGTATTATTGTTACTAAAAATAAAGCTGCATCTGATTATTGTCACGGACCGAAGGGTAGGAGACAACAGGTTTGTAGAAATAACTATTTTTTTTTACAAACAGCAAGGGTGAACAGAAGTGCAGGTAAGTAAAGGTTAAATGGATATTCGGTATGGTGAAACAGAAGTGGTAATACTGTCCTTTCTCTTGCAGATGGATGACTCATGGATGGCTGAAGACGAAGTGGTGGAGTGAACTCACGGAGACGGTAGGGACACGGACGCACATGCACACAAACGCGCGCACACACACGCACACGCACACACACACCAAGTATAACCTGCTTTGCAAGGACACATGGTGTCTAAGGCCAGTTCACCATACACACACACTGAGTATAACCTGCTTTGAAAGGACACATGGATTAAAAGACCAAAGTGACAAAGGCACACCATTATAATAAAATGGAATATATTAAGAGGTCATTTTTGTTTTCTCTGTTGTGCATTACAATTTGGCACATAAGTTGTAAATAACTCATCACATCGGGACACACTTTGCAGATAATATACATAAGGTGGACAATCACTCCATTCTACACTTCTAACACCATGGCTCTTATCTGATGGGATCTACTAACAGGTGGGCCAAGCATCATTGAAACAACTAGGAGCATAACACAAAAACATTGCTTGCATCCACCGGGACGAACTCAACCCCACCAGCACATGGAGTTTTTCCATGTCCTGAACCACCTGCCAACCTGCAATAATATTTCACATCCACACTGCGATCTGCGATTGCTCACTGCACCGATCATACATGACCTGAGAAAAGAGCCTTTTCAGAGTAACTCTATTGCTCCAATTGATTGAACATTATCACTGGTCAAAATGTTTAACAATAAAAGCATTACAGAGAAAGAAGTTTAATCACTTCTCTCACTTTCTGATCAAACACGATACATTTTACTGGTCCATAGCCCATAAAATCTACCTTTAGAAGTGACCTGGGGTCTCATTTATAAAACTTTGCGTAGATTTCATCCTAAAAGTGTACGTACGCACAAAAGCGAGATTCTGCGTACGCACAAAAAAAATCTGATTTATAAAACCATGCGTACGCCACAACCTGCGCACAAATCCCTTTATAAATCCCAGTCAGCGGAAGATTGTGCGTACGTGCATCTCCACCCTGTCTCCTCCCCGAAATCACCATATATGGATCTTATGACGCCTAGTTTTACTATGCATAACCTCATCTGCATATCATTTCCATACATGTTCCCAACCACGTGACACGGTACAAGACATTGGAAAATATTAGATATGGACTATAAATGCCATTTGTGCAATACACTACATTGATAAAAATCATTCAATATCCTCTTTGTTTTCAAATAAAAATATCAAAATATCCATAAAAACAAAATTGTATAAAATACTTCAGATAAAGGTTTTAGAATAGAGGTGATTCATTCATTTCCACTGGCCAAATAGTATTTTAATAGTTTTAAACAATTCGAATCAAATTTATGCAGTTTTGCTGATAAGGTGAACATATCTTTTAGGAAGTTTAGGCTATTTTTAGTAGAAAAAGATCGGCCTACTTATTTACTGCAGTGTTTACAACCGTCTGTCTCGGCGCGTCACTGACAAAGTATTTAAAAAAAGGAAATTTGCAAATCTTACCGTTTTCCTCAAATTATATCCTTCAAATACAGTGATAATTGTTTGAAGATCTTTCACACGACATCAACACCTCCTGCAGCAGCGGTTGTACAGTACATTGGATCTCTTCAAACTGGACAACGGACAACGACCACCGAATCCAACAGTGTCTTCCATAATATCGAAGTTAAGTGTGCATCACCGATCGTTGTTCTCGCTAAAATATTTTGTCATAACATCTGCAGTTTTGTTTAAAGAGGAATTATTGTGCTCCAAGCGCTCCTCGCTGTCATTAAAGCAGCATGTCACAGGAAAAGTGATCGAAAGTAGCACATCTACTATCTAAATTCATATGTTTGATTAACTTCTCCTTAATGACTGCGTAATGTAATTTTAGTGCTTATCGCCATTAGTGAAAGTGTAATATTAATGTAAATGTGTAAATCAAAATGAAAACTTGAGTTTCCATGCGAGTTTAAATCATTCTTTTATTTAAACTGTTATTGTGAACACATGCACTGTATTTATGATTAGGACTCATAATTTGGATTTAAAGTGGTTTTCCTTCATCTGCCGTCAGTCCCTCAGCTCACCATCGGTGTCGCCAAACTGCTCTGACTCCAAAATGTTCGTACGCATGGGTCAGAGTTTGCGTGGAGGTGCGCAAATTTGCCCGTCAAGTTTTTCTTTATAAATCCCACCTTTTGCGCAGGAACTGACGTACGCACGTTTTCAGCCCCGTTTTGTGCGTACGCAACGTTTATACATCAGGCCCCTGGACTTTTAACATCAACAACATGCATAAAGGAATCTCATTTCTCCAAATATAACTAACTACACTTGCTCCTTTCTCACTCTTCAAAATTAGTCACAAATTACACAAAGTGAGGGTATAATGTTAAACCTATTTAAAAAGGATCTCTATCAGAGTTCATCGGCTTTATGATTTTAATAGTAAGGGTTTATAGAATGCAACAGGAGAACAAAGCCTAAATAGCCTAATAAGTAACTTGAAGGCCTCCATGCTTTAATGTCTTGATTGACATTGTTAAAGTTTTAAAAGAAAGTGCACTGATCCACTCCCCTTCAACCAGTCCTGTTTGTAGAGCGTAGGTTTATTGAGACTCAATACAATGAAACAACCTCAATTCTCTCAGACAACCTAATCACATTATTAAAATTCTGTCAGGACCACTATCGTCAACGATGATTGATTGACTATTGGCATATAGTTTGGATTGGCGGTATGGATCTGTTCTGGGCAAGAACTCCCTGTGCATCCATGCAGCCTAGCATGGATAAGAGCAGGGAGAGCAGCAATAAACCCCCTAAGTGTAAACAGAACAGAACCAACATAATGTATTGCAGCAGATATCATTAATGTTGGCATTAAATGTACAAATTAATTCAGGAATTTAGTCTGATTCAAGGGGAATTAGAATAGCAAATCCTGACTGGACAAAAGGAGGAGCTGGGGATGGAGCAGGGTAAATGAGCTCTGGAGAACATGATAGCAGCTGATAATACTGAGGAGCTTATATATATATATATATATATATATATATATATATGAATGCTGTGATAGGTGTTGTATTCCTATAGGTAGACATTATCAGCTGACAGTCAGCTGATGCAAGCTTGACTAACGTTTCCTGCCAGAACTGACGCTATACGCTTGATTTATGCTTGCTCTTTTGTTGTTTTGTGGAGATTGCGAATAGGATCGCAACTTGCTTAGGTCTCACCAAGTATATTTAACTTATTAGTTGATTTCATTATGTTTGACTAATAAACTTAACTCCTGCATTTAAGCTAAAATTGTTGAAAATAATAATCTAGGTTTGTCATTAACACACAACAACATTTGTTGAATCACTGAACTATATTTGATTGTCACCTCAAGAATCAATTCCTTAACAAAGGACAGCATTGTAAAAATTAATAAAGGAAAATAAAAGTGAATCCTGACATTAAAAGGCCCAGGCTAACCACATAACAAAACAAAACACTGCCTGTGAGCAAAATAAAGTTTAAGTTACCTAAACCATTTCTGAACACAGGACACCAACTTTTAAAACATGCCTAGAAAGATAAAGGCTCAGGCTGTCCAAAAGTGCATTTAGTGTTAAGCATTTGAATGCCTCTTAAAGGCCAAGCCTCTGTTGCGTACAAAATCTCGAATGTTTTGAATGGATCTTGTCTCCAAGATCGGTTGTTTCTTTTCCTTGCACTTCAGGCACTGCTCATTGGTGACAGTGACACAGTTTTCAATAAGGCCTCGTATGTTTCATCACGGCTTGTATCTCCTCCTCAGACCATGGTCTCTTCACACACCGCCTTGATGAAACACGGAAACCTGAATAATTAAAAAAAGATTAGAAGATTAAAAAAAGTTAAGAGATCCAGTGAGATGTACTTGCAGGTAGGGATGTTGCTGTTCAAAATTGCCAAACAAGCTGGAACTTGTGTAGACAAAATGTGTGATATAATAAATTGACTTTAGATCTGCTAAAAATCAAGTTTGATTGTTTTCATTAGCATAACGTTTCATTACACTGCTTGTTAAAAACAAAATACATCCAGCTTCTATATATACTTTATATGTCTAACCAAACATAATGTAAGTGTTGACTGCACATTAGAAAGTGTGCCTAGTGATGGACATGGCACCGCATTCAAATAATACCTTGAGTAACAGAGTCAGGGAGATGAGGTGAACTAGAAGTTACACAGGCAGCGTTCCCCTGGTCATTTAAAAAAAAAATATTGCACAGTATAAATGTATAGGCCAATTCTATTATAATAACTATACTCATGGCAAAGTTGTTGAACCAGATGAAGTTAGGAGAGCGTGAATATGTGCAACAATACCTTGAGTGATAATTTTACTAGGAAATGATGTAGGTTTTACACAGGCCATGTCATCCCTGTTGTTTTAAAATGATCATGCAAACTACTGAACACATCAAAATACTAGCCACAAAGCATATGCGTCACAATTAGGGATGGAACGATTACCGGTTTCACGATAAACCACGGTAAAAGGTACTGAAGGTTAGTAATATCATTTAAAATGTAATTATCATTAAAACCGTGTTTGATTATCACGATTTTGAAAACTTGCAGTAAATCCTATCCAGCCAGCATTAGTCCGATGCAGACGCAGCACGCAACATTGTTTTTTGAATGAGAAGAAATGGCAGAAGGCAGTGACAGCGCTGGGAGATTTCAGCCTTCTAAAAGGACCAAATCTGAGGTGTGGTCATATTTTGGCTTTTACAAAAGTCCCGAGGGAAACTTAATAGAGTATGATCACCCTGTCTGCAGAACATGCAAGAAGAAAGTCGCTGCTATAGGGGCAAAACATTTCAAATCTGCAAACGCAAGGCAAGTGGACTTTGACCTCAATACTAAAACTACATCTGGGAAATAGTAATGTGAATCTTCCACAAAGAAAAGTTTGCAGAAAGTGGCTTTGAGCCAAAGACAAACTAACAAGTTCAGGCAAGACTAGGGTGACATTTAAGGAATAATAATGTATATTCATTGTGCACTAATTACACAGATTTTCTTTACCACATAAATAATTACTGGGACATAATGAATTGAGATTAATGTTTTAAATCTAACCTGCTTATAAATCCATTTTGTACATTGTACAAAATCATCCAGACAAGATGATCACAACAAGTTATAGAAATAATTATAGTAGTATTAATAGTAAGGTCTGATTTCATTTTCAATACAATCAAAAACAGAGTGGCATTAATGAAACGAGAGAGCGTGTCCGTTGTGATACGTGGATGTGCGCTGTTATAATGCGATATTGCCAAGGAAGGAAGTTCCACAGAATAGAATCTTGCTTAAAAAAAATTGCATAGAGCTGCTTGATTTATTTGTTGTTTGCTGATTTTGAAATATAAAACTTGTTGAAATGTTTTCAGTGTGTGCATCTGTTCTTTTTGAACATTTTCATCTCATTTTAAGAAAACCGTGATATTGATAATCGTGATAATTTGGGTCACTATAATCGTGATAAGAAATTTTCATACCGTTCCATCCCTAGTCACAATGAAGAGAGATGATAAAAAGTTAAGCTTCTAACAAAGCTTCTTACTATTGAACTACTGGAAAATTCCTGACTAAAACATTTTTAATATACTCTAATGAACCCACAGATCCCAGCTCATTACATGAGATATGTTGGGCAAAATTTGGGTCCATCATTGAGATTATACCTTGAGCTGCAGTCTCGGAGAGGTGAGGCGATCCTAAAGTCACAGAAGCAAACATTTCTTCATTGTCTAAAAACAAAACGACAAAAAAAAACAAAAAAACAATGGTACCAATTTTAACAATACCTTGCAATGTGGAAACATTAGGGAGTTGCTGTGATCCGGTATCAACATCGTCTGTGTCATCTATTAAATTACATTGCAAAAATGTTATCAAATGTTATTACACCAACCATACAGGTCCTTCTCAAAAAATTAGCATATTGTGATAAAGTTCATTATTTTCCATAATGTAATGATAAAAATTAAACTTTCATATATTTTAGATTCATTGCACACCAACTGAAATATTTCAGGTCTTTTATTGTTTTAATACTGATGATTTTGGCATACAGCTCATGAAAAATCTCAAAAAATTAGCATATTTCATCCGACCAATAAAAGAAAAGTGTTTTTAATACAAAAAAAGTCAACCTTCAAATAATTATGTTCAGTTATGCACTCAATACTTGGTCGGGAATCCTTTTGCAGAAATGACTGCTTCAATGCGGCGTGGCATGGAGGCAATCAGCCTGTGGCACTGCTGAGGTGTTATGGAGGCCCAGGATGCTTCGATAGCGGCCTTAAGCTCATCCAGAGTGTTGGGTCTTGTGTCTCTCAACTTTCTCTTCACAATATCCCACAGATTCTCTATGGGGTTCAGGTCAGGAGAGTTGGCAGGCCAATTGAGCACAGTAATACCATGGTCAGTAAACCATTTACCAGTGGTTTTGGCACTGTGAGCAGGTGCCAGGTCGTGCTGAAAAACGAAATCTTCATCTCCATAAAGCTTTTCAGCAGATGGAAGCATGAAGTGCTCCAAAATCTCCTGATAGCTAGCTGCATTGACCCTGCCCTTGATAAAACACAGTGGACCAACACCAGCAGCTGACATGGCACCCCAGACCATCACTGACTGTGGGAACTTGACACTGGACTTCAGGCATTTTGGCATTTCCTTCTCCCCAGTCTTCCTCCAGACTCTGGCACCTTGATTTCCGAATGACTTTGGACCACTGAGCAACAGTCCAGTGCTGCTTCTCTGTAGCCCAGGTCAGGCGCTTCTGCCGCTGTTTCTGGTTCAAAAGTGGCTTGACCTGGGGAATGCGGCACCTGTAGCCCATTTCCTGCACACGCCTGTGCACGGTGGCTCTGGATGTTTCTACTCCAGACTCAGTCCACTGCTTCCGCAGGTCCCCAAAGGTCTGGAATCGGTCCTTCTCCACAATCTTCCTCAGGGTCCGGTCACCTCTTCTCGTTGTGCAGCGTTTTTTGCCACACTTTTTCCTTCCCACAGACTTCCCACTGAGGTGCCTTGATACAGCACTCTGGGAACAGCCTATTCGTTCAGAAATTTCTTTCTGTGTCTTACCCTCTCGCTTGAGGGTGTCAATGATGGCCTTCTGGACAGCAGTCAGGTCGGCAGTCTTACCCATGATTGCGGTTTTGAGTAATGAACCAGGCTGGGAGTTTTTAAAAGCCTCAGGAATCTTTTGCAGGTGTTTAGAGTTAATTAGTTGATTCAGATGATTAGGTTAATAGCTCGTTTAGAGAACCTTTTCATGATATGCTAATTTTTTGAGAAGGACCTGTATACACATACACCAAGTAGATTTAACAACATGTAAATGATGCATACACACCAATTTCATCCAGAGATTTTCCCTGAATATCCTTCACACTTCCTTTCTCCATAGCCATAAGCAGCTTTGAGATCTTAGCCAGCTGAATTGTTGATTGGGGCAGTCGATAGTACTCCCTATGCACCCTAATGTCATGGCCGAGAAAATCGGCCAGTTGGTCCAGTTCATTATCTTTCAAGTTCATGACTTGGCTTATTGTGGCGATCTGTTTGCGAAGGTTAGTTGATCTGAGGTTTTGAGGATCTTCGGCTCCACAAGCATCTGCAAATTGACCAAACTACCCTCTGTAGTGACCATCACTACAAGGAATAGCGAAGAGGTAATTGTTGTTTTCAGTTACTCCACACTCTTTCCTTACTAATGAGGAGTGACAGGTTAGCAGTCATATCAGGAGTCAGGATCACAGCAACCTTTCGTCCTTTTTTCCCCCCTCAGTTCCACTCTGGCGAATTGTTTGCAAAGTCTCTTCTCAACTTCTGTAAGCCCAGTGCTTATGTCATCGTTTAGTTTTTAGTAAAGTTTTTTACAGTCATCCGTGCCACTTCACCTTCCCTCTTCCTATTAAACAAAATGACTTGGCAGAGGGTCACCTTTGCTAGTGCTGCATAAGTGCCTGCTGTTGGGTTATCGGCTAGTTTCTCCTTAGTCAATTCCACTTGCTGACCAAGATATAACTGTAGCTTCTGAACGTCTTTGGCCAGTGGAAGCCTGGTGCTCTTGTTGTATTTTGCCTCACTCAGGTTTGATAAGGCAGAATGGGAAACTAATTCAGACCACTTTGTTTCATGAAGTGTATGAAACCTCCTGATGGAATCGATCACCTCTTGGTCCTCTTCCATGAGAGCACGACACATGATGAGGTCACTTCTTTCTGAGAGAATGCCCAATTTTCAGGGCCAAACTTGGGGCTTTGAACGTGTTGTTTTCGTTATCAAAACCCGAAACTCTCTTGACAGCACTAGTAAGAATAAAGAAGTTGCCTGGTTTTATTGCCTCTTCCATGTTATGGATTTTTGTTGTGTGGTGCAAAGTCACAAGTAATCTCCCAAGTTCCCTTACTTTCTGTCTTATATACTCATGCTTTGATCTGTTGCTCCCATGCTTATTAAAGAGGGACTGGGCAAACTGCATGAGATAATGGTCATTTCTTATTGCAGTGGACACGTCATCCTTGTGCATTTTGCCCAGCACTGACCAAAGTTCACTTGAAATTAGCTGGGACATTGTGGATTGAGCAGATGCTATACCAAAGACTCTGTCTCTCAACTCAGGTCCCTCTTCAACATTATTCTCTGGTCTTAGAGCACATCTTTTCATATGTCGAGAAAGTTCTTTTCTGGATAACATACCCTTACAGTACAAGCAGTAATCATACGTCTCAGGGATGCTGCTCTGTTTGGAACTCCTTTTCACTTTAAGACAGCCTGATCCTGTGGTTTTAACAATTGAGTTGTGCTTGAAGTTGCCAAGGTTTCGGAATTTATCAAGAAGAACCTTTCTGTCCTTTGATGATTTGGGGAACTGGAGTGCCAGAGCGATTTCAGCATTTTCATTTACATGCCTCTCGAGATGACGTGCAAATTTTGTTTGAGGTTTTCCACATACAAAACAATAATTGACTTGGCTTTTAAGGAATTTTGCTGATTTGGTTGGGGATTTACTTTGGCCAAGAATGTCCACAGTACCCTTTTCGTTACTCGCAACTTTTGTTTTCTGCTGGTATGACTATGCTTTCTGGTTCTGGGTCACTTTGGGGATCACCAGTAGTTTCTAGATCCATCAGGATATTCTTACAGTTGTCCTGTATATCTATGGTCTGTTCTTGTTCAGCAACAGTAACGCCTAAATCAGGCATATTAGTGGTATGGGACTTTTTGGATGATGTAGGCAACTCAACACTCAACTCTGTCCCTGAGCTTTCTGGATCTGATACAGACTCTGGGATGTACTCGTCATCAGATGAGACATCATTCTGTAAAGTACATCAAATTAATTAATTAATTATTTCATTAATTAAATACAGCATACTTTAAATAACAGAAATACACATGGGAAGGATGGATGTCAAAAACAAACTGCTAAGAGCCATCATATTGATATTAAGCATATTATACTTCAATGTACACTTACATCTGATATATCCCAGTCTTCTGAGGATTTCTGGAGGCAGATTTTATGCCACACACCACAGAATTCTTCACAGACAAAATTAAGGAAACCACAGCGTTAGACAACAATTGATCAGTTTCCCATGCTGACCAATTACGTTCTCATTTTTTTATGAAATGCAAACAGCTGAAACATACAAAATCTAGAAATGCAACGGTTCAGTACAAATGCACAGTTTGAGTGACGGCTAACATTTTCCATTTAGACAAACACAGGTTTCAACCATTAAGGTAGAATTCACTGGAGTGGCAGAGCATTTACGTTACCCATTCAAAGTCAAAGTTAAAAAAAGTATGTAGTAATCCCACACGTCACACATTGAATTCACTAACGCCAATAAACATAAGCATAAAGTGAACTGAAAACTAAAGCATAAAGTGAATTTAGAATGAAAAGCAGAATTTTTTGAAAAATGAATGCTGGAAGTTGATGGGATTTCCAGACAGATACAAACTGATTTAAACTTACAAATATGATATATGGCATCGTCCTAACAATCAAGAGATTTGAGATTCTGATTATAAAACATTGTTATTGTAAAAACAAATTAGTAGCCTGACCTGACCAAACATTTTTTTTTTAATGTGTAATATGCAAGGTGTGAGGTCATATAGGCTATGTTTCAGAATGCATCCTTGACCCAAAGACTTCTGGCAGAATGGTCTAATGTGGATAGAAATGCTGAAATGTTTATCCTACATAATTTATTTATTAAGCCTAAAGTTGTTCGTTCATCATGACCTTTTATATACAGTATATTTATCATCTCAATTAGCCAAACTAAATTCGAAGTCAACTCGAAAAGCCCACTTGATCTATTATCAACTCAGACGTGTAAAGATAGACCCAGTGACTTATTGGAAGGCACAAAGTTAGAAAAAGAAAAAAAAACAACACTTGAAAATGCTTATTGGACAGATACTTTGAGTACATAAACATTCTAAGAAATTTGCATGTTTGATGCAATGTTTGCTCGAAGGGTTTAACATCATCTTCGAAGTTTGTGAGCATCTGCGCAATTACAGAATGACTTCAGCAATGACCTGAGCGCACCACGGACTTGAGGGCATTTTGCTTGTGTTGATACCAACTTAGACATACTGAAACATTTGTGCATTATGCTTTTCAGCCAAGCTAATCTTTAAAAATGCTGACGAAGCAGCACAAACATTGCCCTATGCTCACGTAGCGGATCAAACCAAGAACTGCGGTTTTTGCATTGATAACATCGCAAATGAGTGTTGAATTGTTGTATAGACGAATTTCAAACAGTGGTGTTTTGCTTATTGTGCAATTGGGTTAACATTGCAAATGAATAAAGTCCATGAAAGACTCATTTAGCCGAGCTGCAGTGAACAGAATGAAAGAGTGAAACATTTATAAGGATTTAAGGTTGTAGCCTTACTTGGGGCTAAGTCTAATCAACAAAGAGCAATAGGACAATATAGATAGTCTAATATAAATGATAATAGCAAAGGAATTAAGGACTTGTTCAACATCCAAAGGCTAATGTCTCCAGGGAAAGGGAAACCCTGCGTGATAGATTTGTGATGCGGCTTCTCCGACTCACCGACCCCGCCTTCCCATCCCAAAATAAAAATGATTACTTCACGTCAATGGCCTATTTTGATTCCAAAATTTTTGGCAATTTTGCAAAAAGACGATTAGTTTGCAGTATGCTCTCTGTTCTCTGCCATATGCCTCAGCTTGCAAACTCACTTGCGCGGTATGTCATAGTATCTGCCACTACAGTGTTTTCCACCGCAATGTTTTAACTGATAAAACATTCAAGCAACATGTTTTTATGCTTTATAGGTGTGAGTCTGGAACGGACCCATGGCATGAAATTAAACTACTTATGGTATACTGAGAAATACATTAAATAAAAAGATGAATAACACACGTACGTTTGCATCTTACACCGTGCCATCTGATAGATGTCAAAGGTGAATGGCATATCCAGCATTTGTCAATTTTCACCGATTCAAAAACCAGCTTATGGATCGTACACTGTGGAAAAAAAAAACAATTCAAAACATGAAATAAATCACCTTTACATACACAAATTATATCATGAATTAAAAAAAACATTTGGCTGTTTTACTTTCACACAACCATTTCTACAAATCCTTCAGGAGAGATGAAAAGGGGGAAAGAAGTTACTTTTGAGATACAATAGCTAAGAATATCTATTAAATTCCTGTGACTTATGTTAAGCTTGGCTAACTGTTGGGGCATCACTCATCACACACACAAGAGAGAGATATGCTTCTACTTGGAACTCTTGTGATGATGGCAAAGAAGACAATTCCTCTAAATAATGAAGTAGACCTTCATCTGGCATTTAAAAAACACAACACATCTAGTTTCTGAACCTGTGTCCAAACCCAAATTTAGATTTACCCTGCTTAACTTCTATTATCTGTTTGAAAAAAAAGGCAACAGGGATCTCTACCAAACAAAGGCTTTGCTTAACACTAAAAGGTAAACTCCAGGTCCAGGGTAAATCAACCTATAGCCCTGTTGTTTGAAGACAGCGAGTGCTGTAGGTAGGAAGAAGAATGAGAGAATTTTCTACAATACAGACCACTAGCGAAACAGTGGGTAACTAACTGATAGGGGCAAGGAAACTGATTATTCTTTTCTTCCTATCCACAGCACAACATAACCTCTAACTGAGAGGAAATAGGTTGATTACCCTAATCTATTTAAGTAATTAAAAGTAAAAACAATTCTAAGAAACTAAAGTAATTTTGTGAAAAAAAGGTAAAGATCTGTGTACGTGTGTGTGTGTGACACAGACAGACTCAAGGTATGCAAGGACACTGTCCTTCAGACTTGTAATGACATCCATGCTCAAACCCTGAGTCTTCCACTGTTGAAGTCCCAGTGTGTGGCACACTCAGAAAAACATCAGTGTTGGGGGGACACCGTGGTTAGAGAAGACCATCCATACTAAATAGAGGACATTTCCACTGCAGCTGCAAGACGTTTACTAAAACACTGAAAATTGTGTTCCATGGAACATCACAGTACTTCTACCATTGGTCAATTTCGAAACAAAGGTAAATTCAGACTCACCTCACAAGCGGAGGCGTTTGGCGCGGCTCTGGATGATTGACACGCTGATCTCGATTCGGTCTCTGTACAAGGGAACACAGGGAGATTCAGTGCTTGGCTTTCCTCAAGTCATAAAACCACATATAGGCATAACATAGGGTGACCATATGTGCCATTTTCCCAGGACGCGTCCTGTCCAGGATTTCTAAATTGCCTAAAATGGCTTGAGCCCTTGCCTCTTTAATTGTGAAAGTGGTCATATCGATGTGGCCCCGGAACGCGATTTCTACACGGAGGTCTGTGCAAGCCACTGTTCTTATTGACAGTCTTCATGCAATGCATTAAAATGTTGTCGTATTTGCAATGCTTTGACCGTTCTCTGTAGATCCAGCCTTCTCGCAAGCCCCGATTGGTTGATTATGTATAATGTATTGTCACGGGGCGAAGAATCACACAACCAATGGTGGGTAAAAAAACCCCCGGAGGGTGGTTTTATTGTGACAAACAGTGAGTAAACGAAATGAAGAGGTGCGGGTGCGCGGTGCTTCCGTCTCCCATGGATCCTGTGTAGCGTGTGGCGGTGTCAACGGTGCAATGTTTCTGGACCGTCACCAGCTGCTGTCTGGATGAGAGAGAGAGAGAGAAGTTAGCGCTTCGCTGCATGGAGTGTAATGCTCAACCTGGTGTTTCACTGTGCGGTGTTTTATGGGGTGCATTGATCTCCTGCAGCTGTGACGGTCCGGCCCGTGCTAAGTGCTGGCAGGTGATCCTTGTTTGTTTCCAGGGCGACGCTGATGAGAGCTCGGGAGACTTGTCACAGTATGCTATTGGTCAAATTATTTTTCAGTCGTTACGTTCCACAAATATGAAAACAAAACCAAAACTGGGACATTTTATGCAACTTAGAAATCCTGGACAGGACGCGTCCTGGGAAAATAGCACATATGGTCACCCTACATAACATACTCAACTCACATCCCTGACAGACACAATTCTACTCAAAATATCCATCAAGACACAAAATAATCATCTAAAAATGGCCTGATATTGCCACATGCTTTTTCATGCTGCAAACCCTCAGGTATGCCATGCATTGCCAGAAGTTAACAACATTTACTCAAAACTTTAACTGACCACTGTTAAGGTCTGTTGAGAACACTGGGGATGACACCTCCTGGTGCTGGACACCAACTTCTGCGAATGAGGGGATTGGAGAAGTGCCACACTGACCTCTGACACAATGCACCTAAAAAAAGAACAGCAATATGCAAATATGAACAGGCATCAACTGGTACAGTGTCCATTTCACCTAAGAGGGACACCCTCACTCAAACCTTTAAGTTTATGACACTCAAAATGATGCAGACGGGAACACAATGTGAAATGATGACTATCTGTACCGACCAAGATTTTCAGGCTGTACCTGCATTATAATTATAATTAACTGATAAATATGTCTCTTACGAAACTAAACATTCATACATCCCATAATAAACAGCTGAATTCAAACTAACCTCATGCTCAGGGCTGTCTGGTGTGGGACTGGATGACTGACACTCTGCTCTCAATTCGGTGTCTGTTGAAGAGAACACAGGACATGAAGGCACAGTGCTTTGCAAGACCCCAGTATTTACCAGGTATTGCTTATTCAAGCAGGGACTCACCTTTGACTAAGTCTGCAGAGGAAACACTGGGTTCCAAGTCATGGGCGTGGTCACCAAGCTCTGCAACAGAGTGTTCGCCAGAAGGGATGCTTGCACTATTTTGCTGTGTATAAAAAGTTGAACAGATACAGTAAACATCTTGCAGCTGCGGTGGAAATGTCCTCTATTCAGTATGGATGGTCTTCTCTAACCACGGTGTCCCCCCAACACTGGTGTTTTTCTGAGTGTGCCACACACTGGGACTTCAACAGTGGAAGACTCGGGGTTTGAGCATGGATGTCATTACAGGTCCGAAGGACAGTGTCCTTGCATACCTTGAGTCTGTCTGTTTCACACACACACATACACGTGCACAGATGTTCAATTTGTACTTTTTTACCTTTACTTTAAACTAAATTAATTTATTTTCTTACAATTGTTTTTACATTTCTTGCTTTACTTAGTCCAGGGTTAATGAACCCTTCCCTTGCTGTTAGGGGTGGCAGTGCTGTGGCTAGGAAGAAGAAGAATAATCGGTACAGCATTGGCCGAAGTTGTAGGCTAAAGCTAACTGAACCGGCAGGGAAATGACACTGAAATGGAGTTTCCTTCCCCTATCAGATTGTGTTACCTGCTGTTTTGCTTTTAGTCTGTGTTGTAAAAAATTTTCTTGTTCTTCCCATTGACAGCACTCGGTAACCTGAAAACAACAGGTCTATAGGTTGATTTACCCTGAAGTTTAGCTTTTAGTGTTACGTGAAGCCTTTGATAGGTAGAGATTCCTGTTGGCATTTTCATTTTTATAGCAATGGTGTGCTTCAAACATCATGTAGTTCCTCCACACCTGTAGAGAAGTTGTGTTCCAGTAAAATGACAGCAGGGGTAGTGAGGAATGATTTTTCTCACATTGGAATTTGAATTAGCTTAATGAAAAAGTTAAGTCAGTCTTTTTTATCATCAATTCTAAAAGGTGCTATGTGAATTAATATTTTGACAACATTAGAAACTTATTAAATTTGCAGTGGTTTATGGTATAAGCTCCTTTACTTGGACAATAGCATATCTATACAGTCTTTTACTGTTTACTTTTTTATTATTTTAATGAAATGTTTTCTGGTCATTATTTACCCCATAGTTAGCATAGTATGTTTTTTGTGTTGGTATTTAAATAATTTTAATTTTTTTCTTGTCATCCTACATAGTTGCGAAAAATTTAGAACATGTGGCTTTAAACTCTGTCTTAGTACAACTTTACAATAAACATATAGTTGATATCCAAGTTCTCATCTGCAAACCGATAGGGGAAGGAAATTCCATTTCAGTGTAATTTCCCTGCCGGTTCAGTTAGCTTTAGCCTACAACTTCGGCCAATGCTGTACCGATTCTTCTTCTTCTTCCTAGCCACAGCACTGCCACCCCTAACAGCAAGGGAAAGGTTCATTAACCCTGGACTATCTATTTAAGTAAAGCAAGAAATGTAAAAACAATTGTAAGAAAATAAATTAATTCAGTTTAAAGTAAAGGTAAAAAAGTACAAATTGAACATCTGTGCACGTGTGTGTGTGTGTGTGTGTGTGTGTGTGTGTGTGTGACACAGACAGACTCAAGGTATGCAAGGACACTGTCCTTCAGACTTGTAATGACATCCATGTCTTCCACTGTTGAAGTCCCAGTGTGTGGCACACTCAGAAAAACACCAGTGTTGGGGGGACACCGTGGTTAGAGAAGACCATCCATACTGAATAGAGGACATTTCCACCGTAGCTGCAAGACGTTTACTAAAACACTGAAATTTGTGTTCCATGGAACATCACAGTACTTCTACCATTGGTCAATTTCAAAACAAAGGTAAATTCAGACTCACCTCACAAGCAGAGTCGTTTGGCGCGACTCTGGATGATTGACACGCCGATTTGGTCTCTGTACAAGGGAACACAGGGAGATTCAGTGCTTGGCTTTCCTCAAGTCATAAAACCACATATAGGCATAACATACTCAACTCACATCCCTGACAGACACAATTCTACTCAAAATATCCATCCAGACACAAAATAATCATCTAAAAATGGCCTGATATTGCCACATGCTATTCATGCTGCAAACCCTCAGGTATGCCATGCATTGCCAGAAGTTAACATTTACTCAAAACTTTAACTGACCACTGTTAAGGTCTGTTGAGAACACAGGGGGTGACACCTCCTGGTGCTGGACACCAACTTCTTCTGCGAATGAGGGGATTGGAGAAGTGCCACACTGACCTCTGACACAATGCACCTAAAAAAAGAACAGCAATATGCAAATATGAACAGGCATCAACTGGTACAGTGTCCATTTCACCTAAGAGGGACACCCTCACTCAAACCTTTAAGTTTATGACACTCAAAATGATGCAGACAGGGGAACACAATGTGAAATGATGACTATCTGTACCGACCAAGATTTTCAGACTGTACCTGCATTATAATTGTAATTAACCGATAAATATGTCTCTTACGAACCTAAACATTCATACATCCCATAATAAACAGCTGAATTCAAACTAACCTCATGCTCAGGGCTGTCTGGTGTGGGACTGGATGACTGACACTCTGCTCTCAATTCGGTGTCTGTTGAAGAGAATACAGGACATGAAGGCACAGTGCTTTGCAAGACCCCAGTATTTACCAGGCATTGCTTATTCAAGCAGGGACTCACCTCTGAATAAGTCTGTAGAGGAAACACTGGGTTCCAAGTCATGGGCATTGGTCACCAAGCTCTGCAACAGAGTGTTCGCCAGAAGGGATGCTTGCACCACTGAGCTGTGTCTAAACAAGTTAAACAGAATAATGCACATGTGAACTTGGACATCACCTGCACAATTGTGTTATTGTACAGTTGAAGTGACTAAAGTCCCATTGTTGTAAAACAACAGGACTTATTGCTTTAACAGACAGCAGTATTCAACCTCACCTCACAAGCAGAACTGCCTGATGTTATATTACAGGACTGGACTTCTGGTCTCTCTCTGGTCTCTGTAGAACACAGGAAAGAATATGAGGAAGGCCAGGGAGGGTTGGGTTGTGCATCACTCTAGAAGCCACCACACCATCACTGGTTCACATTAGTGATGTCCGGTTCGCGAACGAATCGTTCTTTTTAACCGGTTCTTTTCAGTGAACCTCTTGAACCAGTTCACCAAATCGGTCTGAATCGTTCCAAACAGTTTGCATCTCCAGTTAGCAAACACGAATCCACAAATTACTAAAGTTACTCACTTTTTGACGTGCCTGACACTACCTCTCGAAATAAACCAACATCCCGGAGTTATTCAGTTACTCCAACAGTACACTGACTTAACCTGCTGTAAAGAGAGAACTGATGATGATGGGCACAAGCAGCAGAGCAGCTGATATGAGTGGGCATGCGCACACGAACGAACGTACACGGCCTGTCACCGTTCTCGTTCTCAAGTCAAGAATCGGTTGCAACGGTTTTCGGATCATCAGTACACAACCGAGAACAGCTTCTTTCGGACATGTCCGATTTGAGAACCGGTGAGCTGATGATACTGCGCATGCGTGTAATTTTTCAAGAGAACGAAAAGCACGTTAGTCAAGTTTTGTTGAACATCGGACAGTGTGATAATATAAAACATACTGGAAATATGTTTATGACTTAATTTAAAATACAAAAAGTTTATTGTGCTTTTCCAAATACACCATAGCAGATTAATAGCATAAAATACTACTGTACATCAACTACATGCCAACATGAACAAAATATTTTGTACACAGATCAAACTAATGTTCAGAAATAGTTCTACAAATTTATTTTTCTATATTAATGTTTTTTAAAAAGCAATATAGTGAAAGTTGTGCAGTTGTGCTTTCAAGTTATTATTTTTTTAAAGATTGGAAACATTTATTTGTTTCATAAATAATCCATGGACAGCTTATTTAATTTCTAAACAAGGTGATATAAAGATTAAAAAATTGACGTAATCAAACTACAGCGAGAGCAAACAAGCGACTCCTTTTGAATCGCTCTCGCGGTTCTCGAATCTCAATCTCGTTCTCGTGTAGAATCGGTTGCAAAGGTTTTCAGATCATCAGTACACAACCGAGAACCACTTCTTTCGGACTTGTCCGATTTGAGAACCGATGAGCTGATGATACTGCGCATGCGTGACTCAGCGTGTGATCTAAAGCTACAGAACAGTAATGACTGTCACAGCACCGGCTAACTAGGACAACTGATGCTATGAGAGGACTCGAATGAGGGGCCAATCTGGCGAAACGTAAGTTTATTTAATTACAAATAAATCGTAATGTAAGAGGATCATAGTTTTTGCTCTGGTGAAGACTAATTTATTCACTTTATAACTGTAAAACTTTGTTTGCACATCACTGCCTGTATATGTCATGTGTTTGGATGTTTTAGATGCAAAACTAAATTGTAAGAAACGCTTCAGATTATAATGTTTTAGTTGACTGATGTTATGATTACTGACTTTATATATTTGAATGTGTTAAGTTTTTTCATCCCGGCCCGTGATAGACGACGTCATCGAGGATGACGTCATTACGTCGGAGCGTAAAAGAACCGGTGAACCGGTTTTTTCAACCGGTTTATTGAATCGAACTGTCCGAAAGAACCGGTTAGCGGGAAAAGAACCGAACTTCCCATCACTAGTTCACATCCTTCATAGACACAATACATTTATATGCCCACCATAACTAATGTAAAACATTAAGTCAGACAGTCACTGACCTTCAATAGAGACTGTGGATGACATGGTTTGGTCTTGGAAACAGTCTTTAATAGACTCTTGGGCAGCAGTGCTTGTAACAGTAGGGGGAATCTACAAAACATACAGGACAAAACATACAGATAAGCTTGCTGGCATTACCTGGGAGAGTCATGCAAGTTCAAGATTAACTTGACAAGATTGACTGCAAACCAGATTGAATACCACCAAGTAGTGACTTCTGTTTTTTGGTTATAATTGTTGGCACTAACAAGCGATGGGTATTGTGTAATCTCTGTGGCATCATGAAACTGACACAGCTTAATACACAGTAGCTTTTAAGACAGAGATGATTTCATTGTTATCAAGATGTCTAGATGTATAGGCTTTACACCTTGACACTAATTAATAGGAAAAAAATCTAAATGACCCACCTCTTTACGCCAGGGCCATTCTTTCCCACCATAGTCATAAGTGATTTCAGTTCCTGCCGTAATTTCCTTCAGTGCAAAAAGGCAGAGATGTGGCTTCCCTTCTGCTTCGATCAACTTCATTCTGCAATTTGGTGCCTTGTGCTCATCGTTTACCAGTCGCCCAAAAGACCCATCTTCAAGTGCTCCATCAATAATGCAAATTTACAAACATCATGCACTAAACAGATTGTACATTAATTTTTAAGCAACTACACTAATGCCAACATCCAATACAAGTATAGTTGTTCGATGCATAGTTGATAAGTTTAAGAGCAACATGAGATCTTTACTTCAGAAATCCTGACTTCTCACTATAGAAATCTAAACATATTAGTCATTCTGAACCTACCACCATGTCTTCCGCTTCCATATGAAGTCAAACATGTAAATCGAACATGCATTGTGGTACAGTTTACGTCTATGTTCAGCTTCAGCTGCATCAATGAGCTCCCCTCTGTACTCCACCACAAAGTCTCCTTGATTGAAAACAGCCTAAGTGAAGATACCACGACCTGCAGACACAACATTATTAGACACAGGGGTAGCAGACTATCCACTGGATTACAACTCAACACTGCAAATAATCACATAAAATGTAATTATTCTTATAAATTGCTACTATGCAACGTGCTTTTCTTCTCAATTCTACATGTAGAATAATGAATACATGTCCAAGTGTACAGCAACAGACAGGCCCACTATTAACTAAAATATTATTAAAATACTATTAACAACTTTAATTTATATTGATGTTTGTACAATTAATAGTCATAGACTGAAAACCACTGGTCATAATATCAATTCAAGAACCAGTTCCGTGTAACCCCTCAGTCTAGCCTGCAGTGTGTCAAAGTCACTCACCTTTAACTGGATTAATATATTTGATTTCTAACATTGAATTCTTGTCTCTTCCTGCAAGGATGTGATTAATGGCATCCTGAAGGGGAGTAGTTCTCCGTGGCATGACACAATTTGCTAAGGAAATTAAGAACAAAAATGTAAACAACAAAACTTCACTACTTTTCATCTCACTAATAGCATGGAAATTCAAACAGTTTCAATTGAGTTCTATGCTTTCCTAACATTCACATTACATTTCCCTGCTGTCAGTATATCAATATATTTTAAGTTCTGTAAGGGGACATATACAGACAGATGGACACAAGGGTCTAATTTCAATACCCTAAAACATTAGCTCCCGGTTTCACAGACAAGGCTTAAGCTAGTCCTAGACTAAAATGCATGTTTGAGCTGTTCTAACTGAAAGTAACTTGCACTGACAGATCTTAAAATATATCAGTCACTGTTTTGTCTCATGATGCACACCAGTAATGTGTTTTTCTAAGGCACATTTATAAAAGCTACTTAAATACCCTAATTGAACTAAGGCCTAATCCTGGCTTAGGCTAAGCCCCGTCTGTGAAACCGGGCTTTAGATCTCTTAGAAATGTAATGTGCTTCACTAATACAACTATAAGAGTGCAAAACAATATAATGCAATTTAAAAAGGTAAAACTTTACAATATTATGTAAACAAATATGTGCAGTATACTGAAGAATACGTCCTGTCATCCCTGTTACTCTTGTCAGTCCTGTTACTATGCTCATATATGTGAAAACTATAACACACTTCTAATTAAAACTATTGTGTAGTAATGCATGTGTCTGTAACACCCAGGTGAAAACATACTATAGTAATTTATAGTAAATACTATAGTGTTTTTGAACCATACTATAGTAAAGTACTTGAATTAATTTGTTGTGGTAAGTTTCTAGTTGCTGTGGTAATTTAACAACTATAGTAATATAATCAAATTACTTTGCCCAATATTGTACTACGTTTTCTACAACTATAGGGTATACTATACTACAATATACACTACAGTTTACTAAAGTATACTACAGTATTTATTACAGTTTGAGTTCACTATTGTTAATACTACTGTATATTCATTAACAAAGTATTGTAAATACTATAATATATATATACAGTATACTACAATTTACTAAACACAATAGTATTTACTATAAATTACTATAGTATTTTTTTCACCTGGGCAGGCATGACAAAAATATCAAAACATGAGGTTCTGTAGTAATAAAATAAAATAAAAAAATAAATAGCCTGAGATGGCACAATACAATTTCTTGTCCTTTTAAGCTGTCTTCATTTCATGGATATTTAAAACAAATCGATTAAACTTATTTTTTAATTTGCCAGAGTTGAAAAGGACCTGATTTCGTGGAATGACCCGTTTTACTGTTAAGTTTAACTTTGTAATGTTGCTATTTGTATCATGTCGCTTTGGAAAAAAAAGCGTCTGCTAAATACCATAACCATAACCATACTTATCATTCGAACCTATTAAAACGTTTTGTAATTGATTTCTTACCTTTTCTCCACCACTTGCACTTCCAGAACTCCCGGGAAATTGAATCACCTGTTGATAGTCGAAGCTCTCTCCCATCCAGCCAATCAAAATGAGTGATGCTAATATGAGCAGCCGCAGTGTTGAATTCGCGTCTAATTTCGCGCGTTGTGTATAATTTCCCGCGCTCGTGTGTCGCTGCATGCAGGGACCACGACAACCGATAGGGGCAGTGGCGGACACACAAATATACAACATATGTCAGGTTTTTGGCATACAAAGACTTTTGAGAAAACCACTTTTTGGGTATTAAAACATGCTTAGAAAAGGTTTTATATGGGTTATTTTTATGAGGACAGCCAACTGTCCTCCTAAACAGGAGGGTCCTCATAGCTCTGTGAAATGTCTTGAAATCTGTCCTTATAAGCCGTAACACACAAACACACACACACGGTTTATAAGGACTTTTTTCCCAAATAAGTTCCATTGTGGTTTATGGGGACCCACCTTTCCCTTTGTCATAGAGATTATTAAGAAACATTAAACTGCTCCTTATGGCATGGGGTAAAAATCTGACTGCTCAGAATTAAATTCTAGTGAAACAGTCTGGAAATATGAAGACCTGACATTCTAAAGCACTGTGAGGACAGGGCGGGAGTGGGCATTTCCTGATTTAATTATGACTTATGAGGACTACCCTGGTTTATCTGGACAGTCACCTACAGTACATCATTAAACATGAGCATCATACTTGTTTAACTTTACCCTTGTGTGTACCACATCATTTAAGTACGTTTCAATACCAGTATATAGAAAAACAATATAAGAAAACAAAACAAAGCAAGAAATGATCAGCAATTGCTCAACCTGGCTTAATCTTATTAAATATTTCAAAAAGCAATCCTGAGTTTGTAATGTGAGCTTTAACAGGTGTGATGTGAGTGAAGAGCAAAGAGAGAAGAGGGGAAGTGAAATATGAAAATAATTTAGCTATAAAAATTAAGAAATAAAAAAAACAAAGGATAGTTTACTGGTTAACCGTCACTGACTAGAGCAGTCACATCCCAGGATGTCCTTCGAAAAGAGTAGGGGTGTAACCCCGATATCCTGGCCAAATTTGCCCATTGGCCTCTGTCCATCATGGCCTCCTAATCATCCCCATACACTGATTGGCTTCATCACTCGGTCTCCTCTCCACCAATAAGCTGGTGTGTGGTGGGCGTTCTGGCGCAATATGGCTGCCGTCGCATCATCCAGGTGGATGCTGCACATTGGTGGTGGTTGAGGAGATTCCCCCTTCCATATGTAAAGCGCTTTGAGTACCCAGAAAAGCGCTATATAAATGTAAGGAATTATTATTAATTATTATTCCCAGTGAGAATACACATTTATGCACTGAATAATGTTACTGAACAGTTTGAGATTATGGTTTTATTGTAAGTTACATAAGTAGTTTTCATAATTTAACCTTGAATGTCAATGTCTTAATTTATTCATTAGATTTTAAGTAGTTTTGTATAAAAAAATTTTTGAATTAAGCAGAATATTGGCATTTTGATGGTGTTTCATGTTATTGTGAAAAGAGAGTATGATTGTTCAAGAATTGGTATTAGTATCTAAATAAAAATTGTTGACCATTTGGGTTTAACTGGACATCACTCACATACACACACACAACCCTACCTAGCCCTTAATTATGAGGACAATCTGGGTTTAACTGGACTTCACACACACAAACACACACAACCGTACTTAACCCTTCATTATGAGGACAATCTAGGTTTAGCTGGACTTCTCACACACACAAACACACACAACCCTACCTAACCCTTCATTATGAGGACAATCTGGGTTTAACTGGACATCGCTCACATACAAACACACAACCCTAACTAACCCTTCATTATGAGGACAATCTGGTTTTAACTGGACTTCACACACACAAACACACACAACCCTAACAAACCCTTCATTATGAGGACAATCTGGGTTTAACTGGACTTCACACACACAAACACACACAACCCTACCTAACCCTTCATTATGAGGACAATCTGGGTTTAACTGGACATCACACACAAACACACAACCCTAACTAAGCCTTAATTATGAGGACAATCTGGGTTTAACTGGACTTCACACACACAAACACACACAACCATAACTAACCCTTAATTATGAGGACAATCTGGGTTTAACTGGACATCACACACACAAACACACACAACCATAAGCCTTAACTACGAGGACAATCTGGGTTTAACTGGACATCACTCCATTTACTCCATACATAACAGGAGTACTAGTATTAGGGTTAACCATACTAAACCAAATCAGCTCTTCTACATTGAAGAGTGAATTCACAAATTATTGTGCATCTTTTTGCTGCCACTGAACCTGCAAAATTAATATGCATACCTAAGGAAATAGTGCTACAATGTGCTGTTGCTATGTCAGCCAACAAGCATACATGTGGTGCAATACACAGGTAAATTAACCTGGTTACAGAAAATTTAGTGATCAAAGATCAGCAAGTTGTACACTTCAGACAAGACTAGTTAAAGGTCAATAAGATGAAGCAATAAAACTCAAAAGAAACTGAAAAGGCAATTAATAAAAATTAACAAATGGTAAAAAAGGCTCAACAACTAAGATATAAAATAAGTACGTTTATGGGACCAAAGTGCAACAGGGTATGGGCCACAAAATTCACTCAGCAACACAGTACCAGTGGAAAAAACTAATTATACTGCCTTCCAATAAAAATGCAATTATTTGTAAATTTCTATAAAAACAATGTTTTAACAAAAGTAAATAAAAGGATGTCTTCAACACAAAATATAGTCCTGAGTCAGATTCTTCTGCTTATAAAATCAGTGGTCCAACAACATTTTAGACAATTTTGCAGAACAAAAGCCACACGCATTAATGTAAGGCCAAAATGATCTCTCTAGGAACTCTCTAAGAACATTTCTTTTTCAACATCAAACCTCGGTTCCTCACGAAGCCCCTTATATTTTGGACTGTTCTTTCTCTCCGAACAGGGTCCTCTGCAGTCTTGCACTGCTCACACTCGGTTTTTGTTGCAAGGTGTCCCTTTAAAATATGGACTTTGAAATGTTTCATGACAGCATTCACTTCATTTGGGCTCCATGGCCTTTTCACAGTTTTCCTCGATTTGGTCTCTGCAAAACAAATAAAAATATACATATACAGTATACAGTCAAACCAAAAATTATTCAGACTCTAGATATAATTTTTGATATATATTTTTTACAAGTGGGTGCAGGACACTATAGTTTATTTATGCAAGTGAGGATAGCAAAATAAAGTAAACTGTGACGTATTATACCCAAATATTCTTCATACAGTGGACTACCAGTAAAATTGATAAAACTTTGGAACCAAAAATTATTCAGACACTTTGACCTGACCATGTTTTGCTTAAGTGTTATTATTGCTGGACGATTATGGCCTAAAATCAAAACCTTGATTAATTGAACATTTTACCTCGATTACGATTAATGAACGATTATTTTGTTTCTGGGTTTTTTTCCCCCTTTTAGAGTTCACTGACAAGGTTTGTACTGTAAATATGATTGACTATTAAAGGTGGGATATTCCTATTGAAAGAGCGATCTGACATCGTAGCTCACTATCAGCAGTTATTTTATCCATGTTCGTAACATTTCTTACAGATTTCTGCTCGTTGTAAATCATATAAAGATAAATTAGCACAGTACCAGTATACGTGTGATTGCGTGTGTGAATTAGTCATGCCGTCTCTATTAATTGTGAAGTTGTAGGTTGTAAATAGTTCCTTCAAAAGTAGAAAAATATATGCTATAATAAGTTTTGAATTTCTAAGCTACTTTAGTGATAAATCACAGGACAGCGCTGACAACTTCTGCGTTCCTCTCTGCGCGCGATCTTCACAGCTACTGTTTGTAAGAGTGCTCGTGCCACAATGCAGCTGCGTGAGCACATTAGCTTGATATAATACACATCCGATCGTCTTATGGCTTGAATGTCCAAACCATAAAACAAATACAACTGACAAAGTTTAGTGAAGACGTAAGGCTCACCGCTCGCCGGTTCAACACTGAACCAGTGTTCACCTCCGTGTTTTGCTTTTATGCCACTGACTGGACGGGGCGGAGTCACATGGCTACACACGCGGTAGTGTGTTTTTAAGGGGGAAGTATTAACAGGATTGAAAAAACGAAATAACCGACATGGGAAAATTACGTCGGTTAGAGGTTCTGAATTTCGGTTTTGATTACTTTTCGATTAATCATCCAGCCCTACATGACAGCATTAATTAAAGTTTCTTATGGGTCAAGATAAAGTTTTCTGTTTCAAGCCACTCCCATAATATGTCACCAATCAAAATAATGCACGGCTCAGATTAACTGTACAGCATGTGTGTAAGACTCCAATAAAATTATAAATTAATTATTATCACAAATGAATCTCTCAATGAGAAAAACTGGTCGTGTCAATAGTATTATAGACTACACAATATTATTATATTATTTTCAAATAAGTTTTTCATTTACTTCCTGGTTCAGTTCAGAACTCTTTAAATAAAATAGCATTGGATGGAACAGATTTTAAGTATGTGCCGCTTAAAAAGATGCAATCTAATCCTGTTTACATGACATAAGCCTGCTCCCGAGCAGGTTTAAGCTTACGGACCTGTTGCTATGACAGCAACTCCAGGATGAGTGTCGAAGAACCGAACAATCCAAAATCATGCCAAATCGTCATCGATCAAATCCAGCTAACTGAGTTAGCACCATACAAAGAACAGACCCCTGTCCATTCTTTAAAGTATAGGCAAACAAACAAATAAATAAAAAATAAATAGTTATTTACCAGTATCCTTTTTTTGATCAAGCTGTTTTTGGAACGAAAATAGGGGAGGACTGTTCTTACATTTCAGGTCAGAGTCATGCCCATCCCCCAATACACAAGTGTGTCAGTGTCAAAGAGAAGTGACACTGTCTTACAGGTCATCTGAAATCAGAGCAATTGTATGCTGTTTTGTATGCTGTTAGAAAGCGTGCATATTGTGTCTTAACCTTATCCACAATAAAATAAAGCTGACACATACCCAAAGCAACATACCTTTTCATCAAACCCTAACCCTAACACAACGGTCCCCATAGGGGAGGACTGTCAGGTCAGAGTCATGCCCATCCCCCAACAGACAAGTGATGAAAATGAGTGAACAGAGAAAGTCATATTTTACTCAAAGTTGAGACGTCACAACAACGTCTTTAAGATAACGGTCCACATAAAACAGCCTAGTATGATGCCCAACTGTCCTACACTTAAAGGATTAACTTTGAAATTAAAATTAGCCAAACCTTTACTCACCCTCAAGCCATCCTAGGCATATATATGGCTTTCTTGTTTCTGACAAAGACAATATGAGAAATATAACTAAATATCCTGACGCATCTGAGCTTTATAATGGCAGTGATAGGGTTCAATGAGTATGAACTGAACAAAGTGCTTCCATCCACATCCATCCATCATAAACCTGTACTCCACACGGCTACAGAGTGTTAATAAAGGCCTTCTAAAGCGATGTGATGCATTTGTGTAAAAAGACATCCATATTTAAACAAGTTATAAAGTCGAATATCGAGCTTCCGCCAGACTGCCTTCTGTATTCAACGTACACAGAAAGTGTAATTGAAGCGATGCCAGTTTACACTTTCTTCATAACTTGTACATAGAAGGTGGTCTAGCGGAAGTTCGATATTTGACTTCATAACTTGTTAAATATGGATATTTATTTTATGCAAATGCGTCGTTTTGATTCAGAAGGCCTTTATTAACACTCCAGATTGGTGTGGAGCATATATTCATGATGGATGGATTTGGATGAAAGCACTTTGTTCAGCTCATAGTCACTGAACCCTATCACTGCCATTATAAAGCTCGGATGTGTCAGGATATTTATTAATATTTCTGCTATTATGTTCATCAGAAAGTCATATACACCTAGGATGGCTTGAGGGTGAGTAAAGCTTGGGGTAATTTTAATTTCAAAGTGACGTAATCCTTGAACATTGTCAGTGTCAAAGAGAAGTAAACAATTAAGGAACATACGCTCACTTACTTTCTCGCTCACTGATGAGGAAGGATTCACACTGCATTCAGTCACAGTCACTGATTCACTGATGTCTCATCACACAATTCCTGTAATTGTGAGAAAGACAGGTACAAAACTGAGGCAAGGATATTTGCCAAATTGGCACCACAACCAATACTAGTATCAACCAAAGTCTAAGTATCTACTGTCACTTTAATGGCTGTCGTGCACAAAGCAGACATGCAGAATTTTTTTTTTAACAAATTCATGAAATGCAGAACAGAGTGAAACATGGTTGACTTTCAAATAAATAAAGTCTTCAAAAAAACTCACCCTTAAACGCCAAGGCCACGAGGAATCCCCATAGTTGTATGTGACCTCCTCATCTGGAAAGATATCTCTTATACTAAATAGGCACAGGTGTGGTCTTCCGTCAACAATTATTGTCTTGACTTTGCAATTTGGATTTCTGTGATCATCATTCAGCAGTCGCCCAAGTGAACCGTCCACTTTAGTAGCATCTATGCTGTGAGAAAAATAATGCAGTAAGAAACTTAAAACATTCCTAACTGAAACCCAAGGTTCTAACTGAACAATATATATTTTTGGAGTTAGGCTAACCTTGGCCTATTTAACCTATATTAAAAAAATACACATTGTGACAGTTAACTTCCCTTCCTGAGAATTTAAAAGGTGAGATGATAGGCCAAATACAACACCCCACTTAGGAATCACCCTGCTAAACAATAACCATGTTATTGATTATCACTAACTTATAAGTTCCAATTGTTATAAGAACCCTAGCAAAGCTGCTACAGTAATAATAATAGAAACAATAATATTAATCATAATTATCGTTGAAAAAATGGCCAGCTTACCAATAACGTGTTCCATTCCATGTGAAGTCAAACAAGTAGTTGCCTTGAACATCTTCAACATGTTTACTTTGAGAGAGAATCCCACGGTATTCAACAACAAAGGTGGATGATTCAATGTGCTCAAGAGCAAACGCACCTCTCCCTAAAAGGACAAATAATAATAATAATAAAACATGAACCCAAGTGCACCTATTTATTACACAACTAACCATCTTATCCTTTTAAAGGGTTAAATCCTGTAAAACTTTGTAATGTAATATGAGGTGCAGCAAGTGACAAAATATTTCAAGCATCGGTTATCACCACTGTGATATACTAGTTGAGTTTGGTTACCCTACTCTCTGTAACCTATACAGAATTTCAAGTATTAATTTTGAAATAAAAAATATAATTGTATAAGTTTTTTTGTTTCTTCAACCTTTATGTAAATAATAGGCTGACCCTAGGGCAAAATGTGTGAATGTGAAAGACCATGTTCAGACTGCCAGCAATACAGTGCACTTCTCATTGTCACCTCTGAAGGATGTGAGGGAATGCAAGGAAAGGAAATAAGATCAGAGGATCCAAAGAATAGCTTATTTGTTTACTGAAATATTCTTGATCACTTCAAAACAACATCAGCTGCACTCAAGGGATCTGCCCTTGGGTTGTTAAAGGATTAGTTCACCCAAAAATGAAAAGTCTGTCATCTTTGTTTTGCTGAACACAAAGATATTTTGAAGAATGTAACCACAGACTTTTGGGGCCCCACTGACTTATGTATGAAAAATACTATGGAAGTCAATAGTGCCCCAAAACTGTGTGGTTACATTCTTCCAAATATCTTCCTTTATGTCCATCAGAACAAAGAAATAGACCCTCTTTATTTTTTTCCTCTTTTTGAAAGCTGTGAAAACACCTTTGGGGAGTTTTTCTTTTGCTATTTGAGCAAATGGAAACACAAAAAAATATATTTAATGTATTCTCTCATTCACTGCTATAGAATTTTACCCAACTATGATGACTTCCGCTTCTGAGAAACCCCAAAATGTGCAAAGGGTCAATTTATATAGGTGTGGAACAACTTGAGGGTGAGTAAATGATGTCAGAATTTTCATTTTTGGGATTTGCAGAAAGGTTGGATTTGTCGCACAGATCTTATTTGATCATTAGCAGTTAATAATGTGGACAGTATGTCTGAGAAGATCTGATCAGAGGTAAAGAAAAAAATTTATATCTGATTTGCCTGCAGTCTGAACATAGTCA
The DNA here is from genome assembly GCA_003731715.1 of Anabarilius grahami. NCBI lineage: Eukaryota > Metazoa > Chordata > Actinopteri > Cypriniformes > Xenocyprididae > Anabarilius > Anabarilius grahami. The sequence goes on from RJVU01035547.1 coordinate 47,323, forward strand.
AAGTGCTTTGTGATGCACAACTTACCTTTAAATTTGTTGATTTGTCGTCCCTCGATGAAGGCTTTGTCTTTGTCCGACAATGTGTGTTCTTTTGCATCCTGCTCAGGTTTTATTCTCTTCTTTCTCACCATGTTGACTAAAAACATTCCAGGCAACATGATGACTATGTGTTTTTTTATTATATGAATTCTTTATATAAAGTATGTTATTGTCAGTGTTACAATAGGACCAGCCAGGAGACAGGAGATAGGTTAACAGGTAGTTTATTGAACACAAGCAGAGTATATTCGTGACTGATGAATGATATGGAGAATGATACTGTCCTTTTGTGGTTGCAGAGTGGCCAAGGAGAATGATACTTGCTGAATGGAATCGATGACTGCAGGCAACACTTCACACCAGATAGAAGACGTAGGAAGGAACTCGGAGACCAGGAAGACAGGTAAGTAGTGAACGGAGTCCTTGAGGTAAACATACAGGTAAGTCCTTTGATGCAAACGAGACCGGACAATGTGACTGTGTGTGTGAGTGTCTTATGTAGTGCTGGTGATGAGCGTGCTGATGAGGTGCAGGTGACGGTGATTAGTATTCAGGGGATGGTGCACGCTGTGATTGGACGGTGCTGGAGCCTGGCGTGTCTGTGACAGTACCCCCCCCTCCAAGGCCCGCTCCTGAGGTGCAGGTCTGTTGTGATGTGTCGAGTGGAAGGTGTCCAGCAGGTTGGGATCTAGGATGTCATTGCGTGGTACCCAGGAACGTTCCTCTGGGCCATAGCCTTCCCAGTCCACGAGGTATTCGAGTTGTCCGCCACGACGCCGGGAGTCCAAAATCTCTCACACCTTGTATGCAGCTCCATCTTCCAGTATGAGTGGAAGGGGGGGCTCGGCTTCGGTCACACCAGGCTCTGTGGGGAGAGGAACAGAAGGGTGGTGAGGTTTCAACAGTGATACGTGGAAGGTTGGGTGAATACGATACTCTGGTGGTAACTGCAACTTATAGGTGACTGGGTTGACCTGCTCCGTGATGGTGAATGGGCCAATGAATCTGGGACTCAGCTTACGGCATGGTAGGCGCATGCGGATATCTCTGGTGGACAGCCAGACCTTCTGTCCGGGTTGGTAAGCTGGGGCTTCGGAACGTCGTATATCCGCAGTCATCCTGCGCCTACGAAGGGCCCGTTGTAGCTGGTGATGGGCTGAGTCCCAGACCCTCTTGCTCTCTCGGAACCAGTAATCTACTGATGGTACGTCTGATGGTTCCCCGGACCAGGGGAACAATGGTGGTTGGTAACCGAGTACGCACTGAAACGGTGTTAGGCCGGTGGTGGATTGGCGGAGGGAGTTTTGTGCGTACTCGGCCCAACCCAGATACTGGTTCCAAGAGTTCTGGTGGCCGTGGCAGAAGGTACGGAGGAAGCGCCCAACTTCTTGGATTTTACGTTCCGTCTGCCCGTTCGACTGCTGGTGGTATCCCGAGGAGAGGCTCACGGTCACACCTAGGAGCGAGAAGAAGGCTTTCCATACCCGTGATATGAATTGAGGTCCTCTGTCGGACACGATGTCTTCGGGGATTCCATAGTATCTGAAGACGTTGTTGAACATGATCTCGGCAGTTTCCATGGCTGTGGGCAGGCCTCTTAGAGGGATGAGTCGGCAGGATTTGGAGAACCTGTCCACGACTACGAAGATACATGTGAATCCATTGGAGGCTGGGAGATCCGTGACAAAGTCTACTCCTAGGTGTGACCAGGGTTGGGAACGGGCAGAGGAAGAAGCTTGCCGGATGGTAAATGGCATGGGCTTTTGGACATGGCGCATTCCTGGCATCCCTGCATGTACCCTCTGACGTGGGCAGCCATATTGGGCCACCAGAAGCGCTCTTTCAGCAGCGAGAGGGTTTCATTGACCCCCGGGTGGCCAGTGCCTAGTGAGGAGTGTGCCGAGTGGATCAGTGGAGTGCGCCGTGTCCTGGTGATGTATCGCAAGCCCTGGGGGCAACCCGGCGGAGTGTTGGTGGAGGCATTGGAAGAGGGAAGAGTCTCTTGAGACCAGGAGATGGGATTGACGATCATCTGTTCAGGTAGGATGGATTCGGGTTTCTCTGAAGTTTCATCTGGAGCATGAATACGTGACAGAGCGTCCGCTTTGACGTTTTTGGAGCCTGGACGGTAGGAAATAGTGAAGCTAAAACGTGTGAAGAAAAGAGCCCAACGGGCCTGTCTGGGGTTGAGTCTCTTGGCGGCTCGGAGGTACTCCAGGTTCTTGTGATCAGTTAAGACCAGGAAAGGGTGTCGGGCTCCCTCTAACCAATGCCTCCACTCTTCGAGGGCCAGCTTGACAGCTAAGAGTTCTCGGATGCCGATGTCATAGTTCACCTCCGCCGGGTTGAGCTTGCGGGAGAAGAAGGCACATGGATGGAGTCGGCTCGGGTTCCCCTACTGCTGAGATAGTACCGCTCCAATTCCGGTGGTTGAGGCATCGACTTCGACGACGAAGGCTTTGTCTGGATCAGGGTGTACCAGGAGTGGAGCGGTCGTGAAGGCTTGTTTAAAGGTGTTGAAAGCTTCTGTGGCAGCTGGTGTCCAGGACAGAGACTTGGGCTTGTTGCAGAGGAGGCTTGTGAGTGGGTTGGTGATGGAACTATAATTTTGGATGAATCTTCTATAAAAGTTAGCGAAGCCGAGGAAACGCTGGAGCTCTTTTGTGGAGGTGGGAGTTGGCCAGTCCTTGATTGCTGCCACCTTCCCCTCGTCCATCCGGATGCCACTGTGGTCGATGTTATAACCAAGGAACTGCACTGAGGACTGGTGGAAGGAGCATTTCTCGGCTTTGAGGAAGAGCTGGAAGTCTCTCAGGCGTTGCAGGACCTCCGCAACGTGGCGTTGATGGTCGGCCATACTCCGGGAGTAGATCAAGATATCATCGATGTATACCAGCACGAACTTGTGGAGGAACTCCCGGAGCACCTCGTGGATAAAGTCTTGGAAGACGGAGTTGACCAGACCATACGGCATCACCAAATATTCGTAGTGCCCGGTGGGCGTGACGAAGGCGGTCTTCCATTCGTCCCCCTCACGTATCCGGGCGAGATTGTAGGCACTGCGGAGGTCCAACTTGGTGAACACAGTGGCACCGCGGAGGTGTTCCAGGGCAGCTGAGATGAGAGGAAGGGGGTATCTGAACTTGAAGGTTACGGAGTTGAGAGCTCGGTAGTCTATACAAGGCCGCAAGCCTCCGTCCTTTTTCGCCACGAAGAAGAAGCTAGAGGCAGCAGGGGAAGTCGATGGTCGGATGTATCCCTGAGCCAGCGCCTCCTCGATGTAATCCACCATGGCCTTCTCCTCCGGGATGGATAAGGGATAGATCTTACCCCTTGGCACCGACGCACCCGGAAGCAGGTCGATGGCGCAGTCCCATGGCCGGTGTGGAGGCAGCTTGGAGGCTCTCTTGGGGCAGAATACGTCGCTGAAGGGGGCGTAACAGGGCGGAATGTCCACAGATCGTTTCTCCAATGGGCTCTCAATGGATGTGGCACAGACAAGTAGGGAGTCAGAGCAAGATGACTTGGGAACCGGCAGGATGGAGAAACATTTCGGGAAGCAGGTGTCGCCCCACTTCAGGACTTCTCCAGTTTTCCAAGAGAGGATGGGATTGTGCTGCTGCAACCACGGGCACCCTAGAATCACGTCAGCGGTGGAACCCTCCAGAACCAGCAGTTGAATGTCCTCGACACGCAGCACTCCGATTTGTAGTTGAACGGGATTCGTAATCCGATTGACGTATCTTCTACTCACAGGTTTGCCTGTTATTGAGTGGATCTGGTAGGTGGACGGCGTGTTCTTGGTCTTGATATTGAGCTGACGACAGAGGGCGCCAGAGATGAAGTTTCCCGCTGACCCAGAATCAAGGAGGGCGGATACTGGAAGAGAAACATCGGCAGCAGTAAGAGTTATAGTAGTGGCACTGTCCTCATAGTTACGGTGTGTCCTCATAGAGTCGGTACGTATTCATGCATTTTGTCCTCATAATCCACCCCCACACACACACCCACACCCCACACACCCATATTCGGTAATACAGTCAGTCATTTTGCTTAACACTCTGAGGTCTGACGGTCACGCCGGCGATACTATCGCGTTTTTTTTCTTACCAGTGTGAAAGAGACTCAAAATACTCCATCAATGTTGCACATATAATTAAGAGTTATACACCATTTTAATCTGTGGAATATCTTCTTTTATTTGTGTACACTCAGAGTAAAAACAAAATGTTGTGCTTTTTGTAAAATAAAGAAAACTAACATGATGCGTGATCTCTCGTCTCCCTCTGAACGAACTCCAATCTGATAGTTCTCAGAAAATGAACTGTAACTTAGTGAATTCTAATGACAAAAAAATTACACTTATGTCAAAAGAAACGTTGAGATGTCAGCTTTTAAATCGTGTAAGTCAAATCGAAAACAAACCTTCTGTGTTTATGTAATCTGTATGAGAAGAGAGCCATGTCAGAAGTCCGTGATTCAGCTCATTATCCACTAATGCGGCCACGCCCACGGAGCGAGCGCTATTCAGACGCAAATTCAGTCAATACATGCAGACTTATTTTCAATCGTGTATTTATTATCTTGAAAAGTGTTTATCTGGAAGTTAAAGCCATGGTGAGCTCTAGAAGACATGCAGTTAGTTCCTGGTTCTCTTCTTCTTTATATGGATTTGTGGACTAAAGGTGTACAGAGCGCCCTCCGGCTGCAAGTATGAATTGAAAACACCATTCCTGAAATGTCCTCTTCTTCTTTAGAATAATTTGTGGACTAAAAGTGTACAGAGCGCCCTCCGGCTGCAAGTATGAATTGAAAACACCATTCCTGAAATGTCCTCTTCTTCTTTAGAATAATTTGTGGACTAAAGGTGTACAGAGCGCCCTCCGGCTGCAAGTATGAATTGAAAACACAGTATCCAGCACTCATAGTGATGAGAATAAATATAGAATAAATATTACTCCTCTGTATAGAAATTTGACATAAACATATAAGAATCATCAATATTTCTCCAAATGTGCATGCTTTTAAGCTAAAAGCCTATATGAAATGCCATAGAGGTAACATAATTGTTCAGACACTTTGCATCACAGAAATACATTATATTTTAAAGAATATCATAGAATACCATTATTTTAAATTGAGCTGAGACATGATTACAGAGGGTTTTTTTTCACAGCCTACCTGACTGAAAGAGCTCATTAATATGCAAGTCATTTCAGCTCATTACTATTCAATTCTTTTGTCTTCTCAGGTGAGAACGATCCATTATTCACGATCATTCACACCTCCATGCATACTGTTTCGCTTGACAAAAAGTGTCTTACAAAAACTAAATCAATATATTGTTTTATATGAAGGAGTAGGCAGCATAATTTTTACATAATTCTGAAGCAAAAACTCTAGTCTACAACCTCCAATACCTAGAAGTCTTATGAACACAGATTTAATATACCTTTTTTGGCCTTATTTCAGTGACTTAAGTTTTTTGTTTTTTCAATAACCACGCATAAACATTATTCCTTCAAAAATACAAACATGTACATACATGTTCCTCACATATTATGGTAGCCTAGTTTGTGCTGAATACAGTGTAATGACACTTGTGTCATTTATGTTTATGAACAACTGAAAAAAACACAAATGTCAGGGCATGTCAAAACTTCTCCAGGGCCCCAAAAATCCTCAGACCCCAGAGGGTTAAGGTATGTTTATGTTATATATTTCTAATATTTCTCTATCATATTAAACTGTAAATTCATTAACGTTAGGCCTGAGTAAAAAATACAGATTTCTCGATTCTCATTTTTTATTAGAAACTGTAAATCCCCAGAATCGATTAGTCTTTGCTGTTATCAGATGGTGAATGAAAAGAACATTGTAGCTCACCTCCCATTACAATCACTTTGGGGTTTGTTACTTTTGATAAGAAAAACTAATACGTCATTATGTGTCTATGAACCACAAAATAATTTAGTTTGTACCATAAAAAACACCAAAGACGCCATTTTAGCCGCTAATAGGCTAGTACCTTTAACTGATGTTAGCCCGATTAGCTGCCATGTTTAAAGGTAACTAGTTAAAACTGTCTGACTCATAACACACTGAGCTATGTACTTTTATAAATAAACACACTTACCTTCAACATGATCAAGTGACAATCTCCCGTTATAACTCGCCAACTTCGCTGGAATTCTGCTAATTAAGCTTAATTATTATTGTTATTAATCTCTCCGTCACACCTCGCGTCAAGGCGATTGAAGATCAGAGGCGGGGCGAGCTGACGGTCACGATGCCAAATCCAGCCAATCACTGACGAGGATTCCAGTGTTCCACCAATGAATCGCGCGCTAGGGCGGGTCTAGGTGTATGAAATGTGTATGATACCGCAGTAGCACCAAATTTTCAATAGGGGGAGATTATACACACTGAGCATACACACATACACACTAAAAAAAACGGGTACAATGTGTTTATAAGGACATATTAAAAAAACACGGGAGGTGGTTAGGAATGACCTTATAAGCCTTTCTGCACTGCTCGACTTATGAGGACATCAGCACTGTCCTCATAGTTACAGTGTGTCCTCATAGAGTCGGTACGTATTCATGCATTTTGTCCTCATAATCCACCCCCACACACACACCCCCACACACCCACACCCCCACACACCCACACCCCCACACCCCTANTGCCCCGCAATAATTTCATAGCGCATCACCGCCTAACTGACGTTCTGTGAGGATACTAAAAGATTAGGCTATTAGCTCATCTTTGAAAATGTTTTAAACATTTTTTTTAGGTCTATTATACAATTATAATGAAGTGGGACTCAGGCAGAGATCCATTTGCAAGCTTTATTAAATAAGAGCGTGGTCGTACAGGCAGGGTCAAGGCAGGGTCAAAGCAAGGGCAAACAGGAACAGCAAGGGACAGGCAGAATCGTGGTCAGGATACAGGCAGTAGTCAGGACAGGCAGATATCACTCACAGGTCAGGAAACAATACACAGTCCAAAGGTAGGCAGCAGAGTGTTGTACACGAAAGGCAAACAGGATCAGAAACAGGCAGGCAATCAATACAGGGAAACGCTCAGAATTGAACACAGGGTGAATCAAGACTTCACAATGAGGTGTGGTGAATGAGAGTCTTTTATAGTCCGGTAAATGTGCTGCAGCTGGGTGTGGTGATTAGTGATTAGTGATTAGTGTGGAGTGTGTGCAGGTGACTGGCAGGGAGGATTATGGGAATTGGAGTCCGGGAAGTGACAAGAATTGTGACAATGAACAATGAATTATAGGCCTATAATTAACATTATTAACAGTCTATAATATTTAAGCCCGTACAAGTTGATTGAACCTACAAAATTTATGTAAATTTGCTGCCCTAAAAAAGTTGATTTTCTCTCATTGAACAAACAAGACATTTCACGTTTAATGTACTTAACATTACAAAAGTATTGCAATAAAAAGTGTTAGTTCATTGAACTGTTAAATAGATCTGTTAAAATAGCATTGATTTAGGTAACTCAAAATATTAAATTGCATAAATTTTATTACATTGTATTTTATTGCATGAAAGTTAACTTGATTTTTTTCTGACTTTAATTTTAATATAGCTATTTAATTTCAATTATTTTGAAGAATTCTTACTTTTTAAGTTACAACTCCACTATAAACAAGGACAAAGAATACACCAAACAGTGATTTATTTGAATCCACAATTTATTTAAATTCAGTTTCTAGAGAATGACAAAAAAGACACAAATGTCCATCACAAAATTCTGCTCCAAGATGATTCCCATGGATGGAGGTGGGACGGTAGTGGATGCTGTGCCATATCTTCACTTTCTAGGCTGCATGCTGTTATGAGTCCTCATCAGCAGAAGCCTAAACATGAATAAAGAGATTACTAAAAACAAAACAAAAAATATTCACATGCATAATTTCAAAATGATGCTGACGTTTCAGCTTAATTTACACACCTTAGTCTGTTGCACAAAATCTCTCAAATCACTCTCTTCTTCCCAGCCAGCCTGCTGGTACACCTAAAACAGAAAAACAAAGTTTGTTGACATAGTTTGTTAACATAAGGAAATTGTCAAAACTGTATGAACAAAAACACAAAACATGAACATAGGCATTTCACTTTACCTGACAGAGCTGGTAGCAATCTGGCTTGGCTTAGCTTTGATTGGATCTACTTGGAATCTACTGAGTGACAAAAATCCACATTATTACATTATTTTTACCAGCAGACAATGCAAACTGTATTTAACACTCCAAAAAGCACATCACAGAATAGAATCCAACTGAAACATAAACTGAAGCTAGCTAGCTTGGCTAACAGCACACGGGTGAGCACAATGTGCATTTATTTTGTAGATAACTTAGCTTTGTACACGATCAACTTGGATTCACGATGCTTTTGCAAAATGCAGCTGTGGTGTTTTTTGCCTATTGGAGCTTGACCTGCCAAGAGCAGACTGCCATGATCAGAACAGTGTCATTCACGTTTAATACAAACACTATTTTTTACAAATATCGACAAAAATAACAAGAATTAATTAATGATTCAAAAAGATGAAACACTTCATAACACACTCGCGCGTTCGCTATAATCTTAACATTACCTTAATGACAAGCGATGATTTTCACTGTTTAAGTTACAAACATGATTGAGAGACGTTGCTTTCGCTCGTCAGTTTATTGAGAACCGTCGATACATTCTAAAACTAATTAATAAGACCTTGTTTCAGAGTAAAAACTAAAATTTCTTCAACTTACCAGCAAACGTTGACAGAAATACATGCTACATCCGTGCTTGGCGTCACTTCAAACTGCCCATTCTTCCATTGTTAGGGCCCTATGATTTCCGCGATGTATAAAACAAGGACGGAATCGCGGAGTCCGGACATAAAAATGGAATTTACTGTATAACACGGATTGTCACGGAATTTGTCAAAATTTGGATTAAATAAATTTCAAAGCTTATTATAACTCATTTATAAATGCCTGTTCTTTGCCATGGTTTCATTAACCCTCTGGAGTTTGAGGCTGATTTGGGGCCTGGAGAAGTTTTGACATGCCCTGACATTTGTGTCATTACACTGTATTCAGCACAAACTAGGCTACAATAATATGTGAGGAACATGTATGTACATGTTTGTGTTTTTGAAGGAATAACATTTATGCGTGGTTATTGAAAAAACAAAAAACTTAAGTCACTGAAATAAGGCCAAAAAAAGGATAGTAAATCTGTGTTTACAATACTTTAGGGTATTGGAGGTTGTAGACTAGAGTTTTTGCTTCAGAATTATGTAAAAATTATGCTGACTACTCTTTCATTTATAACAATATATTGATTTAGTTTTTGTAAGACACTTTTTGCCAAGGAACACAGTATGCATGGAGGCGTGAATCATCGTGAATAATGATGAATAATGGCTCATTCTCACCTGAGAAGACAAAAGAATTGAATAATAATGAGCTGAAATGACTTGCATATTAATGAGGCATTTCAGTCAGGTAGGCTGTGAAAAAAACCTTCTGTGATGTCTTAAGCTCATCATGGTATATGAAACATACAGAAAAATATTATTACAATATAAAGTAATGGTTTTATATTATACTTTAAAATATGATGTATTTCTGTGATGCAAAGAGTCTGAATATAGGCTTTTAGTTTAAAAGCATGCACATTTGGAGAAATATTGGATTCTCATATGTTTATGTCAATTTTCTATACAGAGGAGTTATATTTATTTAATATTCAATGTCATTACTATGAGCGCTGGTGTTTTCAATTCATACTTGCAGTCGGAGGGCGCTCTCTGTGCATTTTTAGTCCACAAATTCATCTAAAGAAGAAGAGGCTATTCCATGAATGGTGTTTTCAATTCATACTGCAGCCGGAGGGCGCTAAAGAAACAAAAACTCATCTAAAATTCATCTATAGAAGAAAAGTAAACAGGAACTAACTGCATGTCTTCCAGAGATCGCTAACCATGGCTTTTACACCCAGATAAACACTTTTCAAGATAATAAATACACGATTGAAACTATGTCTGCATGTATTGACTGAATTTGCCTCTGAATAGCGCTCGCTCCGTGGGCGTGGCCGCATTAGCGGATAATGAGCTGAATCACGGACTTCTGACATAGCTCTCTTTTCATACAGATTACATAAACACAGAATGTTTGTTTTCGATTTGACTTACACGATTTAAAACCTGACATTTCAACGTTTTTTTAGACACAAGTGTCATTTTTTTGTGATTAGTATTCACTAAGTTACAGTTCATTTTCTGAGAACTATCAGATTGGAGTTCGTTCAGAGGGAGACGAGAGATCACGCATCATGTTAGTTTTCTTTATTTTACAAAAAGCACAACATTTTGTTTTTACTCTGAGTGTATACAAATAAAAGAAGACATTCTATAGTTTCAATTGATATATTACTTATGTCTCTATGACAAAAAATGACGGAGTATTTTAAGTCTGTTTTACTGCAATGTGAAAAAAACCCTGCAAAACGCGCATGTGCGTTTTCAGACCTCAGAGAGTTAACTGCCAAATAAAGTGACAGAATGCATTTTCCCTGTTTGCGTGATGACGTTACGTTAGTAAGGTGCGAAATTACGCTATTTTTATAAACACTGATTCAAAGTTGCAGCGCAGGAGACAATTTCAAAGTGTGGGGGGGGGGGGCAAATTGTAAAGTCAAGTCAAGTCAAGTCACCTTTATTTATATAGCCCTTTTTACAATGCAGATTGTGTCAAAGCTTTACAGTGATAATGGGTATATAATTTTGAAATGGTGTCAATGCAGGCAGATCAAAGCACTGTTGAATATCAAATGTCAAGTCAAGTGTCCCCAACTAAGCAAGCCAAAGGCAACAGCGGCAAGGAACCCAAACTCCAACAGGTGACATCAGGTGGCAAACATGTGGCAAACAGGTGATATGGAGAAAAAAAAACCTTCGGAGAAACCAGGCTTAGTCGCGGCTCCAGTTCTCCTCTGGCAAACAGTGCTTTGTTACAATTCAGGTAGCTATCATACGTCCAATAGGATCGCAACATTCAAAGTATTTATTCCAGTTCAATCCAGTTGAGCATAGTATTTATCACGCCGGTATGGACGGTTTGTTGAGGAGCCGTGCCACTGGCTGTCGTGTCGATGAGGCCTTCACAATGGATGATCTAGTTGACTCAATCTCTGCTGATACTTCAGGGCTGCGTTCTGTCAAGGCGTAGGTCCTCGATCTCACCTGGATACGGCCCAGATCCGGTTGACTACGGTAAACCTCAGGATAAACAGAAAGACTAATATTAGCGTAGATGCCATTCTTCTTCTGATGTAACGAGTACATCTGGTGTTATAGGAAGTGTTCCCGGTTCCGGCTGACCTAATTTATGCAGCCTAATAATCCTTTAACGGATTTGAAAACATAAATTGATAATGTGTTGTGTATTCCAGGTTAAAGAGATGCGTTTTTAGTCTAGATTTAAACTGACAGAGTGTGTCTGCTTCCCGAACAATGCTAGGAAGATTGTTCCAGAGTTTAGGTGCCAAATAGGAGAAGGATCTACCGCCTGCGGTTGATTTTGATATTCTAGGTATTATCAGCTGGGCTGAATTCTGAGATCGCAATAGACGTGAAGGACTATAATGCATAAGAGCTCGCTCAGGTACTGGGGAGCTAAACCATTTAGGGCTTTGTAAGTCATTAGCAAGATTTTAAAATCTATACGATGTTTAACAGGAAGCCAATGCAGTGTTGACAGAACTGGGCTAATATGGTTGTGGCGAGGGGGGCGTGGTTTAGCGGAGCCTGCAGCGGGGGAGAGCGTCAGGAGACGCGTGGTGAGTGAGCGGGTTGAATGCAGATCACGAACACCTGTTTCTCGTTCCAGTGATTGGCGTGGAGACAGGTTAAAACGCCCGGAGAAGCAGGAGCGGGGAGAGAGAGAGTGACTGCTGCTTTGAGCTGGCTGGGACACGACGGCTATTGGAGTGAAGCCCTTGTGGATTGTATGCTGTATCTGGAGTGAAGCCCTTGTGGATTGTGTATGCCGTGTCTGGAGTGAAGCCCTTGTGGAGTATTT
>RJVU01035547.1:59682-152290 GCA_003731715.1 Anabarilius grahami
AGCGTTACAGTAATCTAGCCTTGAGGTCATGAACACATGAACTAACTGTTCTGCATTTTTCATTGAGAGCATATGTCGTAGTTTAGATATATTTTTAAGACGGAAGAATGCGGTTTTACAGATGCTAGAAACATGGCCTTCAAGATTGGTATCAAAGAGCACACCCAGGTTCCTAACTGACGACGAAGACTTAACAGAGCAGCCATCAAGTGTTAGACAGTATTCTAGGTTATTACGTGAAGAAGTTTTTGGTCCAAAAAGTAGAATCTCTGTTTTTTCTGAATTTAGTAGTAGGAAATTACTGGTCATCCAATTTTTTATATCAGCTATGCATTCCGTTAATTTTGTGAATTGGTAAGTTTCGTCAGGGCGCGAAGAAATATAGAGCTGAGTATCATCAGCGTAACAGTGAAAACTAACGCCATGCTTCCTAATGATATCTCCCAAAGGTAGCATGTACAGAGTTAAAAGCAACGGTCCTAGTACTGAGCCTTGCGGTACTCCATATTGAACTTGTGATCGATATGACATCTCTTCGTTTACTACTACAAACTGATAACGGTCAGATAAGTATGATTTGAACCATGACAATGCAATTCCACTAATGCCAACATAATTTTCGAGTCTATTTAAAAGAATGTTGTGATCGATAGTGTCAAATGCAGCACTACGATCCAGTAACACTAATAGAGAGATACAACCACAATCTGATGATAAGAGCAAATCATTTGTAACTAATCAGAGCAGTCTCAGTACTATGGTACGGTCTAAATCCTGACTGGAAATCCTCACGGATACTATTTCTTTGTAAAAGGAACATAGTTGTGTGATAAAGCCCAGATAGTGTCAGATTTCCAGATATCGGACCACCACTTCAGGCTCACCATCGGACCACCATCATATATTAAACTTGCCTGATCCTTAACCTCCTAAGCACTGGGACCTCTTTGGGGATTTCCGCCTAGATTTGGCGTACCCAAATTGAAAAGCTTCACATACCCACATACAGTGCTCTAAATACAAAATATTGGTGTCATTTTACAGGAAGCCCTTTGAAGTTACATAAAACACCCCTAAAAGTGATTAAAAAAAACAATATTATAGTATATATTGTATATAGTATACCTAAATAAAAAGTCTCCCCATACCATTTACAGTGGTATAAATCCAATATTGCAGTGTTTACAGAAAACCCTTTTGAAAATACATAAAACACTGCTGAAAGTGATATATATTACAGTATATTTTGTCTGTGCTATAATAAACAAACAAAAAAAGAGGCATTTTATGATTTTGATCAGTTTTATTCTTTCAGGAGACACAAGACTCTACTACAATCTAGAACATCTTCCAAATTTGTATAATTCCTTATATGTGCATAATTTTTTGTCACCTTTGTTGAGCATTACCTCAGCATCACCCGTCTGCCTCCTGGAGATGTGATGCCAGCTGTGCCAGCTGCTGCTTTGATCCCTAATCTTCAACAGAAACTGAAACAAAGAAATTACTTTTTATACACACAGTTTTTGCACTGTAATTTTACCCATTTCAGATTTACTGAAATGGCAATTCTATTCAAGTTTGCATACTTGCAGACATCTGTGCAGTGTGCAAGTCTTGCCGTATCCCAAACGTATAGTTTTGACATTTTTTTGGGTCAAATAATAGTTTATCATATTGGTTGCTGTTCTTTCACATTTTAAAATATTAATAATTAAATAAATGAGTATAAGCATTGTAAATGCAGTAATACAGTTTATACATAGCAAACACAGAGTCCTCTCCTCTCGTGCGTCCTCCCCATTGCATCGCTGGCTGAGGCAATAATCACTTTAGTTTCGCTTTCATAGATCTCTTTTATCGATGCCATCGATGCTTTTCCATTGCTAGATGTGATTATCGAAATCAAAACAGTCCATTAACTATAAATCCTCACGAAAACTCACAAATACTTCAGTCAAGCCAGCTCGCACATCAACCGGAATTTAATGTGAGAAATCAGCCTGTGTCAAATTTCTCGGTTTCTGAATGGACGGTTGGCTTGATTGACATGTCCCCACGAACGCTAACTTTCAGGCATGATTTATATACCATTGACATGTCCACAGAAAACGCTAGCACGCTTTGATCGATGGTTTGGAGATTGCTTGTTTCTTCGAGAGCGCATTTCCTGTTCTGCACATCCGCGACAATGTGACAAGCTCACAGAAATGTGAAAATGGTCTCATTTGAAAGAAAATATCCTAAGCTAGTTTGTAGTTTGTTTTTTATTACTGTTTTAGTTTGATACTGACTTAAGCAGCCCTAATCAAAAGTGCGGGGGTCAATTTCTGTCTTTTTAAAACTGCAGAGGTCCTGACCCCCCTGTCCCTTGTGCCAACGGCGCGCCTGCAAAGTTAAAACGATCATGTCGAAGAGACCATCTGAGACTGTAAAGTCCTTAAAAAAAAACTGAGGAATTTGTCTCTAAATGCTCAATTTAGAGTAGAGCAGTACCCTAATGATTTTTATGAATCGGGACAGCAACTGTTCTGCAAATTCTGTCAACACTCAATCAACTGGACGTGAAAGACCACCTGCGATGACCACCTGAAATCAAAAACTCACATGCGTAACAAGGAGAGGCTAAAAGGCAAGAATTTATCCTTACAATGTACTATTGCGCGAGTTTGCTGAAGACTTTGTAGCTTTGTGTGCAGAGGCTGATATCCCACTAGAAAAAATGAAAAAGTTGCGTCCGTTTCTCATAAAGCACTGCAAGCAAGGAGGATCGTTCCCTCAAAATGAAAGAAGCCTTCGTCAAACCCACTTACCTCGCGTCTTTGAGCAACACATAGAAGCCGTGCTGAACAAGATCAGTGGGAAGAAAATGTCAGTTGTGGTCAATGAAATGACTGACATTCGAGATTGCAGCGTTTTAAATATTGTTATAGGTAAGTAAGTAATAATTTGTGATCATATAAGTATAATAAAAGTAATCATCTGAACTACATACAATTATGTTAAATTTTTGTAATAATTAGCCTTCTGGTATTTAAAATTCAATACATAGAGGCAGATTGCTGCTGCTGGGAGAAATAAATATAATATGTATTACTAGGTATAACCACTAGACCTATATATAAAAAATATAAATGGCACCTTGTGAATATACAGTCCTGTGTATGAGAATAATGTTTTCAAACATTTTTTATTATTAAAAATTTTTTTTATTAGGTTTTACATTGGTTTAGTTAAAATTGCCTAACCTAAATATATCATTCAAATGCACCAAATAAATTTAGTTCATTTAATGGTCCGAAGACAGATGATCTTTTGAGACAGATGAGTATTAAAGAGAGGAGAGATGTGCTTGACCATCTCCATGATGCTTTCCACCTGGCCTTCACAAAGTTCTAAAAGCACTGGGACACACATTCAGCCAAAGAGATCTACAAGCTGGTTAGGGTGTTTGATCCTACGCAGGATCCAGCTGTGGAAAAGCAGATTGAAGCCTATGCACAGCTGAAACCCCTGGCAAATCCATCGCCAGAGCTCACTAAAGATTGGATGCCTATCAGTACTGTGTGTCGAGAGAAGCCATCTCTCCCTCTGTGGAACTTGCTGATTACTGGAAGGGTATGTTAGGTTTTTGCTCCGAATTCGTGTCTCATCCCAGACCTCTTAATTGGCAATTGAATGAGCAATCACTCAGCGCTGAGGGAGAATATTGTCTCCTTTTATTGATAAGAAAAGAGAGAATATATAGAAAGAGTACAAGGGGTATAGTATAGGTTCAGCCAATGAGAGAGAATACATCATATAGCTCATGGTATAGATACATATGGAAAAACAAGTCTAAATATGGTAATCTCCCGGTCAGCTATCCAGGAGTTCCTTGCTATCCCAAAGACCTTCTCCTATGCTTGTAATACAAAAAGAAGGGACCATTCCCTGTCTCCCATTCACTCCTAGTAGATCCTGGTTCCTTATATGGAAATGGTTCCGGTACATAAAGAAAACCATATGTTAAAACATAAGATACAGCTTTAACAGAGGACAAAGGAGTCTCTGTCCACTTTCCTTCAATCCTGAGACCAACATAAAATCTATCAGTTGCCCCTTTGGCAATAAAATTGCCACACCCAAGTCTCAGCATTACTTTTTTCATATACAAATACAATCACTTTCTTTACCTTCAAGATCATAACATTCTTCAGTAAACATTTCCTTAATTTTTCTTCAAAATTACTAACATTTAACAGTTCTATTCATCAAAGCATATTGAGAGGATACAAAGTTATTCATAGCACGATTAATCAAAGCTCTAATAAATGGAATAATACAACAGATAATAAATGCCATAGTTAATAGGATTACACCTATAGGAATTAAGGTAGATACGAGCATTTGTTGCCATCCGGTGAGCCATGCTAAGAACCCACTTTGATTATCAGTAACTTCTCGTCCTTGTAATTCTTGAGCAATTCTAGTCATATTTTTTAAACCCTCTGAGATCAAATGACCATCTGCATCATTTTCAGGGATATAAGTACAACAAGAGGTACCAACAATAACACAAACTCCTCCTCCTGCCGCCGTTAATTGATCTAAGACCAGCCTGTTTTGCAGGGCAGTTAAACGGAGCCCTCTGAGTTCCTGTTGAACACCAGCCAATGTGTCTCTTGTAGTATTGATAAATGAAATTAATTCATATCTTGTAACCTCAACTTCAATTTGAAGACTAGAAACACCTACTCCTGGAAACATTGCTTCAAAGAATCTTTCAGTACCAGTCCAGAGTCGATGTTGCATTGGTACTGGATTATCTCTACTCAAACTACTAGTTGAACTGCGACCAGAGAGGGAGCGTTTCTTTTTCTGTTTTTGTTTTGTCATAACGTGAGGTTTGTGTGGTCTAATAACCATGGAATATTCTTCCAAAGTTACTAGAGCACATCTTCCACTCCAATCTTCTGGAAGAGTAGTGTAGACTCTATGTCCACACAGCCAAAACCAATCTTTGACAGCTCTAGTTCCCCGTGAAGCAGGAGCATATCTATAACAATTTTGACCTGGCACAAGTGCACAATATTTAGAACACACATCTTGAATAAAAGGATTGGCCCATCCGTAAGCAATCATAGTAGATATAGGATGTGGTGTTCCTTTAGAACACTCAGTCATATTAGCTTTTGGATAATGCAAAATACAACCCATACAACAAGACATATTTTCTATCTCACAATGATGGTATGTTCGATTACATTTACTTTTAGGTATTACCCCCAGTCTCACTGTTCCAGTTTCTCTTTCTATACACAACAGTGAGTCTGGAATAGAGCCAATTGTTGTCACTTTAGCATGTACTTGTGTTGCAAGCATCATTATTCTACTTTTTCCACAACTCCATATTGCAGTTCTATTTGGAGCCATCATTCCGGTAATGCTAACAAAAAGAGGGCATTCTAATTCTTCTTCTGTTCTTGGTGATTTAACCTCTACATGTGGTCCAGAAGCACTATGTGGCATTTTTGTGCAAACATAACAGTCACCTGTTTTTCCTTCAGATTTGGCAGTGTAGTTGGCTAATCTCCACCACATATTAGCTGCGAAGGCATGTGGTTCTTCTTCATAATGTACCCAAGTTTCATTACCAGTGCTAACAGCAGCTTGTATGTGAATAATGTGTATTTGTCAGCACAACCAGGTAAAATATCAATTTAGCACTCATGGCTAGAGAGCTTCGATGATAATTATTGCTGGTTCTAGATCTCTAGCAATCTCTTTCTTCTTCTCCTCGTTGAACGTCTTGGTTCACCTTCCTTCGGATCTTTCCTTGGCTCACTGGCTTCCTCCTCCTCATTGACCAGAAAGTTCCCCTGGGATGGAGCGGCTTTCAGTCGACTGGCATGGATCCACTGCGGCTGGAAGTCAGTCAGCACTCCTGTTCTCGTCACAGCAATCACCGTGGCGGGCCCCAGATACTTCGGCTCACCCAGTTTTGTGGGCTTCAGACACTTTATCAGCACCTGTTGTCCTGGAACGAAAGGATGAGTGGGCTTTTCTGCAGGAAGAGGGAGAGAGAGAGAGAGACACATCACCATTGATGCTATTCAAAGTTTTAATCAGGGAATCCACGTAATCCGTGATGATCACCTCCGTGTCACCTGTTGAAAAATTGCCAGCGCGACCTCTGACCCATGGGGTCGGGAAAGGTGTACCCATAAGGATTTCAAACGGAGACATCTTTGTTGTTGCTGATGGTGACATTCTAATTTCTGTCCTGCTACTTTGATAACAGCGAGTTTTGATGGTTGTTGTGCTGCATTAATGAGCTCCGCTACAGTACTATGGTGAGCAATGGGCTTTCCATCTGAGGTTTTAAAATTTCTTTCTTCCCACAATTTAGCAAAGTCATGTACTATGCTATACGCATATTTAGAGTCAGTGTATATATTAACACACTGATCTTTTGCCAATTGACAAGCTCTCGTTAAAGCAATTAATTCTGCAACTTGTGCTGACTTGTATGGCAAAGAGTATGCCTCAATTACACAATCAGGTAATTCAACAATGGCATACCCACACAAGTATACATTATCATTTGGCTTGAAACAGGATCCATCAATATACCAATTCTTCCCCTCCTCCAGGACAGATGTAGAAACATCTGGCCTGCAGGCAGTCGAAATCTGGATTCTATCCAGGCAATCGTGGTCATCACTCCCAAATTCACCTTTTGGCTGTCATGTCAGCAACCTGTGCAAATGTACAGTAGGGCCATGAATTACAGAAGTTTTAAAATCAAATTAGCAGTAGCTAATAATATAGCCTCATAGCCAGAGCGGCGTTGAGCAGTCATATGTTGAGTAGAAATATTACTCATAATGACTCCTACCTGATGAGAGGTGTGCACTATCAATTTATGTGATAACACAATTTTTTCAGCATCTTGCACCATGATCGCCGTGGCAGCCACTGCACGCAAACAAGCAGGAAGTCCCCTGGCTACTGAATCAAGAGTTTTAGACAAATAAGCCATGGGACGAAAAGTACCCCCATGCTCCTGGGCCAGGATTGCTGCGGCTGTGCCCCCACTTTCATGCACGTACAGGTGAAAGTCTTGAGTGTAATTTGGGAGGCCAAGTGCAGGAGGTTTCATAAGGGAGGATTTCAAGTGTCTGAATGCTTGGTCCATCTCAGCTGTCCATGTAATGTCCTCTGTGTCCCCCAGAGTAGCAGTTCGTAGGATTTTGTCATACATGGAACAGTTGGGCACCCATGATCGGCAATAGTTAACCAGGCCCAGGAAGCTTTGCATCTGCTTCCGTGTCGATGGGTGCTTGAAGGTAGCAATAGCTTTCACTCTGTCAGCAGACAATAGCACTTTGCCCTGTGACAGTTCATGTCAAAGGTATTCGACCCTCCTCTGTACCCACTGTACTTTCTCTCTTGATGCCTTGAAACCAGCCTCTGCTAAAATGTTGCAGACAATTTTAGAGGCAGCAGCATAAATGTCCTCAGTTGCACCTGTGATGAGGATGTCATCAGCATATTAAAGCAGACAGGTGTTTGGAGGAAGTTTGGCATCTTTCAGTGTAGCGTGCACTACTGCAGAGAAAACAGCCGGAGAATCTTTGAACCCTTGTGGGAGTCTTGTCCACGTTAATTGTGAATTTTCCAAGGTAAAAGCAAACAATGGCTGAGTTCGGCGATCAACAGGAACGCTGAAGAAGGCACTGGAAATATCTAAAACAGTAAAAAATGAATGTTCAGAAGGAATAGAATTAATTATAGTTTGCACATCAGGTACAATAGGAGACAATGGTGTTACCAACTCATTAACTTTTCTCAAATCTTGAGTTAAACGCCAAGAACCATTTGCTTTCTTAATCGGATTAATTGGTGTATTATAAGGTGAATGAGTGTGCACCAGGATGCCTTGAGCCAGTAATTTATCAATAACAGAAAGAACACCCTCCACCTTTTCTTTTGAGAGGGGGTATTGTTTCTGATACACAGGCTTGTCTGTTATTAGCTTAGCAACATAGGGCTGGACATCAATGAATCCTGCGTCATCCTTATGGGCCGCCCACAACTTGGGGTTGATGCCCTCAATTTCCTGTTTGAGCTCAGTTGCAGAATCGTCCTCAAGGAGAGCATTTCCTGTATCAACGGTGAGAGAGAAGGCTGCAGGAAACATAAGTTGTAGAGAGTCAGCATTAAAATATAGTTGAATACCTAATTTATGCATGAGATCCCTACCGAGAAGTGAAAATGGTGAGTTTGGGATGATGGCAAAAGCATGCATTTTAAACAATGATGGGTTATCATTAGAAGTAACCGGAAATGTTGGTGTCATTTCACATTTCACAGGTACACCGTTGATTCCCACAGAGTTTACATGTTTTCCTGTAATCGAGCCCTCATAAACAAGAGAGGATAACGATGAGATCGTCGCCCCAGTATCTAAGAGAAAAACATAGGGTTTATGGTCAACATTTAATTCAATAAATGACAAAACAGTTGACACATTCGGATAACTCAAAGAAATCAGTGAAGCCCTTCTTCTTCTGCTTTTGTGACCTCTGCCTCAAATCCCAAGCCTTTTTCCTACAGTCACGTTCCAGATGTCCTGGCTTGCCACAATAAAAACAGCATCTCACATTTCCAAATTGTTGCGGACGAGGATTCACAGCAGCATTCACTTGAAGCATTGCAGGAGTTTTGCCCCTGGAGACATCAAAGGCTCCAGCAGAGGAAAGCTCACGCAAGCGTCGTCCCAATTCATCAACAGAAATGGTAGTAATATTTGGAGTAGTTATACGAATTAACTGCGCAGTGTCTTTGTTCATATTATTTAAGAACGTATTTAAGAACAATGGACAATTTTGATCAATAGGAATCGCAGACTCCTCAACCCATGCATGTTTCAATCTATTAAAGAATGCAACAGGGCTTTCGCCAGTTCTCTGTTTAGTATTGGCTGCATGCGAGATGTCTTGTTTAGCAGAAGACACTTTTAACAAAAAAGCAGTCAATTGCTTGAAAAAAACTTTAAGTTTACCTGAGCTAGCCCACACCCAATCATATTCCTCTTCCTCATCCTCAGAATCAGCAATTAGAAGCACTCGTGAAGGTTTAGACAAATCAAGGGGCTTCAAATCTCCAGCTTTCTGAGATACAACACGACGAACAGGCGGTGTATCATAGGTGGGGTTTAAGTAATCAACTTCTTCAATCATTTCCTCCTCTGTGATTTCCGCAGGCAGTGTTTTAGTCAAAATAAAACGATAATCTCTGTCAGGGTTCTGCCCTGGCAGCCTTGTCTGTGTTGTCTTTATTCCATGTCTCTATGTTTGTGTTATTTGTCAGCACATGGCTTTGTCTTTGTTTGTGTTTGCCATGTGCTCCTCTTGTCCTGCCTCCTAGTTTGCTTTCATCACGCCCCCTTGTTTAGTCCTGTCTAGTCCTCGTTTCACTAATTGTGCTCACCGGAACCTTGTGTGCTTTGGTCCCTTTATATTGTGCTTCCTTCCCTCATGTCTTTGCTGGTTTGTTGTGTGTTCACTGCGTATTGTGCTCATAGATCCTGTCATTCAGTGATTAGATTTAGCTTTTCTTATCTGACTTTCTTTCTTGATAAATTCTATATTTGCTCTAGTTCTCCAAAGCTTAATTTTGTGGTTTTTGAACTAATCCTTTATCTGTTTTATTTTTATGCAAAGGGTATTCTCTGGCTTTACTTTGTGTTTGCTAGTGTCAATCATTTACTTTTATTTTGGTTTCTCTAGTCATAGTTTTCGGCTTCAGAATTTGTTGCCTCATGTTTTATTTTATTAACCCTCTCTTGTGCCTTGCCTGTTTGTCTTGTCTATTGTTTGAGTCTTGTCTGTTCCTGTCCTCCTCTGCCCAGTATCCTGAGTTTCCTGGCCACTGACTCCTCTGCCTGGCAGCAAGGACCTTAACAGCAGTCAACTCTCTTGTCAAGCCTCTGGTTCTGTCTTCACCAACTTGGACTGTGTCAGTGGTCATCGCCCCTGCCTGTCGTTGTGTCGTCTGCCCTGCCCTGCTGTTTGACTGGTTCATGCCTATATCTCCCTGTTGTGCCCTGTCTTTAGTGTTGTTAATAAATCCCTTTATTGCTCATTCTGCGCCTGGGTCCTCACTCCTGCAAAATCCTGACAAATCTCGCCCTGTCAGTTGACTGTAGGCAGTTAACCGTTGCAGCACTGCCACAAATTGATGTGGTGACCTAGCCGGATCAGGCAAATCTTTGCAAATGGCAACTGCCTCCGTAACACTCAGAGGAGTAATTTTGTAACCATCTGGAAGCTGTACAAACGGAAAAACTTCAGTTGCCGTCCACAACTGCGAATACAATCGATTGGTCAAGGGCTTTGGAATTTCAGCAGAAACAACACATTCATATGGGGGAAGGGACGCATCAGGTTTCAGCTGAGACTGAGAGGGAGAGCTGTCTTGCTTTTTTAACTCTGGTCCCTTATCCCAATAAGTTTTCATCTTCATCCAAGCTTTATACGCATCTTTCATATAATCAATTGGCCATCCTGGGTCACCCCAAGAACCAAAGCTCATATCTTTTGCAGCACGTATATCTTCATCTTTAAAAGAACCATCGCGGGGAAACGGATCTAATTGTATTTTCCCTTCTGACCATCCCGCGAGATTAGAGAGATAGGGTTCAGTAAAAAACGCTTTATTATTGCAATTCATGAAATCCCTGGGGGTTTCCCCCATTAACGGTCTACTAATCGTTTCACCCATTTGAAACAGCCAACAAAGATCTCTCCTTTGCTTTAATAAAAGCCTTACACTTTCAGAAAATGATCAAACAAAATACAAATTAAAGTCCGCGGCTTTATATTAACATTTTAGTATTTTTGGCAAAAAGAAAAATTTTAAATTCACTATTATTCATTCAACTGCCAACAAAGACCTGAGGATATCACCATGAAATAGACTTAGAGAGAGAAAATCTTCAACTCAAACTCATCCATTCCCTTCCCACGCATAAAATCCGTGAGGATAACACCAAATAATTAAAGGGTGATCAATCCTCTTTCACTCTTCCCGCATTTATCAAAATACGAGGATATCCACTTTTAACAAATATGAAAAAGTGCGGCATGAAAATACAAGGATCAATTTCTCAACAGACAGTAAGATGCACTTAAGCATTTTATTTGCTACCTGTCTGGAGAAATCCCGGACGAGCCCCCAAATTGTTAGGTTTTTGCTCCGAATTCGTGTCTAATCCCAGACCTCTTAATTGGCAATTGAATGAGCAATCACTCAGCGCTGAGGGAGAATATAGTCTCCTTTTATTGATAAGAAAAGAGAGAATATATAGAAAGAGTACAAGGGGTGTAGTATAGGTTCAGCCAATGAGAGAGAATACATCATATAGTTCATGGTATAGGAATGTGATACATATGGAAAAACAAGTCTAAATATGGTCATCTCCCGGTCAGCTATCCAGGAGTTCCTTGCTATCCCAAAGACCTTCTCCTATGCTTGTAATACAAAAAGAAGGGACCATTACCTGTCTCCCATTCACTCCTTGTAGATCCTGGTTCCTTATATGGAAATGGTTCCGGTACATAAAGAAAACCATATGTTAAAACATAAGATACAGCTTTAACAGAGGACAAAGGAGTCTCTGTCCACTTTCCTTCAATGCTGAGACCAACATAAAATCTATCAGGGTATGAGTGGGAGATTTCCAAGGATTGCAGAAATGACGGCGCCGCGAGACGGGAAGCTGAAGGCTTAGACGGGAGAAACTCTGTCCGGCCCCATATATCATTGGTTATCGGTGGGACGGTAGGAAAGCCGAGGCGGGAGGGGGTCCAAGGTCTGTTCAGTCACATTCACCAAAAACAGCGGATTATCTGTGAATCCCAGCTGTCTGATGAAAGTTTGTAAAATTATATGGTGTAGAACGAGCACTTTAGAATCCTTCATATAATCGTTTTAGGAAATTTAAATAAGGAGACAGAACATATTGTATATTATAACAACCATGTAATATGCATTTGCGTGACGAAGGCATTACTAGCTAAATGTACAAAGGGCTGTATGACATTAATGACACTCGAGAATGAGCGAGTGAACCGCTGTAGAGGCGGCGCCACGCTCGGTGCGTCATCAACAGTTATATAATGTTAGGGGTGGGGCTATGCTCGGGGGTCTATGTGGGTCATTAGACCCCCGTTTTAGCTCCGCCCAAAAAATCCTGAGCAGAGACTTGGTGAAAAACTGTTTAACGCTCTAACTTCACAATTAAGCATTACACAATTCACAGTCTTTGTAATGTGTTTCAGCAATATATTTGTAACATTTATAAAGTGTTTAGAAAGAATTCTCAGAATTGACTTTACAGGGACTTTAAATCCATTGTTTTGGATTTTACTGTGAAGTTTATTGTGAAGAAAATAATTTTTTACTAGGGCAGTTGACAGTGAGAGGACTTTTAGCAAAAATAAGACACTTCACTGAAGCAGACACAAAGAGGTTGTCATGAGTTTTAATGGATATGTCTGT
The DNA here is from genome assembly GCA_003731715.1 of Anabarilius grahami. Classification (NCBI taxonomy): domain Eukaryota; kingdom Metazoa; phylum Chordata; class Actinopteri; order Cypriniformes; family Xenocyprididae; genus Anabarilius; species Anabarilius grahami. Next base: position 72,232 of record RJVU01035547.1, read on the forward strand.
GTGAGATGGAAAACGACCTGCATACCTCTGGCAATCAAGCAGTTCCACGTTTTGATTTTCATCCATGTTTTCAGTTGTACTGTTAACTATATTACAGCACTTTGACAAAAAAAATTCCAATGTTTTGGTTTTGATGAAATTCTGTATTGAAGCAGTTTAAAATGATATCAATGCATTTTTACATTTAAAGTTCTTAAACTTTTAATAAATTACTGTTAAATTGTATAAGTTTCATGATTTAAATTGATTATGAATGCATTTTGATTACTAAAACTTAATTTAACAATTAAAACGGAAAAAACTGAATTTGGGAAAAAATAAAATGGAATTTGGGAAAGATAAAGCGGATTTCATGGGGCCCTACTAAAGTATATACAATTTTCATTTCTATAGTATTGTCGCTTGAGAAGATATACTAAAATGGTTGCTGAAATGTGAGGGGTGTAGCCTACTCACTTTTGTGAGATACTGTAAAAGCTCTACACTGAACGACAAACCGACCATTGCAAAGCACTTGGACTAGGTCAGAAATAGAACGGGGAATCTGTTTACTGTCAGGAATTTGTTGTGTCGTTTCACGCTGCATCCAGTGTAGACAATATGATATTATTGATTATGGGTTCTATTGTCTTTTGACACGTCGCGTCGTGCCGCTCGCGTCCGGTGTAGACATGGTCTCCCGATAGAGTCCCTGTTTTTCGCTTCCTACTTCTCTATTTCTTTCCAAGAAACTGTGGCGTATCGCAAAACTGCAAACAAATATCACGCTATTTTTTTCTCTGTGTCACTGTCAAAGTAACCATGGCAACGGATAGTGTACCTTCTAATATGGCGACGCCTTCCCGAAATGCAACGCGAGTGAAAACGCCGTGATGTCACCTTCTCATTCTCTATGTCGTGGCCACGAGATATTAATTTGTGGGAACGTGATAAGAAGTCGCGAGATAATTTTGTCGAGGTAACATGTCGTAAGTAAAGTCGTGGCCTTGAGATCATATGTTGAGTGAACGACATTATTTCTCATAGCCACGAGTTAAATGCGTTAAACAACCTGCGCGACCATGGCAACCTAGCTGGAATTATCAGAAATGGATAGGCCTATAATAATATTTATTTAATTAAGAATGATAAAATAATGGCGGAATTAAGAAATGATTATATATTATTTAAATGTTGTCTATATAGTCAACATCGCGTGCAATGCTACAAATAACCTACTATATTGCGTGCGATGTTGCCAATAGACAGCAATCTCAGCAATCAAGACTATCATTTTTTTTTTGTAGCTTAAATATTCTTTTAACATATAACCTATTAATAATAATAAATTATTCGAACTTCATTCAAATGCTGTCACGGGCACGAGGGGCTATAAATGATAACAGATGCTCATTTAGCCTATCTTCACATTTTATTGGCATGATCGGGCATTTAAAGTATTTACAAAATATAACTAACATAGGCCTACAGAAAGGTAAAGAGATATAGGAAATGAAGGGGAAAATAAAGCAAATAGGGCTACATAACAATGAATAAAAAAAATAATAATAATGACAATAATAATAAAAATAATAATAATAACAATTAGAAGATAAAGTTTGTAAAACAAACTTTGATGTTGGCTTGGGAAAGCCTTGATGGGCAGCCTGAGGTAAAAGAGCCAACACACATGTCTGTTCGGTGGTTTTGAGCTGGCCACGCCACAAGAAAGAAAGAAAGAAAGAACGAATAATTTCTTGTATTTCTCTTTATTATTTTCTGATTAGTCAAATATACTATAACCTTAATTAACCTACCAATAAATAATAACTGTAATTTATGTTGTTAATATTTCAAGGTTTATTTAAACATTTTGTCATAATAATAATGATAAAAAAAAATCCCAACATGGAAAATAATGTGCAATAATTAAAACAGTAATATCAGTAATACAAATATGCATGCTATTTTCAGCGTCACTGTTTGGGACAACAGCATTTGCTAACACGTGAGTTTGGAAATGTTTTCTTCATTCAGAATATTAAAGTAGGCTATCTGCTTCAATACATATCTATGAAGGAACAGTTCATGTTAAAAAGGCCATTATATTCATAAGAATAATACGCCTTCTGATTTAATTCTCTCTTTCTGTTTGCCGAGATTGATTGGCACGCAGCATCCAGCACAGCAGCCAATCAGCGCTCACGGATAGACGTGCAGGCGATCATCCCGCCCATTGCGCTTAGTGCAAAGTTGAAAGCGAGTCCGGCACTTATTATGGCTAATGATAAGAGATTATTGTGTCTTTAGCACGATGTTACGCTGTATATACAGTTGTAAGAAAAAGTATGTGAACCACTTGAAAAAGTTTAACAAAATAAGAGAGATCATACAAAATGCATATTATTTTTTGTTTGGTACTGTCCTGAGTAAGATATTTTACATAAAAGATGTTTACATATAGTCCACAAGAAAAAAAAAAAGCTGAATTTATTCAAATGGCCCTATTCAAAAGTATGTGAACCATTGGTTCTTAATACTGTGTGTGGTTACCTGGATGATCTATGACTGTTTTTTCATTTTGTGATGGTTGTTCATGAGTCCCTTGTTTGTTCTGAGCAGTTTAACTGAGCTCTGTTCTTCAGAAAAATTATCCAGATTCTTCAGGTTTTAAGCATTTTTTTTGCATATTTGAACCCTTTCCAGCAGTGACTGTATGATTTTCAGATCCATTTTATCACACTGAGGACAACTGAGGGACTGAAACACAACTATTAAAAAAAGGTTCAAACATTCACTGATGCTCCAGAAGGAAACACGATGCATTAAGAGTTGGGGAGTGAAAACTTTTGAACAGGATGAAGATGTCCAAATTTTTCTTATTTTATTGAAATATCATTGCTTTTCATTTAGTACTGCCCTCCGGAAGCAACAGGAGATATTTCCATGTTTTCCGGAAGAAAAAATAAGTACAATTTACCTTGATATTCAAATTCAAAAGTTTTCACCCCCCAACTCTTAATGCATCGTGTTTCCTTCTGGAGCATCAGTGAATGTTTGAACCTTTTTTAATAGTTGTGTTTGAGTCCCTCAGTTGTCCTCAGTTTGATAAAATGGATCTGAAAATCATACAGTCACTGCTGGAAAGGGTTCAAATATGCAAAAAATGCTTAAAAACTGAAGAATCTGCAGGACCTGGAGGATTTTTCTGAAGAACAGAGCTCAGTTTAACTGCTCAGAACAAACAAGGGACTCATGAACAACCACCACAAAACAAAAAAAAACATCCAGGTAACTACACACAGTATTAAGAACCAGTGGTTCACATACTTTTGAATGGGGCCATTTGAATAAATTCAGCTTTTTTTTCTTTTTCTTGTGGACTATATGTAAACATCTTTTATGTAAAATATCTTACTCAGGACAATACTTAACAAAAAATAACATGCATTTTGTATGATCTCTTTTATTTTGTTACAATTTTTCACATTTTCACAGATTCTGCAAGTGGTTCACATACTTTTTCTTACAACTGTATGTTACCTTTATTCATACTTGCTTATACTGATGTTGTGTTTGTATATTTCGTTTGTATTTCGGTGTAGCACTTGTTGAAGTGCTCGTTTTTGAGGGATTCTAAGTTGCAAACAACTTAATGTGCATGCGCGCAGAACATGTCCAGACCAAGCAACGCTGCTATATAGAACAAATTATTGTTCTATTGTTTTATTGTTTAACTTAATGTGTATGACATACCTAATTTGTTTTCTTACAGAATTAAAAGGAGTAATAGTTGTATTTTACTAAATATACATTATGAGTATTTCTGTTTAGAACAGTCAATGTTAATACTATGTATATTTATTTTTACTCTGCATTTTCTGTTTTATAGAAAAACCACACACACACATACTGAATACACCCAACTAAGACAACTCTTCAACTTTCTACTAATAACTGAGTTGTTGTGACAAATAAACGGGTTACTCCCATATTTCAACCATCTTTGCCTAAGTCTCTTACCGGACATCCTATGGCAGGTTTCAAACCTAACCAGCAATATACTCAAATGAGAATTTGCTACCAACAGCTAACAAATTTTATCAGTTCAACTCACGGCCGCTTTAAGAGGCGCGGCTTGCGAGCTCTGAATGTGTAGCATATCATACGATCAACCTGTTCAATAAACTGTGTAAAACATCACCTGATTAATACTGAGATTTTAGATGCCATAAACAAACATAATAATAATAATAATAATAATAATAATATGTTTAAGTAGAATATCAATATGTAGATCTTTATCAAGCAAGGCTACTTTCACTTTCAAAGCTCATTTCATGTTAATCATTGCAGCAACATCTGTTTTTATATATATAAATCTTTATCCTATTTTTTTCCCTTATTGCTTTATGTTTGCAACACAGAAATAGCAATACTTTCTATAAACACTGTTAAAGAAGCTGTTTGCGAAACAGCTTACAGGAGCGCAGTGAGAAAAAGCTTCGGGGTGCGAGTGTTGTTAGAGCGAGCCGTCTCTGTCAAACACAAAATCGCTTTCAAATTCTAAATGTACATTTTTAATTTTGTGTGATATAATCTTATACAATCGCTTGAATGTTTTATTTAACACGGTCAGAAAACGTGCGAATGACGAACATAGTGAGGACAAGACGCGGCTTGGCTCGTCAACTCTCTGAATGTGTGTGCGTGTAACGGAACAGGTGATTAACTAACCTGTTCAATAAACTGTTTAAAACATGCAGTCACCCGATCAATACTGAGATTCTAGATGGTATAATCAAAGATATAATGAATCTTGACAAACTGAGGACTGAATCGAAACTGTCTCGTGTCTCTCTCTCATCTGCTCATGCTGGGAGCAGCAGCGGCGCCGGCGACACGACGCGCCTCTTTAATGCACAAATCTTTGCACAGATGCCACATCATTAACACATTAACACAGTCATACAAACAAAGAAGCTCTTTAATACGTTCTTGTGCTCGCTTGAATGAGATTCGCCATGTATTTTGGACATGAAGCACTGATAGAAGCGAGAATGGAGGAGCTTCGGAGCGCAAGCTTTATTAGAGCCGTCTCAGTGTCACTCAAAACCTCATCCAAACTCTAAATGTTACTCTTTAATGTGTTCCTGTGCTTGTACATTGTACAGTCGCTAGAATGGTTCAAACTTGTAAGCCTTAAAACGCATACAAAGGACGAACTGACAAAGGGAAAGTAATCTGGTCTAATATAATGCGGGGCTCGTCTGCACAATGTATGATCGAATTAGTTTACAACAGTGATGCACTTCCCCATAAACTGTGTAAGATGTCATCCGATCAATATTTCCAGTTGACATAAACAACATGTGAAGCGCTCTCTTTAACATTATTTGTCATTTCACTGGGCTGAAAACGTCTCAGGTTACGCATGTAACCATGGTTCCCTGAGAACAGGGAACGAGACTCTGCATTTACCACTTTGGGGAACGTCACACGTGACCCGGTGTCTGAAAGCCAACTATCCAACAACTCCAATCTCTATTGGCTGGCGACAGCCTATGACGTAATATGGCGCGACCCGGAAGTATATAAGGAGCGCCTAGAGAATCAGTCAGTATCTTATCGTCTTGAGGGACTGTTCAGCAGGCTGCCCGAGGCATGGACCAATGCAAGTGCGACCCATACTCGCAACCCTCCAGCGCCCAGAGTAAGCCCAGGAATGTCTTCCATACCAGTGGGATGGAGAGGACAGGGCGTTACCATGGAGAGGTCGAAGCTGCTGTTCCTTACCCACGGGGAAGAGTGCTTCGGAACTCAATTCCCACGTTTTTCAGCCATGACCAAAACGCCAGGAAAGCGTTCCCCGAGGAGGGGAAAGCTACGGAGACCACACCCTGCCCGAGGGGAGGTAATGTGTGGAAAACACATATGGACTGGCCTGAGGACAGTAACGCATATGGAAGATCTCTGATGTAGGTCCTACCTTCCGGGAGGAACATACTAACAATCAGAGACAGGGCAAAACGAACCCGCCCAGGGAAAGACATGGGTTTACCATCAGGGAAACCGTACCGTGGACAAACACATATGGGATTACCCGCAGGACCAATTGGGCATACACACAAGTACTGGACCTAGCGCCGGACGCCTCCGCCGCGTCTGTCTACCGCAGGATGCAGGAGGAACTCCACAGGGTTCACCGTTACGGGGAACTGAACTGAGGAGCGGGAAAAGTGCTCGCATTCCCTCTCCCGAGGAAAATGGCACAGCAAGCGAACACCCATGGCTATCTACGAGTAGACAGCACACGGGTGGACACCGGTTCCACTCGGAGATTGTAATATCTCGCAAATGTATTTGGTGTCGCCCAGCCTGCAGCTCTGCAAATGTCTGCAACAGAGGTCAAGGAATAAAACAACTGGCAGTGGGCGGATTCCTGAGAGGCAAACAGGTCCACCTGTGCCTCCCCGAATCGGCTCCAGATCAGCTGGACCGCCTGGGGGTGGAGTCTCCACTCCCCCGGGAGCGTGAGCTGTGGTGAGAGCGCGTCGGCCGCACGATTGAGCTCGCCCGGGATGTAGGAGGCGCGCAGCGACCTGAGTCAGCGCTGACTCCACAGGAGGAGATGGCGGGCGAGTTGCGACATGCATCGGGAACGTAGACCACCCTGGTGGTTGATGTACGCTACCGTCGTTGTGTTGTCCGTCCGGACCAGTACATGCTTGCCCTGCAGCAGCGGTCGAAACCGGTGCAGCGCAAGGAGTACTGCCAGCAACTCTAGGCAGTTGATGTGCCAGTAGTATTGGGGTCCTGTCCAGGAGCCCAACGCCAACTGGCCACTGCATATGGCACCCCAGCCGGTGGTGGAGGCATCTGTTGTAACAACAACATGCCTGAACACTTGTACTAGGGGCACACCGGCCCGTAGAAAAGCAAGGTCCGACCACGGGCTGAATGTGCGGCGGCAACTCGGTGTGATGACGACACGGAGTGAGCCACGGTGCCACGCCCACCTCGGGACTCGGTCGTGAAGCCAGTGCTGAAGTGGTCTCATATGAAGCCTCATGCCCCAGGAGCCTCTGAAATTGTTTCAGTGGGACCGCTGTTTTCCGCGAGAACGAATTTAGGCAGTTCAGCACCGACTGTGGACGCTCGTTGGTGAGACGTGCTATCATGTTGACCGAGTCCAGCTCCACACCGAGAAAAGAGATGCTCTGCACGGGGCAAAGCTTGCTCTTTTCCCAGTTGACCCGAAGCCCCAACTGGCTGAGGTGACTGAGCACCAGGTCCCACAAATGCTCTCGTGACTGGGCCAGAATGAGCCAGTCGTCGAGGTAGTTGAGAATGCGAACGCCCACTTCCCTGAGTGGGGCAAGGGCCCCCTCTGCGACTTTGGTAAAGACGCGAGGAGACAGGGACAGCCCGAAGGGTAGGACCTTGTACTGATATGCTCGCCCCTCGAACGCAAACCGTAGAAACGGTCTGTGTCGAGGGAGGATCGAGACATGAAAGTACGCGTCCTACAGGTCGATTGCTGCAAACCAATCCTGGGTGCGAACGCACGTGAGGATGCGTTTCAGCGTGAGCATCTTGAACGGGAGCTTGTGAAGGACCAGATTCAAGACACGCAGATCCAAGATTGGACGTAGCCCCCCGCTTTTCTTGGGTACTATGAAGTATGGGCTGTAAAACCCAGACTTCATCTCGGCTGGAGGGACAGGCTCTATTGCATCCTTCGCCAAAAGAACCGCAATTTCCGCCCTCAGGACAGGGGCGTTTGGACCTGTCACCGAAGTAAACAGAACGCTGCTGAACCTGGGGGGACGCCTGGTGAACTGAATCGCGTAGCCGAGTCTGACTGTCCGAATGAGCCAACGGGATGGGTTGGGAAGGCGTAGCCACGCCCCAAGCACCGTACGAGTGGAACCATCCGGACAGCAGAAGTACCCACGGGGGGCAGCATGGAGCAGTGTGGCCCAACTCGGGAGGCAGTGCGTCCCGAAGTTGAGACCGTGAGTGGGATCCACTCTGTGGCTGAGAGAGAGGGAGGGGAGCTTCACTCACCCTCAGCACAGACCTTCTTATATGACCCAGCGAATTTGGAAATTGCTCTTTTATTGCTCTGAACCTGGCTTATTGCTCTGAACCTGGTGGTTGGTTTGCAGCTGAACCACCAGCGGCGGTTCAGCTCAGCTACCAAATCTGACCTCAGAAGACTACAGAGGGTAGTCCGGTCTGCTGAGCGGATCATTGGCACAACCCTCCCCACTCTCCAAAAACTGTACTTATCCAGAGTGAGAAAAAGGGCAAAGAAGATCACTCTGGACCCCTCACATCCAGCACACTCCCTCTTTGAACTGTTGCCATCTGGTCGACGCTACAGAGCCCTGAGCACCAGAACGACCAGACACAAGAACAGTTTCTTCCCTCAGGCAATCCATCTCATGAACACTTGACAAACACAGAACACACAACACTATTACACATTATTTACTTAAAACACTTACTTATATTTCAAATTTGCACACATAACTGTACATACAATTGTCTATATTATATATTGTTTTTTGCTTTTTTTTGCACTTTGTCTATCTTGTAAATTTGTATATTATTATTTTATTCTTTTTATTATGTGTCGTGTCTTGTCGCTGTCACTCTGTTGCACTGTGGAGCTTCTGTCACTAAAACAAATTCCTAGTATGTGTAAACAACATACCTGGCAATAAAGCTCTTTCTGATTCTAAAGCTCTTTCTGATTCTGATTTATTGAAAATGTGGGTACCGCCGTGGGGCCAGCGGCGGAACAGAAAGAAAAGCTCGGGGAGGATGGGACGAGTCCGATCTCCCTGGAGCCTGAGCCGCAGGAGGACGCCCTCGGCGAGGAGCAGACGGAGGCGCAGCCCGTGGCGGATTGGTGGCATCATCATGCCGGGGCAGGATGTGTTTTATGGCCTCCGTCTGCTTTTGCACTGCCGAGAACAGCTGAGCAAAGTCCTCGAAAGTGTTGCCGAAGAGGCCGGCCTGGGAGATGGGGGCGTCGAGAAAGCGTACTTTGTCGGCGTCCTTCATCTCAGCCAGGTCCAACCAAAGATGCCGTTCCTGGACCACCAGGGTGGACATCGTCTGACCCAGGGCGCGTGCCGTGACTTTCGTCGCCCGGAGGGCGAGGTCAGTCACCGTGCGCAGCTCTTGCAAGAGCCCTGGCTTAGAACTACCCTCGTGCAGCTCTTTCAGAGCTTTCGCCTGATGGACCTGCAAGATGGCCATGGCATGCAGGGCAGAAGCCTCCTGTCCAGCGGCGGAGTAAGCCTTGGCAGCGAGAGCAGCCGTGGTCTTACCCGCCTTGGACGGGAGACGCGGACGATTCCGCCAGGTGGCCGTGGACTGCGGGCACAAGTGCACCGCAATCGCACGTTCCACCTGCGGAACATCCACGTACCCCTTGGCGGCCCCGCCATCGAGGCTAGTGAGAGTGGAGGAGGCAGAAGACCGTAGTCTGGCAGTGTGAGGTGCCATCCACGTCTTCTGGAGCTCCTCATGCACCTCCGGGAAGAAAGGCACTGGGGCGGGACGTGGCTGAGAGCCACGCCCCGAACCCAGAAACCAATCATCCAACTGCGAGCACTCGGGACACGGTGGAGGGTTCCACACGAGGCCGATGCCCGCGGCGGCCCGGGCAAGCATGGCCGTCAGCTCAGAGTCTGCCTCCGACTGAGCAACCGCACCAGAGGGCGGAAGCTCGGAGTCGTCGTCACTCTCTGAGCCATTCAGCCCACTCCCCGAATGCAGTGATAGACATCTGATCCTCCTCCGGAGCGCCGAAAGTGACGTGGAGCACCCCGGTGGAGTGGTTCCCACTGTGATCCTCAGATCTCCCAGAGCACTAACCGGACCGGCGGCCTCTACAGCCGCCGGTGCTGGGGTAGTGACAGAGGGGACCCTCACTTCTGTGTTAAAGAAGGAGAGTCTCGATCTCAACACCAACATGGACATGCCCTCGCAGTGAGGGCATGTACCATCCACGAGCACTGACTCAGCGTGCGGTCTACCCAGACACGTGAGACAGTGATCGTGGCCGTCAGAAGAGGTCAGGAAACGACCGCAACCAGAAACACACGGACGAAAAGACATCTTGAAAAAGACGCTGATCGCCCGTGCTTGCTCTTTTAGTACACCTCACCAACCGAAGCACACAGGGATGAGTGCAGCACCGTCCTGTGGGCAGCGCGCCGTCACACCCACCGCTGAGCGTGCCTTCCCAACCAGCTGGAGAGATACGAGCAGCCACCAGAGAACAGACAGTAGAAGCAATAAAAATTGCTGTTGTTAAGAACTAGTCCTTAGCAATTAAAACTGCTGTTTGCTCTCTCAGTTTTTTCAGAAATTCACTCTTTGAAGGAGGTGAAAGGATGATCAGCCGATCGGCTCCGAAGCAAAAGTATGAATGAAGGTGAGTATGCCGGCCCTATTTATACCCGGATGCCGGGGGAGGGGCCTGGCATGTAAATCTCACTGGCCAATTCCCATTCGCGTGTTTTGTTTCCCTTGGAGGTGATTGGGCTCCGAAGCGAGACCCCATTACGTCAGTATCGACTTAACGTCGAACGTGACTGACTGAATGGGAACCATGGTTACATGTGTAACCTGAGATGTTCCCTTTCGAAAGGGAACTCAACTCTGCGTTAACCGCTTTGGGGAACGATATACCCACACCGCCATGCTCGAGGAGAGTACATGCCAAAGATGGCTAGACAAACGTCCAGCAGTTTCAGAGAAACTGCCAGAAGCAACTCCCCCTCGGGTCACGCAAGGCTGTCAGTGACAGCATTCCCTACGGTCAACAGCCCAAGCCGAGCCTAAAAGAGGCCTTCCGCAGAAAGCCTTCCAAGGCTGCTCAAGCTTCTGGGACTAACATTTCCGCAGAAAAGTGGTCCCTTAAAGGGAATGTGGCCAGGAAACCGAAAGGAACCCCGGCCAGTCACTAGAGGGGAACAAAGTCACCTTCAGCGCCACCAGGGAGGCCGAACTGATTTGGCGAAGGACAAACCTAGTCTAGGCCAACCCTGTCTGTTACACAGAATCTCCATAACGCATTCTTCAGAGAAGAGAGCAGGTAAGAGCGACTGTGAATGAACAGTAAGCAACTCAAACCCACGCGCAGAGATGGGCATCCTGGAAAGCAGAACTCAGCTGAGTGCTATAAACCCTCGTATTGAGGGGAGTATAATCTGCTCATCCTAGGATCTATTCAGTGTCTGACTAATACTCTGAGGAGGTTGTGCGCTAGAAACCCTGATACAGGGCAGCACAAACCAGCCTTGGGCTGATCTCAACAGGAGACTTCATAGAAGTCTACGACCAATGACCAGCTTAGGGAGCTAAGCACAATTACACAGACAACCCAAAGGGAAGTACGAAGCTCAACCTAACAGATAGACCATACTGTAGGCACATAGTCATGGAGGCCGGAAAGGGGCCTTCAACATAACTAAAGTTCTAGATAAAGAACTAAATATCACACCAGAAACTCAAATCACATGGTGGTATTCCAAGGTGGCCTACAGTATAAGGCCACTCACCTGAAACTTAACATGCTGGGCGCACAACCAACCATGTGATTAAGTAACTGTGAGAGCCCACAAAACAGTCCATCCAACACAACCCAACGAGCAGTGTACTCTGTAAAAGAACCTTTTTTACTCTTTAAAGCAAGAGGAGTACAACGTACGCCATCACGCGCTAAAGAAGGCTACTGTTTGCGTGTTTAACCACAAGGAAGCGGCACAGTAATTTAGAACGGCAAGTCACAGAAACAATCCCCCCGATCAACATTGATCCAGATGGAATGACTGTGAAAATTCAGGAAAGAAGACGAGAAGGATTTAAACTGTGCTTCTTGCGGGGTTGAGCCGATGGGGTGGAGAGTGTGAGCTGGCTGGGAACTGGATCTGCACTGCGGCGGCCTGGCGCTGGAAGAAGGCCCGTTCCTTCGCGGGAAAAGGCGGCATTGCCCGAGACTCGAGCTTGGTGCTCGGCTGCCTTATTGTCCATTTCTCTATGACAGTAATGATTGAATGGGCCGGAGTAGGGAAATACACAGAAGGAGATCGCGGATGATTCAGACGTGGTGACAGGCCTGGGCGTTTTGGCATGCAGGGACCCGTTTGTTTGGGCTGACGCCCCCCCGAAATAATGCCGTTGGATTGGAGAAAAATTGTTCCTAAGGCCAGAGGATTGTGGCAAAGATTCCTCGAGGATGAAAGATTCTTCATCGGACGCGACTTCGGGCATGTTGGGAACTTAGGGCGGGACCAAATGCTGGAAACTGTCAAGGATCCTTGGGTGAGTTTGACTGTGATTATATACAGGCCTGAACTCATGCTGATTAGGTAGATACGTTGATTACAGATTGTTGACAGCTGGTTGAGATGATGTAATGATTAAGATGACGTAATGATTGGGTAGCTTATTTGACTTTGATTACGTTAATAAAACATAATATATACATACACACACACACACACACACACATATATATATATATATAAAAAATAAAAAAAACATGAAATACTTCAAATTGAATAAATGTAATCAGTGTTTTAGGGTTAGGCTGTTACCCATGATTGTACAAAAACAAAACCAACTGCAAACAACAAAACTTTACAATTCTAAATATAGCCCAAATGTGGCCCACATGGGACCCTCAAATAAACAATAATGGGCAACCTAACTGGGCCCCACAACTTTATCCAATATGGGGCCCACATTCAGCCCATCAAAGTGCCCACTCTGAGCCCATGCCCAGATGTTATAGAAATATAGAGTCTATATACCCCAGCCAACATGTCCATGTGGGCCCCACATGGGTTTTATCTGGGCTATATGGGCGTCATCTGGGCATGGTCTCAGAGTGGGCACTAGAGAGATGTTTTAACTGCCAAAGGTTTACTACAAGTTGCTACAAGTTGCATGGAACAGTGTAGATGTGCTCGTTGTGGAGGAAACCATGAATATGGCAAACGTGAGGAAGGAGTACAACTGAAATGTTGTAATTATGGAGAGGCACACAGTGCAGCCTTCAGAGGATGTGAAGTATTAAAAACGGAAATGGAGATTCAGAAAAAGAGAGTAGAGAAGAAGCTAACATATGCTGAGGCAGCAAAACAGGTTAGAGGACAAACTAAAGATCAAAGAGATCAGGCAGGAGTTCCAGTTGAAGGAAACAATGACATTTCAGAAGAATATATGATGGTTGAAAAGAAAAAAATGATGACATTTATTGCTGGAGTTATTAATACAGCTGGGATTGAATCAAAAACTCAAAAGACTCAGTTAGTAGTTATAGCAGCAATACGTCATCTTGGATTGACAGGCCTGGCTTAGGAAGAAGTTAGAGATGAACTTAAGATAAGATCAAGAAGTATGCAGATAATACATTTATATGGTAACAATTCTTCAGTGGAATGCAAGATCTCTGATCTCAAATGGTCAGGAGTTCAAGCATTTTATTGAAGAATTAAATATAAAACCGGACGTAATGTGTGTTCAAAAAATTTGGATGAAACATTGTTTAGATTTTGTTCTACAAGGGTATACTATAGTACGACATGATAGGGAAGAAGGGAATGGTGGAGGATGTGCAACATTTATTAAAAGTGAAATATCATTTAGAATACTTGGAGAAGGAAGAGATCAGGAATATACTGTTGTGGAAATTTGGGGTAGAGGACAGGAAATAGTTATCATAAATTATAACCCATGTAAAAAATTGGAGTTAAAAGATAAGTTAAAAGAAGTACAGGGTCAAGATAGTCATAGAATAACATGGTGTGGGGACTTAAATGCACATAATACACTATGGGGAGGGAGATACATTAATGCTAATGGACAAGTAGTAGAGGATTTAATAGAGGAAGGGGGGCTGGTTTGTTTAAATGATGGGAGGGGAACAGGGATAGATGTTTATACGGGAATGGTGTCTGAGTTGGATTTGACACTAGTTTCTAACAATTTGGCTAGTAAGTGTAATTGGGAAGTATGGGGGCAATCTAGCATTGGGAGTGATCACTACCCAATAGTTACAACTTTGGATATTGAGATAGAATGTTAATACAAGGACTAGGAAGATGGGTATTTGAAAAAGCAAACTGGGCTTAATTTTAAGACATTTGTGAGGAAAGAATGGTAGCAATTGATTCTAATCAAGAAATTGAAATGAAAACTTAATGAAAAAGTCTGTGACATAATACTTGAAGCATCAGAATCAATCTCGAAAAGTAAAGGAAAAAATTACAAGGAAAGCTGTTCCATGGTGGACAGACAAGTGTAGTAAAGTTGTGAGAGATAGAAATAAAGCTTTTAAACTTCTTAAGAGAACACATAATTTTAACCATTTAATATTATACAAGAAAGCTCAAGCAGTGGTGAGGAGAACTACAAGCTAAAAGAGAAAGCTGGCAAGGATTTTGCAATGAAATTGGAAGAACAACTCCAGTAGGTGATGTGTGGAGTATGATAAAGAGAATGGAAGGTAATAAGAAAGAGTGGGAATATCCTGTATTAGAGTCAGAATGAGAAATAGCTGTAACGGATAAGGACAAAGCAGAAATGTTGGTAAAAAAACATTTGTACAGATACAGGGAACTTAAGTGAGGAAGGAAGGAGGAGGAGAGAAATAACAAAGAGGAAAAATCTAGAAAAGTTGGAAAGGAGTGGGGGAATGGAAGATCAGCCAATTAATTTCCCATTCACCTTAATTTGAAAAGAGCAATTTGTAATTCAAATAAAACACGTTAGTCTCCAGGAAAAGATCAGGATATATAATGTTGAGACATCTTAAAGATGAGGCTGTGGGGAAAATTTTAGAACTATATAATAGAGTGTGGGAGGAAGGAAGACTACCAAAGTGTTGGAAAGAAGCAATAATAATTCCTATAAGAAAGCCAGGAAAAGACCCTTCAAAATTACAGACCAATAGCCCTCACATTGAATGTTTGTAAAATTATGGAAAGGATGATTACGGAAAGGTTGACATATTTATTGGAAAAGAAAGGTATAATATCTAAATACCTAAGTGGTTTTAGAAAAGGAAGAGGAACAATGGATCCTATTCTATGTTTGGACAATGAAATTAGAAAAGCACAGATAAATAAAGAATCAGTAATAGTAGTATTTTTCGATGTTGTGAAGGCGTATGTTATGATGTGGTGAGAGGGACTTTTGATAAAACTAAAAATGATGAGTATAGGCGGGAGAATATACAATTGGATGAAAGTTTTTATGGCGAACAAAAATATCCATGTGAGAATAGGAAATAAAGTGTCAAATATATTCCAGATAGAAAATGGAACTCCACAAGGGAGTGTAATAAGTCCATTAATTTTTTCTATAATGATCAATTATGTTTTTAATCAAGTAAATCAAGATATAGGTAGATCTCTTTTTGCAGATGACGGGGCTCTCCGGAGAAGGGGAAGGAGTAATTGGTATGTTAATAGGAAGATGCAAGAAGCAATTAGAAAGGTAAAAGAATGGGCATATGATTGGGGATTTAAATTCTCAGTGGAGAAAACTAAGACTGTAATTTTCTCTAGGAAGAGGGTTGTTCCAGAAGTGAGTTTTAAGATGTATGAGAGATCGTTGGAGAGGGTGAAGGTTTTTCAATTTGTAGGTATTTATTTTGATGCAAAACTTACATGGACTGAACATATAAACAAAATAGTTGAGAAATGTCAGAAGGTATTAAACATCATGAGATGTTTAAGTGGAGTGGAATGGGGGCAAGTTTTTCTTCATTAAAAACTATTTATGTAGCACTGATCTGGTCTGTATTTGATTATGGTAGTGTGGTATATGACTCAGCTTAAAAAAACTCAGCTTCGACACCCCTTCAAGCTTTACAAGTCTTGTTAGCAGAGATGCCACTAGAAAGTAGAAGGAAACAATTAATGATTAACTACTGGGCTAACCTACAGGGGCATAAAGCCGAACATCCTACGAAAATGGTCTTACAGAAGTGCTGGGAACAAAATAAAAGGAGTAGAATAAGTTTTGGGTGGAGTAGTAAAATATATGCAGAAGAAATACAGGTAAATAGTATCAAGATAAGCCCAACAGTTTTAATTCCGGAATATGAACCATGGGTTTATGTGACACCTCAAATAGATTTGCATTTGTTGGAAGTCAAAAAAGCAGAATTTTCAGTATATGTCAGAAACGTCTAGGTTACTACTGTAACCCCCGTTCCCAGAAGGAGGGAACGAAGACGTTACGTCGATACCGATCCGGGTATAAATAGGGCCGGCATACTCACCTTCATTCATATTTTTGCTGAGGAGCCGATAGGTATCTGGCCGCTCAGCGGTGACTCAGAGCTATGGCAGGGGAACGTAACGTCTTCGTTCCCTCCTTCTGGGAACGGGGGTTACAGTAGTAACCTAGACGTTCCCATTCAGTCAGTCACTCGACGTTACGTCGATACTGACGTAATGGGGTCCCCTGGAAAACGCCATAGCGACTGAACCACGTTACGAGTGTTAGGGAGGCAGATGCTGGCAGGCCGTAGCGTGCCAAATGCAAGTGCGGCCCATACTCGCAACCCTCCAGCGCCCAGAGTAAGCCCAGGAATGTCTTCCATACCAGCGGGATGGAGAGGACAGGGCAAAACAGTGGAGAGGTCGAAGCTGCTGTTCCTTACCCACAGGGAAGAGTGCTTCGGAACTCAATTCCCAGGTCAGCCATGACCAAAACGCCAGGAAAGCGTTCCCCGAAGAGGGGAAAGCTACGGAGACCACACCCTGCCCGAAGGGAGGTAATGTGTGGAAAAACATATGGACTGGCCTGAGGACAGTAACGCATATGGAAGATCTCTGATGTAGGTCCTACCTTCCGGGAGGAACATACTAGCAATCAGAGATAGGGCAAAACGAAGCCGCCCAGGGAAAGACACGGGTTTACCGTTAGGGAAACCGTACCGTGGACAAACACATATGGGATTACCCGCGGGGAATCACAGCATATGGGCATCTAGCCCAGTACAAGGGCAGACCAATTGGGCATACACACGAGTACTGGACCTAGCGCCGGACGCCTCCGCCGCGTCTGGCTGCCGCAGGATGTAGGAGGAACTCCACAGGGTTCGCCGTTACGGGGAACTGAACTGAGGAGCGGAAAAAGTGCTCGCATTCCCTCTCCCGAGGAAAATGGCACAGCAAGCGAACACCCATGGCTATCTATGAGTAGACAGCACACGGGTGGACACCGGTTCCACTCGGAGATTGTAATATCTCGCGAATGTATTCGGTGTCGCCCAGCCTGCAGCTCTGCAAATATCTGCAACAGAGGCACCGTGCGCCAATGCACAGGAAGAAGCAACACCCCGAGTGGAGTGAGCTCGCAACCCAAGGGGGCACGGCTCGCCTTGTGACTGGCACGTCAAGGCGATGGCATCCACTATCCAGTGGGCCAACCTCTGTTTGGAGACAGCCTTCCCCTTCTGCTGACCTCCAAAACAGATAAAGAGCTGCTCAGAGCTTCTAAAGCTCTGCGTGCGGTCCACGTAAACGCGCAGGGCACGAACGGGACACAGCAACGCAAGGGCTGGGTCTGCCTCCTCCGGGGGCAGTGCTTGCAAGTTCACCACCTGGTCCCGGAAGGGAGTGGTGGGAACTTTCGGCACATATCCAGGCCGGGGTCTCAAGATAACGTGAGAGTAGTCCGGCCCGAATTCCAGGCACGAATCGCTGACCGAGAATGCCTGCAGGTCCCCAACCCTCTTGAAGGAGGCGAGCGTGGTCAGGAGCACTGTCTTGAGAGATAGCGGCCACATAGACCTTGAGGGTGGAAGGGGACAGCCTCCGTTCCAAACCCTCTTGAAGGAAGAAAAGTACAACACCGACCGGGCATTTCCGGGGGTCTTCCTGGTGGGAAGAACACCACTCAACGAACAGACTCCACTTCATGGCATAGGCGCGCCTCGTAGAGGGGGCTCTGGCCGAAGTGATGGTGTCAACTACCGCGGACGGTAGGCCACAAAAGTCCGCCGCATCCCGTCGAGGAACCACACGTGGAGGTTCCATAGATCGGGACGTGGGTGCCATATGGTGCCCTGCCCCTGAGAAAGGAGGTCCTTCCTCAGGGGGATGCGCCAGGGATGGGCTGTCGCGAGGAGCATGAGTTCCGGGAACCAGGTCCGGTTGGGCCAGTACGGCGCAACTAGCAAGACCTGCTCCTCGTCCTCCCTGACCTTGCACAGTGTCTGTGCAAGGAGGCTCACTGGGGGAAACGCATACTTGCGTAGGCCCCGGGGCCAGCTGTGTGCCAGTGCATCCGTGCCGAGGGTCCCCTCGGTCAGCGAATAAAACATCTGGCAGTGGGCCGACTCCAGAGAGGCAAACAGGTCTACCTGTGCCTTCCCGAACCGGCCCCAGATCAGCTGGACCGCCTGGGGGTGGAGTCTCCATTCCCCCGGGAGCGTGAGCTGTCGTGAGAGCGCGTCGGCCGCACGATTGAGCTCGCCCGGGATGTAGGAGGCGCGCAGCGACCTGAGTCGGCGCTGACTCCACAGGAGGAGATGGCGGGCGAGTTGCGACATACGACGGGAGCGTAGACCACCCTGGTGGTTGATGTACGCTATAGTCGATGTGTTGTCCGACCGGACCAGCACATGCTTGCCCTGCAGCAGCGGTCGAAACCGGCGCAGAGCAAGGAGTACTGCTAACAACTCTAGGCAGTTGATGTGCCAGTGGCGATGGGGTCCTGTCCAGGAGCCCGACGCCAACTGGCCACTGCATATGGCACCCCAGCCAGTGGTGGAAGCATCTGTTGTGACAACAACATGCCTGGACACTTGTACTAGGGGCACCCCGGCCCGTAGAAAAGCAAGGTCCGACCACGGGCTGAATGTGTGGCGACAGCTCGGTGTGATGACCACACGGAGCGAGCCACGATGCCATGCCCACCTCGGGACTCGGGCGTGAAGCCAGTGCTGAAGCGGTCTCATATGAAGCAATCCGAGCGGCGTGACCGCGGCTGCGGATGCCATATGCCCCAGGAGCCTCTGAAATTGTTTCAGTGGGACCGCTGTTTTCCGCGAGAACGAATTCAGGCAGTTCAGCACCGACTGTGCACGCTCGTTGGTGAGACGTGCTGTCATGTTGACCGAGTCCAGCTCCACACTGAGAAAAGAGATGCTCTGCATGGGGCAGAGCTTGCTCTTCTCCCAGTTGACCCGAAGCCCCAACTGGCTGAGGTGACTGAGCACCAGGTCCCTGTGTTCGCACAACTGCTCTCGCGACTGGGCCAGAATGAGCCAGTCGTCGAGGTAGTTGAGGATGCGAACGCCCACTTCCCTGAGCGGGGCAAGGGCCCCCTCCACGACTTTGGTAAAGACGCGAGGAGACAGGGACAGCCCGAAGGGTAGGACCCTGTACTGATATGCCGCCCCTCGAACGCAAACCGTAGGAACGGTCTGTGACGAGGAAGGATCGAGACATGAAAGTACGCGTCCTTCAGGTCGATAGCTGCAAACCAATCCTGGGCGTGAACGCACGTGAGAATGCGTTTCACCGTGAGCATCTTGAACGGGAGCCTGTGAAGGGCCCGATTCAAGACACGCAGGTCCAGGATTGGCCGTAACCCCCCGCCTTTCTTGGGTACTATGAAGTAAGGGCTGTAAAACCCAGACTTCATCTCGGCTGGAGGGACAGGCTCTATTGCGTCCTTCGCCAAAAGAACCGCAATCTCCGCCCGCAGGACAGGGGTGTTTTGGCCTGTCACCGAAGTGAACAGAACGCCGCTGAACCTGGGGGGACGCCTGGCGAACTGAATCGCGTAGCCGAGTCTGATTGTCCGAACGAGCCAACGGGATGGGTTGGGAAGACGTAGCCACTCCCCCAAGCACCGTACGAGTGGAACCATCCGGACAACAGAAGTACCCACGGGGGGGCAGCATGGAGCACTGTGGCCCAACCCAGGAGGCAGTGCGTCCCGAAGTTGAGGCTGTGAGTGGAGTCCACTCACATGGCTCCGAGTGGGCAGGGTGACGTGGGGAGGCTGTGCGTCCCCGAGGCGCCAAGACCCTGCCCGTGGTGAAGGAAGGAATGGCTGAGAGAGAGGGAGCGGAAGCTCGCTCACCCTCAGCGCAGACCTTCTTATATGACCCAGAGGATTTGGAAATTGCTCTTTTATTGACAATGTGGGTACCGCTGGCCGTGGGGCCAGCGGCGGAACACAAAAAAAACGAAACACAGGATTTTCCCCCGGGCCCTCTCCCGGGGGAAGGAGCGGTGCGGTCACCGTCTCCCTTCGAGCAGTCTCCAGGTCCACCAGGTCTCCCGTCTCAGGGCCGCTTCTTGCCCTTCTTCTTCTTAGAAGGGGGCTTGGCGGTCTGGGCGGGGGGCGTGGCCTTCCTGCGGGAAGCTCGGGGAGGATGGGACGAATCCGATCTCCCGGAAGCCTGAGCCGCAGGAGGACGCCCTCGGCGAGGAGCAGACGGAGGCACAGCCCGTGGCGGATTGGTGGCCTCATCACGCCGGGGCAGGATGTGTTTGATGGCCTCCGTCTGCTTTTGCACTGCCGAGAACTGCTGAGCGAAGTCCTCGACAGTGTCGCCGAAGAGGCCGGCCTGGGAGATGGGGGCGTCGAGAAAGCGAACTTTGTCGGTGTCCTTCATCTCAGCCAGGTCCAACCAAAGATGCCGTTCCTGGACCACCAGGGTGGACATCGTCTGACCCAGGGCGCGCGCCGTGACTTTCGTCGCCCGGAGGGCGGGGTCAGTCGCCACACGCAGCTCTTGCAGCAGCCCTGGCTCAGAACTACCCTCGTGCAGCTCCTTCAGAGCTTTCGCCTGATGGACCTGCAAGATGGCCATGGCGTGCAGGGCAGAAGCTGCCTGTCCAGCGGCTGAGTAAGCCTTGGCAGCGAGAGCGGCCGTGGTCTTACTCGCCTTGGACGGGAGACGCGGACGGTTCCGCCAGGTGGCCGCGGACTGCGGGCACAAGTGCATCGCAATCGCACGTTCCACCTGTGGAATCTCCACGTACCCCTTGGCAGCCCCACCATCGAGGGTAGTGAGAGCGGAGGGGCCATCCACGTCTTCTGGAGTTCCTCATGCACCTCCGGGAAGAAAGGCACTGGGGTGGGACGCGGCTGGGAGCTGCGCCCCGAACCCAGTGTAGCAAATTAGCTCAAAATAAATATGAATAATTAATCATAACTAGTTATAATTAATTATTAATATTTGGATCAGTTAATAAAATTAACTTAATGTAATAAAATTAATATTACAATCAATTAACCCGTTGTCCAATGAACGCACAGTGTTAATTGTTTATTAATTCTAAGAAATGTTCATTTCCAGGTTATGGGAAATAACAATATTATTGTACAGTACTACTAAGAGCCTGTAATTCAAGATCGGCATGAATAGGGACTCCAGTATATGAGCGCAAAACACAGACAACTTTACATGTGACATGAACAAGACTTTATTAACTAGACTAAACACTTAACTACTCTAACATTCACATACATACATGCATACAATTTACCGAGAGAGAGAGAGAGCTAAAGCAGAGTGCAGGAAAGCAAGAAGTTACAGCATTGTTTGACATTCAGCAGATCAACAGCCTTGAGCAAACCATCAGTTTAGTTTTAACAGGCCCTTCTTTAAAAGGGGTAAGGATACTCAATGTATCCGATGATGAGACTAAGTCTGATACTTGCATGTCTCTCCAAGTTGAATTAAAACTGTCCTGATGCAATTTGTGGAGGCTTCCGTTGAATCTTTGCTGATATTGTCTTGACGAAAGAGAACCAGTTGGATTCAGAGGATCTTTGGTGAATGGAAGTTTCTAGGCCGAAGCCTGGCACAAGCTTAGGGTTCCGTAGAAGCTTCTAGCTTCTACAGCATCATCTTAACATCAGCATTTGTCAGTAAAGGAGAAGAAGAAGAGCAGGAAGAGAAGAGAGAAGAAGAAGCAAGCGTTTGATCTTGTGATCAGTGAATATAAGGGGTGAAGATGTCACACCCTCTTGAGGTGTTTGAGCCAATAAGGAGTTTCCCTTTCAGAGGGAAGTTTTACGAGTCTTTGTTCTGTAGCAAGATATTAGCATAAGACACGGGATTGGATGAATGAGAGAATAACCTTCTAGATTCTTATAATACTAACATGTCACAGAGTTAGTAACAGGTTAGTAACAGGTTAGTAACTTGGGCTCCCAAGTGAGACCCCATTACGTCAGTATCGACGTAACGTCGAGTGACTGACTGAATGGGAACCAATATTCCCAGTATACACAAATATATACAGATGGATCAAAAGATCCAGAGCGTCAGATAACTGGGGCTGCTTTTTTAGTTCCAGGCAGTGGAATCAATGGAATAAAGCAAACTTCAAATCATTACTGCAGAAATGATAGCAATACTCTTGACACTGCAGTGGGTAGAGGAACATAAACCTGGGAATGTTTTAATTTGTTCTGACTTAGTATCAGTTTTTGAGATTTTTAAACCTAGCCACCAAGATATTCCTTTTAGTATTTTACAAATACACTCAAGAATTGTTCAAAATAATATTTCAGTCATTTTTATATGGGTTCCTGCACACATAGGAATAAAGGGAAATTAAGAAGTGGATAAATTAGTGAAACAAGCATTACAGAGAGAAACTATAGAGATTCAAGTCCCATTAAGTAAGTCAGAGAAGGTTTTAATTGAGTAAAGGAGTAAAGTGACTGAAGAATGGCAAGTAAAGTGGAATAATGAGGAAAAGGGTAGATTTCTTTACATCTTAATTAATAAAGTAAATCAAAAGATAAAATGTATTGGTTAATCAAGGGAAGAAAAGGTTATGTATAATAGAATAATATTAGGTCATTAAAATTTAGCAGCACACTTAAAATTATAGGGAAACATCCAGACGGGTTATGTGAACAATGTCATGTTGAAGAAACAACACCTCATGTGATTCTTGAATGTATTAAGTATGAGCAAGAAAGGAACAATATGATAGAAGGTTTTAATAAAATGGTCAAGTGAAATTAATAGTAAAGCTTTCTTTGATTTTATCAGGGAGATGGGGCTGATAAATAGAATATAAATCTCTCCCTGTTACACACTCCAGAGCAGAAGGTGCCGGTAATGCACCTATTACGCTGATTGCCAGCCACCGTTAAAAACCAAGAAAAAGAAGATCTGTTTTGCATAAATTTCATAAAAATAATAAAAATCGAATTGTAATGTAAAGAAAACGGCTTGAATATATGACTAAAATGCAATGGCTTTCACAATCACCTAACCACACAGGGCACTTTGTGAATATAATTGTCATTAAACAAGATGTAAATAGGCCTACCAATTTGTATTTCATAAAGATTTCTTGCTTTTTTACAATGGGTCTTACTTGACTATAGACGTGCAAAGAACGTCAGTGTACGTCTATTCACAACCTCTTAAAAACTACTTGGGGCACTAAAATTATTGCAGTATTAACCATGATGTAAGCACAAATTTAATTTAATTTAATTTAATTTAATTTAATAAGGATTTCATAAAGGGTCATGATAGACTATAAATGCATGTGTAAAGGATGTCTAGTGGACGTCCTCTCACAACTGATTCACAACACGGTATATTGAATGACACGTAGCTAAGTCAAAGTAACATTACATGCAACCCCAGAGAACTGTAGATATGCACAAACACTTTGTAACTAGAAAGGTTTGACACACTTTACAGAGCACTCACACAAACACTCATGGGAATGTTTGAAAGCAGCTGGCTATCAGCGGGTACTGGATTGACCCAGGGCTTGGTACTACAGAAACTTATAACCTTCATGTTTTTAAAACGTATGTATTGACTTGGTATCGAAGTACTGGTGTTGTGCCAAATTTTGACTCCCTTCCCCCCTTGTTGAGGCTGCTACCTGATTGCTTAATCCTAACCCCACCCCCTAATCCTAACAGCACTCCCAAACCTAATCCTAAACATACCTATATGGGGACTTTGGGCAGGGGTAATAATCTGGCTGGGGACAGAATTCAGCACAACACCTGGGGGCATATTCACAAAACATCTTAAGGCTAAAAGTAGCTCCTAAGTAGCCGATTTAGGAGAAACTCCTAAAAATAATGGTGCTAATTTTGCTAATTTTAGGAGTCCTAAATGTTTGCTCTAAAAGTATTTCACAAAGCATTTTAGCACTAAAACTAGCTCCTAAATCTGTGAAACGTTAAGGCAGGAACACACCAAGTTTTTCTTCGTTGGCCGACTAAGTTTTCTCAGTGTGTTCCGCACCGTCGGCTGAAGTTGGTCCTCGTCGGCTTTTTTTCGGTCGATTCGAAATGTTGAATCGCCGTTGGAGCTCGTCGGTCCGTCGGGCCATCTGATCATTCTGATTGGCTGTTCAGCTACTGCCGCCTGCTGGTTCGGAAAGGCATTTCATCTCACGGAGGCGCAGAACTGACGTGCTACTTGGCCGTCAGCTGTTTAGCGTTGGTTTGGTATGTCAGGGCAACTTTGGACACAGACGCTGCCGACGTGAGCCAACCCCACAGTCTGCTTTCGTCGGCACTAGTTCGTCGGCGTCGGCTTGGTGTGTTCTGGCCTTTAGGAGTAGTCAAGAGGACTCCTAAGTCACTAAGACCAAATCACAAACAGTCATAATCCGCCCAAAGACACTGTACACCATTGAGGCAATAGCGATAGAGATGCTGAATTTTTTCTTCATAAATGCAATACATTTTGATATATAGATTTGAATCTATGATAAGGCACCAAAAATAAATTTTTAACAAATAAATAAATATTGTCCGATTACCTGTGGCAGTAGTTTCCTGAGTTCACACTTACAAATGATTGAATAGAGTAATAAAATATATAATAAGCGTATTTGGTGAATTGTCCAAGGGGATCCAGGGCTCCATGCTTGGAATTTAGCCCAAACCCAAAGTTCTCCTCATATCCCCAGCCGAGAGTGAGGGACGGGTTGGCGGAGGGATGCAGAAAATTCTCAAAGTAACTATAGGCGAGTCGGCTCTCGTCTGTGTATTTATTCCTCTTCCTGTGCTGATTAGAAAGACAGTGAATGTGTTCCTCCCAAACTTTGTTTATAAAACATAATTTGTCTCTTGAATTCTGCATTCTCTTGAGATGCAGACATCCAAGAGGCAGACAATTAACTGTATATACTAGTTTAATTAGTGACACTTAGCCTACATTTTAAAACCTTTATTTGAATATGGCAACATTTGTATTTTAAAAACTTTATTTTAATATGGAAACATAACACCTCATTCTACAGTATTTCTTAAATCGCTGATTCCTCCCCCATCAGCCAATCACTGTGTGCATACTCCATAGCAACGAGGTCAACCACCCCCCTTACACTTAGCTTAAGACTTCAGTCTATTCCTTAGTAAAATTTGTCTCAGCAGCTTTGTGAACAGGTTTTAAGAGAAAACTCTTAGCAAAGAACTTTTACTGCTATTTAGGAGAACTCTTAGTTGTAAGATAAAATGTTTTGTGAATACGGCCCCTGTTCTTTTGACAACCCAACTCCAGCATATGTTTTACATAGATTACTATTTTATGAATTATAACTTTTTTAAGTTTATAGCAACAAGTCAGGGGTGGAGTAGGGTGGAAATGAAACTGAAGCCGGTTGCACCAATTGTGCATACAGTTGAGCTCAGAAGTTTATATACCCCTTGCAGAATATGCAAAAATGTTTATCATTTTAACAAAATAAGAAGGATCATGAAAATTGCATGTTATTTTTTATTTTTTGCTCAATGCAGCGTGAGCCGAACGAGAGTCACAGATCACCAGCAGGAGTCAGATTTCTCCTTATTTCGCCTCACTCTTGACTAAAAAGACAATGGATGATGATTTTGTTTCAAAGCAAAATGTAAAAGCACCCATTTAAGTGAGATTGTTATTGTACTGTTTTGTTGTTGTGTTTTTCATTAAGAATAATAATGAACCCACCATTCAAGCAATTACCACCCCTAAATTGCCGAGCTTCAAAAGCGTAAGTAAAATGGCAGAACAGGCATTCTTAACGGTGTGTGACTTTTTATTAATTTTTGGTGGCATTTTTGCCCTCAAGCCCCAGTTAATTTCTGACCTTGCTTATGATAATTCAAATGTAGTATTTCCAGTTAATTTGGCTGAAACATCAGCAGCATGAGACAGTCTGGTAAGTGCGCATGGCTGCGTCACACCGGTTTCACCTTGTAAACAATCTTTGAAGTGTAGTCAGTCGCACACTTCTTTTGCACTTGCTCTGCTGACTGAAGCAAAGTCTTTGAATGAAGGCATGAAAAGCAGCCGATCGCAGTATGAAACGTAACGGTTGCTGCAGTTTTGGGAGTTGTAGGCCTACTTTTTATTCCGATTGTATATTCATGAAAATCGATCGGGTGCACTCACACCGGTGCGCCTAAATATTTTTTCACAGTCGCGCACAGTTATTTTCAGTCGCCAATTCCTAATTATTAATTAATAAATGTAATTTCTTATGGGTTTTGTTGTATCAGTATTTATTTATAGATTCTTATTAATTTCAAATACAGTTTATTTACATATGAAAATAGCTATTATTTTATTCATGATTAAGTAGGATTGTATTGTAATGAAAACTTATTTTTGCTGTTTGTTACATTAAGAAAAATGTTTGAATCAAGGATAAACTGAAATTCACAGCATTTCCACACAACTCTTGCTCAAATGTTTAAAAGCTTCTATTGAATCATTGAGGGTAAATGTCACATTAGGTGACTATGCATTACTTTACAGAGAGTTTATGACCTACTAGCTACAATCTGCCTTAAGAGCAAATGGTGTGATAGAATACAGTACAGAGTTAGTTACTAACTAGCTAGTAGTTACTAAGCATCTAGTGTGGACTTTATGTTCCAATTTAAGTCAGAACTTACGAACGGCTGGTGCAACCCTTCCCTGATCTTTTTTGTACACAGTGCCATTAACCCACACAGAAACCAGCCATTCTTTCTTCTATTATAAGTTATTACCAGAATAACCTAATAACCAGGGTTACACCTAAGTACACATAAAAGTATATTTTATAAACTAATAAGTGGGCCAATTTATTAGCAATATATACTGTATATATATATTGCTATGAAATAGGAGGGCCTCTGTCCAGCAGAATCTAGCTCCAGACAGCTCCAAAACAGTTGGCTGAAAGTTTCTAGTAATCCTGAATACCTTGATTAGCTGTTTCAGGTGTGTTTAATTAGACTTAGAGACAAATTCTGCAGGACAGTGGCCTTCCAGGAACTGAGTTTAACACCCCTGTTATATATTCTATAATGATTCAAATTTGGTCCTACAAGACAGAGGAAACAGTAACTTCATAAAGCAAAATAACTTGCTTTAACATTATAGTGATTTAACATTCCCAGTAGGACTTTTGTGGTTTCACATCCCAGTGGTCTCAATGGCTTACTTCCCATCAACCAAATATAACTGTGAATCAGATAAAGATAAAGGACACACTTACAGGCTACATCATGCACCGTTTGGCTCGTAAAGATTCTCCAGCTGTCCAGTGGATTAAGCTTAGTGATTAAAAGCTTAAGCCTCATGGCACCATGGCTGGAGCAGGCGCCTCTGGCTTAGGGACAGGCTGGTACCATCCCAGACATCAGGTCAGGCATTCTAGACCCTCTGTTCTATCCTATCAGGGATAGATTCTGTTTATTGGTAATTTAAGTAAAACCTTCAATGATATATTACTGCTTGTAGAACAAGGGATTATTTTCAGCAGAGACTAATATCTGTTAACAATTTTGTCCGTATTTAACAAAATGTTTTGATGCTATTGTCTTTATTTGTTGGTTTGGTTGACAACCTAAAAATAACAAGCAAATGGGATTTTTACCCTTTGCCCATTATCAGTAAACCACACAATGATTTTTTTTTTTACTCTTTTCTTGTTAAAACAATTAAGAGAAATTATAAATTCAAAAAATCTTTGACCTCAAAAACGTAGCTCAAATGCATAAATTTATTTCTCTACTTACTTTTTAGTGATTTGCCATTTAAGATGAGAAATGGTAATTGTACAGACGGATTGAAAGTTTAGGAAGCACTCTGTGTTTTCTTTTTACTCAAATGTTGGCTCAGATGAGACAATTGGAACCCGAATGACATTTGGGACGACAAACACTGACTTTGTGCATAGAAGTAGAGCACAGCTGTGAGCCAGACAAACACTCACATACCCGTACACACACACACAAAGCCAAAATTGTCTGTGCCATGAACAGCAACGTAATGTGTCATAGTCTGCAATGAAGAATTAGTTTAACAGTCCTGATGAAAGCTATCATACTTTCAATGATTCAGACAACCCTTACAAAAAAGAAGTCTATTCAAGTGTGCTGTTAGTACACTTTTTTAAACTAAAAATAAGTATATACTTTCAGTCTACTCTTTATTTACTAATCAGAGATATGCTTAAAAAATACTAAAAGTGAACCTATTATGCTATTTTAAAGGTTGCTGTCTCCTACAATAGGTTTACATGCATCCAAGGTCAAAAACACGCTAATTTTCTCATAGTATATATAGCACATTATCATATTTCTCAAAGAGTCCTTACCACCTACTCTGCTCTGATTGGTAAAACAGCCCAGTCTGTTGTGATTGGTCTACCGCTTACAACGCATATTGGAAATTAAGCTCCTGTTACCATATCTAAATTTCAGCTCCAGAGGCTTCCTCAGCACTTGATCTACAGAGGTATGAACGATTGCATCTGTTTTAACGTATCAATTCCAGCGAATTTGAAGAACAAACAAGATTTGAAGAAAACAGCGTCTTCTTGACATGTTGACAACATGAAATAAATTCTTCCAGGCCTCAGTTGCAACTACAGTGTGAAATCGCTGATGACACGTTTCGGCGTTTCAAAATAAATTATTTATTTTAGGAGAAATGCCGCTGGTTTCACAGACAAGGCTTAAGCTATTCCTAGACTAAAATACATGGTTGAGCTGTTTTAACTAAAATCAACTTGTACTGACATATCTTAAAATATGTCAGTGCCATTGTTTTGTCTCAAGATGCACACCAGTAATGTTTTATTTCCCTAATACATGTTTCACGAATTCACACTTACAAATAGGTCAGGTAAATTAATTGGTAAACGTATTTGGAGTGCTGTCCGGGGAGAGGGCTCCGAGCTCGGTAATCGGCCCGAACACAGAGTACCCCCCCTAAAATGCAAAATGTTAGCTACGGACAGCAGCCGGGAACTGTAACCCCCCAAAAATATAGAAATAAGGCTGGAGAAAGCTGTCTGCCTGATCGGGAGGGTTCTATCTGACGGGAGTTCAATACTCACAGCAAACCGATGAATATAAACCTCTTCGACCAGCAAACTAAGATAAGGTTTAGATGTTTTGGCTGGGGGCACCTGCAGCATCCGACGGGAGTTCAATACTCGCAGCGATCGGATGGGTAAAACCCCACCAGCCAGAACATCGAGAAGGAATGGCATCCGACGGGAGTTCGTTACTCGTGGCGACTGGAAGGGTAGCTTCAGCTGAGGGGCCCCTTTAGGTGTCTGATGGTAGTTCAATACTCACTGCGATCGGATGGGTAAGCCCCCGCTGACGGTGGGGTGGACGTTTAGTAATTGGGGCGGGGCTCTTGCGGCGTCCGACGGGAGTTCAATACTCACTGCGATCGGACGGGTAAGCCCCCGCTGACGGTGGGGAGGACGTTTAGTAATTTTAGATTGGGGGCTCATGCAGTGTCCGACAGGGAGTTCAATACTCACTGCGATCGGACGGGTAAGCCACTGTTGGCATGGGGTGAATGTTTAGTTATTTTAGATTGGGAGGGTTCTAGCGGCGTCCGACGGGAGTTCAATACTCGCTGCGATCGGACGGGTAAGCCCCCCGCTGGCAGAGGGGTTAATGTTTGGTAAGGGCTCTTGCGGCATCCGTGGGGAGTTCAATACTCGCAGCAATCGGACGGGTAAGCCCCCGCTGGCAGTGAGGTTAGCGTTAGTTATTTTGGATTGGGAGGCTCTCATGGCATCCGACGGGAGTTCAATACTCACTGCAATCGGACGGGTAAGCCCCTGCTGGCAGTGAGGTAAACGTTTAATTATTTTAGATTGGTAAGCGCTCTAGCGACGTCCGACGGGAGTTCAATACTCACTGCAATTGGACGGGTAAGCCCCTGCTGGCATAAACGCAAAATGTTTAGCTATTTTCGACTGGGAGGGCTCTCGCGCCGTCCGACGGGAGTTCAATACTCGCAGCGATCGAACAGGTAAGCCCAGCCATAGTTGAACGAGAATAGAAAATTTATACTGTTTCTGAGGTTCTTATGGGAGCTCAATACTCATGGTGTCAGATTGAAGTTTGACTGATTTGACTGGGTGGTTTGAATCATCTGTTTGAAGACCGGGAGAATTCTTGCAACATTGGATGAGGGCGAGTTTAGGCAGAGCTGGGCTCCTGCGGGAACGGAGGTGACATCACTGCTGTGGCAGTGGAGAGAAAAAGCCAGAGAAACTGATTCCCTGTGGGAGCCGAGGCGACATCACTGCTGCGGCAGCGGAGAGAAAAAGCCAGAGAAACTGAGCCCCTGTGGGAGCCGAGGCGACATAACTGCTGTGGCAGTGGAGAAATTAGCCAGAAGAACTGATCTGCGGGAGCCGAGGGGACATCACTGCTGTGGCAGTGGAGAGAAGGGCCAGAAGAATTGAGCTCCTGCGGGAGCCGAGGCGACATCGCTGCACTGGCAATGAGATCATTCCCATTTTATTGGAATGATGGTATTAGTTGAGTTCGATATGGCTTGTGGGTATGTGTGAGAATAGGGTTGGGCGATATGGCCTAAAAATAAAATCTCTGATTTTATTTTTTTTAATTCGATTTACGATTTTTTTCAGATTTTCCCCCCTACTTATTAAGGAAAGCAATAAGTACAAACGGCAGACAACTTAAAGCAAATTTAGCTTTTATTTAATCAAAAGCAAGACAAATGTAACCCCCATTTCTGGGATGAATAATAAATAAATGAACACCCTCTTGGAATCAAAGTCCCAGCTGTGTTTTAAGTCACACTTTGTAGTCTAGACTAAAATGAGACAAACATTCACCTTGAGAGTAGCACCATTTTCTAAAGCATTAACAATACATTCAAATCTAAGGAAAACTAGACAGTGACATTTTTCATTGTATCATTGCAACAACATACAGGGATACATGGCATGAACATGCACTGCATCTTACTCTTAGCAGAATTAAATTTTTCAAACCAAAAAGAGAAAAAATACTTAATTGCACTTTGCATAGAATTTTAAATAACAACATAAAGAGGCAACACCTCTGTCTTGGGTAAAATACTAATGTAAACAAAAATTTAGCAGAGTACAAAATGTGCAAAATAAATAATACATCAACTCCAACTGAAATTGATAAAGTGCAAACTTTGCTTTAAAAAAATAAACCGTGCCATTTGTGTCCCTGAATGTATGAACAGGAAAGAAAAATCACATTTTGGTTGAGGTGCAGAACATGAGATATGTGCTTAAGTTGCTGTCAATAACATTTAAACATTTTTGGCAAGGAAAATCAGCCTGTCCACACTGCCTCTGGCTTGAGGCAAGCTCTGCTGCATGTGACAACTCCTCCCCCCACACTGAAAGCCTCTCAGATGGGGCACTTGTTGCAGGGATACTGAGGTATTTCTTGGCCAGGTGACTGAGCCTTGAGAAGTTGGATTTGTTTCTCTTCCACCACTGCAGTGGATCAGTGTCAGGGTCTGCCTCTGGCAAGAGCAGATAGGTTGCCAGTTCAGTCTCTATTTTAGCTTCTTCCGACTGGTCAGAGGTTGGCACAACAACACTCTTCTTGAAGAAGGTTGCTAAGGTATTTTTCCTCTTGGGGTCTGGCTGAGGCCTTGCCTCTTCCTGGTCCACCTGCACAACTGGACCAGGCTGTGGTGTGCTTTTGTCAGCGGGGAAAGACAGAAGTTCACTGACAGCTCTTCTTTTGACTTTCTCCACCTTGTCTGGGTCGATGTAGGATGTCGGGAATTGGATCCATCAGAGAGGCCATGTCCAAGAGCTCATCCTTGACAGGATCACTGTATTTGTCAACAAGGTATCCCAGTATGTTCCTTTTTATTGTTTTGGTAAGCTCCGTGTCGTTGTCCTCAGGCTGCAAAAGACTGGTTTTGAACAGATGGATAACAGGCTTGATGTATGAGACACTGACATACATTTCCCCTGATAGCGCATCCGTAAAGTCTTGGAGTGCTTTAACCGCCTTGTTTACTGACTCCAAAACCTCGATGTCTTGCCAAGAGGGCACAAGATGGCGGCTTTTAACATCAGACCCCAGGACACGGGCTATAGCCTTCTCCTGTTCCAGGAATCGCTCGATCATCTTTTGGCGGGAGCCCCATCTGGTTGGGGATTCTGTTGTTAGCTGATGAGGGGGAAGGCCAAGCTCTGACTGAGCTACACCCAGCTCTCTTCTTTTCTTCCAGCTGTAGGAAAAAGCAGCGACTATCTTCTTGCAAACTCCAATGGCACGATCTATGCAGGGATCCTTAACACCATTCTCTGTATGATAAAGAATTAAACACAAAGACAAACATGGGGACTTTAATAAATATCAGTCTACATCCATCTAAAAATGATTTATTTTCTTCTGTATTTCAAAACTTTGTCATTCCAAAACTCAGACACTGCCGATACACAAATAGAATTTTTGTTTACTATAGGCATATGTGCAGTTTGTGGAGAAATTTGAATCCATTTTATAAAATAATCCATTCGACTGTCTTTATGAATCAAATACAGATCAAATGGACATGCCATATTGAAACATTTTTGCCGAGTTGTTTTTTTTTTTTGGCTAGGCCTAATTAAAAAAAAATTTTTTTTAATAAATCATGTACAGCACTTAAACTTTTTAAACGGTGGATGAACCGCAGTCAAGTAGTCAGACACTCGTCTTTTCGTAGTCGAGTCAGCTTGACTAAATGTTGGGTTGGCTGNAAAAAAAAGAAGAAAAAAAAAACAAACTCCTCTAGCACTGCATGGCAGCACCTGTGTCCGACGGGACTCACAGCAATCTAACCAGCACTTATCCATGCTGGACCCTCCTATTTGATTTCTTGCTTGTGTTGTTCTCCTAGATGTAAATCGCTTTGGAAAAAAGCATCTGCTAAAGGACAGTAGTAGTAGTATTACGAAAAGATGAGCGTCATCTAGCTTGACTGCGGTTTGGATGAGGATAATATGTGCTCTGTCAAAATTGAATATTTTATTTTACTTATTGTTAGACTTACCAATAGCGTTGTGTAGTTTGTGTCCAAAGCACTGGAGGTTTGGCCATCCGTTCACTCTCAGGGCTTTAACCCTCTGGAGTTTGAGGCTGATTTGGGGCTTGGAGAAGTTTTGACATGCCCTGATATTTGTGCTTTTTTCAGTTGTTCATAAACATATAAATGACAAAAGTGTAATTACACTGTATTCAGCACAAACTAGGCTACCATAATATGTGAGGAACATGTATGTACATGTTTTTATTTTTGAAGGAATAATGTTTATGCGTGGTTATTGAAAAAACAAAAAACTTAAGTCACTGAAATAAGGCCAAAAAAAGTATATTAAATCTGTGTTCACAAGACTTCTGGGTATTGGAGGTTGTAGACTAGAGTTTTTGCTTCAGAATTATGTAAAAATTATGCTGCCTACTCCTTCATATAAAACAATATATTGATTTAGTTTTTGGAAGACACTTTTTGTCAAGAAACACAGTATGCGTGGAGGTGTGAATCATCATGAATAATGGGTCATTTACACCTGAGAATACAAAAGAATCACATAATAATGACCTGAAATGACTTGCATATTATGAGGCCTTTCAGTCAGGTAGGCTGTGAAAAAAACCCTCTGTAATAATGTCTCAGCTCATCATAAACAGCAATACTGTGAAATATTATTACAATTTAAAATAATGGTATTCTATTATATTCTTTAAAATATAATGTATTTCTGTGATGCAAAGTGTCTGAACAATTATGTTACCTCTATGGCATTTCATATAGTGCTTAAAAGCATGCACATTTGGAGAAATATTGATGGATTCTTATATATTTGTCAATTTTCTATACTGAGGAGTAATATTTATTCAATATTTATTGTCATCACTATGAGTGCTGGATTCTGTGTTTTCAATTCATACTTGCAGCCGGAGGGCGCTCTGTACACCTTTAGGCCACAAATTAATC
Organism: Anabarilius grahami; assembly: GCA_003731715.1. Lineage (NCBI taxonomy): Eukaryota > Metazoa > Chordata > Actinopteri > Cypriniformes > Xenocyprididae > Anabarilius > Anabarilius grahami. The sequence goes on from RJVU01035547.1 coordinate 106,511, forward strand.
TAAAGAAGAACAGTGTGAGCTGTGAGTGCTGGATGCTGTGTTTTTAATTCGTACTTGCAGCCGGAGGGCGCTCTGTACACCTTTAGGCCACAAATTCATATAAAGAAGAAAAGGAAACAGGAATTAACGGCATGTCTTCTAGAGATCGCCAACCATGGCTTTAACATCCAAATAAACACTTTTCAAGACAATAAATACACGATTGAGACAATGCATACAAGTATTGCCTCTGAATTTGCGTCTGAATAGCGCTCCCTCCGTGGGCGTGGCCGCATTAGCGGATTATGAGCTGAATCACAGACTTCTGACATGGCTCTCTTTTCATTCAGATTACATAAACACAGAATGTTTGTTTTCGATTTGACTTGCACGATTAAAAACCTGACATTTCAACGTTTCTTTAGACATAAGTTACAGTTCATTTTCTGAGAACTATCAGATTGGACTTCGTTCAGAGGGAGACGAGAGATCACGCATCATGTTAGTTTTCTTTATTTTACAAAAAGCACAACATTGTGTTTTTACTCTGAGTGTACACAAATAAAAGAAGACATTCTATAGTTTCAATTGATATATTACTTATGTCTCTATGACAAGAAATGACGGAGTATTTTAATTCTGTTTTGCTGCAATGTAAAAAAAATCCTGCAAAACGCGCCGGCGCGTTTTCGGACCTCAGAGAGTTAATCATGTTGGTGCCGCTGTCAGTTGTCATGCAGCATAGACGATTCTCAGACAGGTTCCAGCAGTCGAGAGCATCTCTCAGTCCCTTGGCAACAAGTTCACCGGTGTGGTCCTCGGGAAAGTATGACGTTTGGAGGGAAATACTCCACAAATCCCACGCATTGTTAATGAAATGCACCGTTAAACTCATATAAGGTTGCTGTCACGATTCCAGTCACTTTCCATAATCCTCCCTGCCTATCACCTGCACTCACTCCACCAATCAACTAACACTAATCATCACACCCAGCTGGCATGCATTACATGGACTATATAAGACTCACTCACACACCACCTCATTGCGAAGTCTTGATTACCCTGTGTGTCAATTCCGAGCGTTATCCTGTGTTTATCCTGTTTTCCTGTCTGTTCCTGTTCCTGCCTTTGACCCTTGCCTTGTTATCCTGTTCCGTGATTGATATCTGCCTGCCTTTGACCATTGTCTGTATTCTGACCATGATTCTGCCAGTTCCTTGTGATTCCTGTTTTCTCCTGTCTGACCCTGCCTGTACGACCACTCTAACTTCAATAAAGCTTGCAGATGGATCTTACCATGAGTCCCGCATCGTTACAGAAGACTTCACCGCCACCATGATCCAGCAGCTTTCCCGGAGTGCATTTGTCCGGTATGAACATTACACAATTGTTATTGTGGAGTACGCAGGGCACACGATCGTTAGAGGAATATGTGAAGGAATATTTGGACATTGCTTAATTCTCTGATCTGCCTGACTGTGCACTGATTGACTTTTTTTGTGATGGCGTCAACCAACCTCTCCAGAATAAATTAAGATGAGAGGGACTCCGTTCATCACTTAGCAGCTTTATGGACTATGTTTTGTTGTCTGTTGGTTCTCTGTTTACTTTGGGTGTCGCGGAGAAATGCGACATCTCGCTGAATCCCGTAATGACCGCTGCGCCAAAGGACACTCACAAAATGGCGGCCACCATCACCACAACACCAAGTCAAGTCAGTACTGCTTATCCTGAATCGAGTCAAGTCACATCTCTGGATTCGTCCGAGAGTGGAGGGGGTTACGTTCCAGTGTGAATGATCCTCCACTGACTACAGCACGCGCAGCTGGCATTCCGAAACCTCCGCCAGCTACGCACTCAAGTTTGCCGGTCTCTACGCACTCAAGTTCGCAGATTACATGCACTCAAATCCGCCTGTGTCTACAGACAAGATGGCCGCGTCGCCTGTGTCTACGGACAAGATGCTGCTCCAGTCCCCGCCAAGCCCTCTCCAGCCTCTGCATCTCAGCTCCTTGCCTTGCCAGCACCACCTCAGCTCCTTGCTCGGGACTCTGACCCGCCGGGGTCATCTACGGACTCTGTCCCGCTGTGGCTGCCCAAGCCACCTGTCCTGCCGTGGCTGCCCGAGCCACATGACCTGCCATGGTTGCAAGAGCCATCTGACCTGCCGTGGCTGCCAGACACTCCTGACCCGCCGTGGCTGGTCGACACTCTTGACCTGCTGTGGCTACCTGTGCCAACTGACCCGCCGTGGCTGCCCGTGGCACCTGACCCACCAGGGCTGCCGGAGTTCCTGGATCTGCATTGGAGACCCCGTTCCCGTCTACCTACAGGTCTCCAATGCACCCACCCCCCCTTCCCTATCTGTGACATTTACGTCGCGAGGACGCGCCTTCCGGAAGGGGGGCGTTATGTCACGATTCCAGTCACTCCCGGACTACACTTCCCATAATCCTCCCTGCCTATCACCTGCACTCACTCCACCAATCAACTAACACTAATCATCACACCCAGCTGGCACGCATTACATGGACTATATAAGACTCACTCACACACCACCTCATTGCGAAGTCTTGATTACCCTGTGTGTCAATTCCAAATGCGTTATCCTGTGTTTATCCTGTTTTCCTGTCTGTTCCTGTTCCTGCCTTTGACCATTGCCTGTATTCTGACCATGATTCTGCCTGTTCCTTGTGATTCCTGTTTGCTCCTGTCTGACCCTGCCTGTACGACCACTCTAACTTCAATAAAGCTTGCAGATGGATCTTACCATGAGTCCCGCATCGTTACAGTTGCATAGTCCGACTGGACCACATGTCGGTTGTTGCCGAATAAAAGGACAGCTCCTCCAGTTCTCTGCTGACTTTCTCTCGTGTGTTGTTGTACACCTGGGGCAAGGCGACTTCACTGAAGTACTTGCGGCTGGGTAGCTCATATCTGGGGTCTAAGGTTTTAATCAAATTAATAAACCCCGTCTTCTCCACGGTATATATGGGTACCATGTCTTTGGCTATGTGCAAAGCGACCGCTTCGGTGATTGTTCTCCACCGTGCCCCTTTCCTGTCATATGCGGTGCCTTGTACAGAGGATTCGGCTACAGTTAGCTGTTTTTTAGCTAAGGTTTGTTGGTCACTGCGGTTTTGTTCATCTCGGAGAGACTGGCATTTTTCATATTCGGCTGGATGTCTCTGTTTCAGGTGTTGGAATAGGTTTGTGGTGCTGCTGCCTTTGACTGCGATGGGCTTTAGGCAAATGTTGCAGCGTGGGGTCTCTTGCTCCATGTCTGTCGCAGCAAACCCATACCAGTTCCAAACAACAGATGATTTTATTCCTTTCTTGGGAACAAACTTCCCACTCTCACCGGTAGCCATGTTGTCGCTTTTTGTTGCTGTTTCGTGTGTGCTATGATGTTGTTGTTGTCGCTTGCCATACTGCTATGTGAAACTAACGCTACGGAAGCTCCGGGGAGCCAAAAATGCGCCATTACACAAAAACTCGATTTACTTGTTTTTTAAATCGCCCGCAACAAAAAATTCGAATTAATTAATTCAATTTATTTTTAACCCAGGCCTATGTGAGAAAATGAGCTGGAGCTGAAAACCTAGCTGATAAGCGTTTGTTAGGCTTCCTTTAATGTGGAAACAGTTTGATGTAGTTCTTAAAAGCTTCTTTTGACCAGTGACCAAGTGTTTGAATCTGATGCTGGGAAAGGCCTTATTGAGCAGCTGTGGTTGCTGCTCCTATGGGGAACGAATGGCTGGAAAAGTGGTCTGCTGGGAGCTTGGAGGTTCTTAATGCTGTTTACATGATATAAATAAAGAAATGTTGAGAAGAGAAAAATCAGGAAAGGCAGGCTGGAGGAATGGCTGGGACCAAGGCCGCTTGCGGAGGCAGCCTCATGCTCGGGCTGGCCCCTGGAACCTAGGGAGAAACGAGGAGGGAAGCTCTGGAAGAGAATAAGGCATCTGGGCACGCACCACTAGTGCAGGCATCCTCACACTCGGGTCAGTCCCTGGAGCCTGGGGAGGAACAAGAAGTGTAGAAAAGAGGGAAGCTGGGAGTAAAATAAGGCATCTGGGGCCTCATGTATCAACTCTGCGTACGCACAAAAACTTTGCGTACGCCAGCTTTCACGCTCACGGTCGGATGTACTAACACTGAAATTAACGCGAGAATGTGCGTTTCTCCACGCCAATTTCATGTCTGGCGTACGTACATTTCTCATTGTTTTTGTCCGTTGGCGACTCTTACAGGCAATGAAGTGAAGTTGCAAACATTACACAATGAATTGTTCTACAAGTCTATCGCACCACCACCTGTGGGAAGCATTGCTATTAATTTGCAATTTATAAAATAATTGACATATATTGTCACACAAGCCTTATGGGAATATTCTATCAATTATGCAATTAAGTAAGAACATATAAAAGCATGTGCAAATTGATACAACCCTTAGTCTATGGCAATGGCAGCTTTGGCCTTATTAGAGGATATTGCTAATGGCAGAATCCGAAGAGAACGAGTTTTTAGGGACCACAATGATTTTCTGGCCCAGGATGATGACTGGCTTATCAGCCGTTTCAGATTTCCAAGGGCTATCCTCTTGGAACTCTGTGCTGAGTTGGGTCCGAATCTAGAGAGAGAGACAGCGAGGAGCCACGCAATACCCGTTCCCTTACAGGTGCTGACAACACTTGGTTTCCTTGCAACTGGTTCTTTCCAAAGGGAACTGGCAGACCGCTCAGGAATAAGCCAGTCGTCTTTGAGCCGCGCAATGCCAGCTGTATGGGACGGGATCATCCGCATGTCTACCAGGTATATAAGGTTCCCATATGATGCAGTTGACCAGCCAAACATTAAAACGCAATTTGCAGCGATAGCCGGTTTCCCTAATGTAATCGGAGCGATCGACTGCACACACATTGCTATAAAGGCGCCATCTGAAGATGAATTTGCATATGTGAATCGGAAACATTTCCATTCAATAAATGTGCAGATAATATGTGATGCACAAATGCGCCTAACAAATATTGTGGCAAGGTGGCCTGGGTCAACCCATGATTCATACATCCTAACAAACAGCATGGTTGGGATGAGGCTTCAAGCTGGCAGGGTGCGCGATGGGTGGCTTCTTGGTGAGTGATGCATTTAAAGTTATGGTTCTATCTAATAGTACTTTTTTATTTTTATTTATTTGCATTTAATTATTCAACAACCCTTAAGGAGACCGCGGTTATCCACTAAAGACGTGGCTGTTAACCCCCCTCACCAACCCACAAACTGACCGAGAGCGCAGATACAATGATGCCCATTCTCGCACTCGGTCAGTTGTAGAGCGGGCGATTGGACAGCTGAAATGTCGGTGGCGCTGCCTTGACAGGACTGGGGGGATGCTGTTATACCGCCCTGACAAGGTATGCCACATTGTGCTGGCCTGTGGTGTGCTGCACAATGTTGCGCACAGGCATGGCATACCACTTGGAGAGGTGGCAGCACCGCCAGATGACCCTGACCCAGGACCAATGTATGTGCAGCCCAACCAACAAGCCATTCAGGCCCGTCAACATGTGATTGCGACAATATAAATGGTAACTGGAGACGAAGTTCATTTTTTGACCAATTCCTTTAATGAGAGGCTTATGTCTGTGAGTGCGTCAGTGATATTTTTCAGGTGACTGTTAATTTCTCCAATGGCCATAACGATTTGCTGTTGTGACTCCAGAACTGCATGCGTCAAGACGCGGCCAGACGGACGGGCCTCAGCACTGGGGGGAGCACTGGAAACTCCAGAAACACTGGAGACGCTGGCCACAGTGGGCGCTGGCTGCTCCGGAGGGGCGGATTCCGAGTGCGTGCCAGTGGATGTTCCGGCTGTTGCACCATATGAGTCTAAATAAACACAGGCACATGTTAACTGTGATTTGAGTCTGTTCCTTATTAATGGGTACACGCATTTGCCATAAATGCAATGGATACGTAAAATCTCTGGTGTACTTTTGGTCCGCTACATTGCATGCATTTGAAAATTAAATAGGTAAGCTATGTGTACCAAAAGTAAAAACAGATGAGAAATTGGTTACTTTCGTGGCAGTCCTGCAGTAAATCCGAGTCTCCCACAGCAGCAGATACTACTCCAGAGAGTAAAGTGTCACCTATAATAGAGGCAACTCTCAGTTCTCCGTTTAACGTCCACCTTTATATCAGACCATTTCTTTTTAAGATCATTTACAGTGCGACTTTCAGATCCCACCTCATTGACGGCATCAGCCAAACTCTCCCACTCATATTTTTTCCTTTTGTTATTAATTCCGGAGGACAAAGTTCCAAATAAAATATTTTTTCTCGTTTCTACCTCTGATAGTAGCACCTCCAATTCACTTTCTGTAAAGTTTCGTTTCTTGCCGCTTGCTTTAGCCATTTTCTTACTGCTTTCTTTTGCCCAAGTGGACTCATTAACATATTTAAATAGATTTAATTAAGGGAGGAGACTGGGTGGGGTATTGTGCTCGTGCATGTGCGCTCAATTTTACGTTAATTGGGATGTACAAAGAGAATATGCGTGGGATCCTTCGTACGCAGAGATTCATACATCTGGGTTTTTTTGTGCGTACGCACATTTTCAGCTTTGTCCGTACGCAATGTTTTAGAATGAATTCAACGCAAGTCTTTGTACATGAGGCCCCTGGGCCTGCGCAGCTAGCGGAGGCAGCCTCACACTTGGGTCAGTCCCTGGAGCCTGGGGAGGAACAAGAAGTGTAGAAAAGAGGGAAACTGGGGAGTAAAATAAGGCATCAGGGCCTGCGCCTGAGCTGTAGACCAAAGACGAAAAGAGAGTTTGAGACTGATGACTGGGCCTGAGCTATTAGCGGAGGCATCCTCACGCTAACATCTATAGGCCACAGACAATGGGTAGGGTAAGAGACGGTGGGATGAAATGGCGGGATGAAATGGCTGAAACAGCGGAGCTTGCTCTGCTAGCGGAGGCATCCTCACGCTAGGAAGGAAGGCATTCGCCAAGAGGGGCGAGCATTGCTATATGTGGTGTGACACCTGGGAAACTGCGGTGTGTGGCTAAACAGAGGAAGGAGGAGAGTGGGGAATCTGGGGCCCAGCCCAGCCCAGGCCCGCTGCTGCTGTGGCCTGACGCCTGTCTTCTAGTGCATGAATCAGAGAAGCAAGAGAGGAGATGCAAGATGAAAAAGCGGCCTGCTGGATTATGCGCATCATGAAGATAGCTGAGCAAAGATAGCAGTTCCTGTTTAGAACAGTTTGGACCATCTATGAAGATGGAAACAAATAAAAATATCCTATTGGTTCCTTATGTGGTGAGGCCTAGAAATTAACTGTATTTAAGTTAAAGCCCATAAATTCAGTTCGAGTTCAGCGAAACTGTGCAGGGCTGAGAAATCGATTATTAATTTTTATTAATAAGCCTAAAATGCTTTATAACCTGCATATATTCACCTCTGGCACGATTGTTTGATACCATACTGTCGTTTAAAGTTTGTATTGACATTGATTGATGTTGAATGATCATCAAACAGTAGGCTACAGACTGATTTAGATGATCGTTTGGTCTTTTAACTGTTGCTGATTTGAGTCGCATGCACCTTCATTTAGTAAAGATCAAAAGAGACTAGCTTGTAAAAAGAGCTTTGCATAATAAAAATGTGCAACTTGGATTTATTCAATTGTGTTCAACAAGCGCTAAATTTACCATGAACACACTGCTTGTATGATTTTATTTATTTATTTACTTAAATTTATTTATTTATTCATTATTTTTAGTTCTATTTTCCCATACTTATCCAGACCTGGTACTCAAATTACTCAAATCAAATTTCATGCTTTAATCAAACTGTGTGGGGACATACAACATAACAGTTTATTCACTGGTTATTCATCTATGGTTCGTTACCTTACTTACAGATTTCTGCTAGTTCTAAATATAGATGTACATACAGATGAATAGGAACGGTAAAATTTGAATGCATCAGCAAAAGAACGATTTTAAGAATTTGTCCTACCAGTCTGTGCTGCGTCTCTTTACCAATAGTGAAGCTGTGGGTTGAAGTTACAGAAATGCATACTATTACTTTAAGTTTCCAAGTGATTTGTTGATAAATCGCAGGACAGCGATGGCAATGAGTTCCTAGTTTCATAGTGATTCTGCGTGCGAACTGAACGTGATATATGAGCTACTGTTTGCGTGTTTAACCACAAGGAAGCGGCACAGTAATTTAGAACGGCAAGTCACAGAAACAATCCCCCCGATCAACATTGATCCAGATGAAATGACTGAAAATACAGGAAAGAAGACGAGAAGGATTTAAACTCTGCTTCTTGCGGGGTTGAGCCGATGCGGTGGAGAGTGTGAGCTGCCTGGGAACTGGATCAGCGCTGTGGCGCGGCTCCGGGCTTACTGAAGGCCTGCTGCTGCGGCCTGGCGCTGGAAGAAGGCCCATTCCTTCGCGGGAAGAGGCGGCATTGCCCGAGACTCGAGCTTGGTGCTCGGCTGCCTTATTGTCCATTTCTCCATGACAGTAATGATTAAATGGGCCGGAGTAGGGAAATACACAGAAGGAGATCGCGGATGATTCGGACGTGGTGACAGGCCTCGGCGTTTTGGCATGCAGGGACCCGTTTGTTTGGGCTGACGCCCCCCGAAATAACGCCGATTGTTGAGAGCTGGTTGAGATGACGTAATGATTAAGATGACGTAATGATTGGGTAGCTTATTTAGCGATAATAATGTTACCAAATAAAGTTATTTAAAAGATTAGTCCACTTTCAAATAAACCTTTCCTGATAATTTACTCACCCTCATGTCATCCAAGATGTCCTTGTCCTTCTTTCTTCAGTGGAAAAGAAATTAAGGTTTTTGATGAAAACATTCCAGGATTATTCTCCTTATAGTGGACTTCAATGGACTCCAAATGGTTGAAGGTCAAAATTGGTTTTAGTGCAGCTTCAAAGGGCTTTAAACGATACCAGACGAGGAATAAGGGTTTTATCTAGAGAAACGATCAGTCATTTTCTAAAAAAAATACAAATGTATATGCTTTATAATCACAAATGATCGCCTTGCAAGTGCTTCCACCTTCCGTATTCTGCAAAAAGCTTACGCTGTATGTCCTACGCCTTCCTTATTCAACTTACGGAACGAATGCGAATGTAAGTAGAATAGGGAAGGCGTAGGACATACAGCGTAAGCTTTTTGAAGAATACGGAAGGCGGAATGGCTTTCTTATTACTTTTAATGGTCGTTTCCCGTTTTTCCGTTTCTTAAAAAAAACTGAAAAAAAAGATTTTTTCGGGTCACGGATAGAAAACGGAAACACGAATTCAAAACTCGTTTTCCACATGTGGGCGGTCATTACACACCCCTTTAAGCCGATTGGTCAATCAAATCTGAGCCAGTGACGTCATCATCAGTATGTTCAACAAAATAACAGTCCTCTGCTGCTATGTCAGTATGTGTCATAATATCGGCTTTCTTCTGTGCAACCTAACGCGTATTTCACAGAAATATGTATGCACAGAAAAAAAAAAACCTTTTAAAAAAACCTACAGTAAATTTAATTAAATCTGTTTTTAAGCTGTCATTGTGTTTTTAAAATGTAAAATGTAAATGCCTCTACATCTGTAGCCAAGCGCATGACATCCTTTGGGCTACTACCACCGATCTATAGGCTATATATAAACTAATGATAGGCTATTCTCAATTATAGATCAGTGGCTACTGCACTCATTTTTTTTTCTTATTTTAATGTTTTGTTTACATTTTATACATTTAAATTCAATCATTTAGCAGACGCATGACATTCCTTGCAGTATAAAGTAGGCTATGCAGTCATACATAATCATCAGAAAATAGGCTATCCACCAGGTGGCACACAGGGACAACTATCCCCAGGGCCGCGATAACCTCCATGCTGGGTTTCTTCTTTTTTACAGTCTATGGTTTCGTCGAAAGGTTTGCCCCGCAGTAGCTATTTTCATATTTTCAGTGTTATTCATGCACAGCAATACTAATGCGCTGCGAAGTCATCGATCAAAAATTAAGAGCAGCTTCTTAACACAAAATAGTTGTTGTTGGTGTTGTTGTTGTTGGTGTGTGTGTGTGTTACATTTGTTTTCACAATACGTAGCCAATGGACAAAAACACAAATATGAAATATAATAAATATAGGCTAATAAAACTGTTATTCCTATTTGACATGTGACAACACCTAATACCGGTATCACCATCGGGGGGCTTTTTCTAGTTTTCCTTCGCTTATAAATGGCCATGCATATTTTATCTCTTAAATTAAACATAGCCCTAGAACTTTTATCAACATAATGAACATTATAATATGTCACAGTTTACTTGCTATCCTCACTTTTTCTGTCTTTCATTTGCTTTTAAATGAATTCGCTATAAATGACCATGAAAATTTTACTTTCAGTTTCGATTTAACGGCAATCAGCGATTCTGCGTCAATTGCTTCAATGGACAACAGCAAAACAAAAACTCTCTTATATTAAACATAGAACTTTTATAAACATAATGAATAAAAATACCATGCTGTAGACTGGTACTTTGATGTACACCCTCTGCTATAGTTGAACACATGCTGCATTGCACTGCTGCGCTCAGTTTTTAATTGACTTTAATTGACATACACGGTTCCTTTCTGAACTAGAACTAGGCCTATTTTTTTTTACTTAGCCTACCTTAAATAAATATTTCATAAAAAACGAATACTAAACTAATAATAATTTAAAACAAAAAACAGGGTGGAGAAGGTGTCATGGTGGGCAATTAACGTAACTGGTGCTGCAGCTTCACACCGGTAACACCGTCAACACCGTCTATTGTAACAAGCCTACTGGTTGGTAAGCAAAGGTAGCCTTGGAGCAGCACATGGGATTTGTAGTTGCCTTTGGCCTAGGCTATTTTTTGCTCCTGTTTTTTTTCCATATTTCTATTTTCATTCTTTGTGAGTAGGCTATCCAGTGGATACAACATTGTACACTGCAAAAAGTAATAAGACAGGCGAAATGGTGAACACTAGAACATGTAGCTTATGTTGAAATCTTGCATATGCAATATTTTAAATAAATGATTATGTTAAAATAGGTCATTGTATTATAAAAGAAGAAACAAACGCACTGCTGTCTGAGGTGCCAGTCAGGAGGGATAAGTCCAAATGTTTATGAGAAATATGACTGCACACTCAACTTGCAAACAGTATATTCACCAATGTTTTGGCAAAAAGCCTTTGTCAAGGTGTAATTTCACTCAAAGTAGAGAGAGCATAAATAGACAATCAACAGGTGCATACAATTAATCCCAATTAAATCTACAATCAAACAATTAAGTGTTCTTAAAAACTGTCAAATATACATGACAAGAATAAATACAGGTCAGTATCAATAGAAACATCACCAACATTAAAAAGTAGAAGAAACACTTATAGAAAACAGCTGAGATCAAATTCAACATTCAGACCGTAAGGAGTAAGATTTCTTAATTTATATATCCAATAGTCTTCACGTTTGAGTAAAAATGCGATCAGGCGCGGACGTAACTTGAAAGATCATCTGGTGAGATCGTATTTGCCTTCCCCACCTGTCACAACACAGACTATATTAACACCAATTCCGGAAGGTAATTATCGATGTGGTACATACAGTCAATGTAGTTATTGTTACCGATGAACCTCATTTAAATATCCACATACTGGGAAACCTATCCCTATTAAAGGAATAATAAGCTGTAAAACTAAATCGGTCATTTATCTTATAACATGCCCATGTGGGAAATCATATGTTGGCAAAACAGCTCGCAAGTTGAAAACGCGCAATGCTGAACATCGGAGCACAATTCGATGTAGCAACATGAATTATCCACTGGCTGCACATTTTGTTGAATCTAACCATCCCATTGCCTCTTTACGTTATATAGATATCGAGCGAGTGTCTCTACCGACGAGAGGTGGCGATCTTGATCGCATTTTACTCAAACGTGAAGCCTATTGGATATATAAATTAAGAAATCTTACTCCTTACGGTCTGAATGTTGAATTTGATCTCAGCTGTTTTCTTCTACTTTTTAATGTTGGTGATGTTTCTATTGATACTGACGTGTATTTATTCTTGTCATGTATATTTGACAGTTTTTTAGAACACTTGTTTGATTGTAGATTTAATTGGGATTAATTGTATGCACCTGTTGATTGTCTATTTATGCTCTCTCTACTTTGAGTGAAATTGCACCTTGACAAAGGCTTTTTGCCGAAACGTTGGTGAATAAACTGTTTGCAAGTTGAGTGTGCAGTCATATTTCTCATAAAAATAGGTAATTGTGTCAGAACTGAATGCTATATACTGTATAAAAAAATAAAACGTTTGTAGGCCTCTATAAAAATTAGCCTATAAAATCTGTAGCCTATTCAAATAAATGAATTGCAGTGTATCTAGGCCTACTTAAGACTTTTTAACAGTTGTTGTAGCCTACTTTATTACATGATTACAGTGCCATAGTCAAATCTTAACTAGAGTAATTTAGAGTGGCCTAAAGCTAAAAACCTTTTGAAATGTCTAACAGTGTCTGTAGGCTATAGTCAAAACGTTATTTATTTTACATATTAGATTCTTAATCTAGTAATGATTATTAAGAAAAGTGGGAGGAAAATTTTTTAATTTAATTTAATACAATTTTAATTTTTTTGGGCCAGATTCTGACGAATTAGGGCCAAGCAATAATGAAAAATAAAACCATCTCGAGATTAAAGTCATTATAACCCGAGATTAAATATGTTACATTTCAAGAAAAATTGTCGAAATAAAATGTTGAGAATAAACAGTAAATTACAAGAAAAAAAATGTGTTTTATTTTGAGAAAAAAATCTAGCTAAATTTCGAGAACAAAATCGAAACAAAATGTTGAGGATAAATTCAGTCAAAGATGTTTTTAGAGAAAAATCGTTAAAAACAGTCAAAATAAAATGTTGAGAATAAACTTAATTTCCAAGAAAGAAGGTGTTTATTCATAACCTGTCATGGCTTGTGATGAATTCACATTAGCTGCCGTCGCTGGGGAAGTAGCCTAAATGTAAATGCACATTCATGCGACCCATCACCGTTAAATGCGTCTGCCACAGGATCCGTTACTGCTATGCAACTGCTACGGGACTGTTACGGCTATATGCTCCTGCCACAGGCTTGACGCTAGACAATTGGTAGGCCTAATCACAAATTCGATAAATTGGTTGTCTGGTGAAGGTTTTGGTTCTGCGTTTGTGACGGGTCGCGGGACAGGCGCACTTAAGTTTATTCTCACATTATCATGACTTTAATGTCAATATGGTTTTATTTATTACTTGGCCCTAATCCTCTTTCGTAGCCTACGTCATGTGGATGTCTGTAAAAATACATTTACATGGCACCTCAGTAATAAAAATCATGGATTCAGATCTGTGCCTTAAACTATAGGTGTTACAATACAGAGGAGGTCGGAGACACAGGTACAGTTTACGATGTTTATTGAGACAACCAGAGCAGAGTGCAGGTGAGTGAAAGCAGACGAAGTTTCCAGACAGATTATATATCAAGACAGTAATACTTGACTTGATCTTCACACCAGGTTCAATGAAGGCTGAGAGACGTGAGCAGATGAGGATTCCAGACAGCACAGATATCAAGACAGGAATACTTGACTTGATCTTCACACCAGATTCAATGAGGACTGAGAGACGTGGAGCAAGAGCAACACAGAGACACTCACGGAGGACTGGAGAACACAGAGGATCTTGGAGACACACTGGAGACAGGTAAGTAGTCCGAAAGGTAAGCATACAGGTTAGAATGCGTTAACATGACCGGACAATGACAGTGACTGTGAGTGTCTTTTATAGTGCTGCTGATTGGGCTGGTGATGAGTGTCAGGTGCGTGTGATCAGTACTCTGGTGAGGGAGTGCGACGTGATTGGCTGGGTGCAGAGCCTGGCGTGTCTGTGACATTACTCCCCCCCTCCACGGACCGCTCCTGAGAACCGAGGACCCCGTCGACGTGGTGGTCGGCCCCTGCCTCTTAGAGCTGGTTGGCCCCTGCCTCTTAGAGCTGGTTTGTTGGGATGTCTGCCGTGGAAGTCTTCCAGAAGGCTCGGATCAAGAATGTCAACTCTGGGAACCCATGATCTCTCTTCGGGACCGTATCCTTCCCAGTCGACGAGATACTCTAAGTGACCACCACGACGACGGGAGTCCAAGATTTCCTTGACGAGGTATGCTGCATCGTCCTCCACGATGATCGGAAAGGGGGGGTTCTTCTGCATCACCAGGCTCTGTGGAGGGAAGAACAGACGGATGGTAAGTTTTTAGCAGTGACACCTGGAATGTGGGGTGAATTCTGGTTTCAGGAGGAAGTTGTAACTGGTAAGTGACGGGGTTGATTTGTCTGAGGATGGTGTAGGGGCCAATGAATCTGGGACTCAGCTTCTTGCAGGGAAGTCGCATCCGGATGTCTCTTGTGGATAACCAGACCTTATCTCCGGGCCGGTATACAGGTGCTTGAGAACGGCGAAGACGGAGGTTTAGGCGTACTCGGCCCAGCCCGGGAACTTGGTCTAGGAGTTCTGGTGGCCATGACAGAAGGTACGCAGGAAACGGCCAATCTCCTGAATCTTCCGCTCCGTCTGCCCGTTCGCCTGAGGATGGTAACCAGACGAGAGGCTGATGGTCACATCTAGAAGCTTGAAGATTGCTTTCCAGACGTGCAAAGTAAATTGTGGACCTTGGTCAGACACAATATCTTCAGGTAATCCGAAATATCTGAACACATGGTTAAAGAGGAGTTCAGCTGTAGCCAGAGCTGTAGGAAGACCTGGGAGCGGAATCAATCGGCATGACTTGGAAAATCTGTCCACTACAACCATAATGCAGGTATGTCCATCTGAAGCTGGGAGATCTGTGACGAAATCTACTCCTAGATGTGACCACGGGCGAGTTGGAACGGGCAGAGGTTGTAGCTTTCCGGAGGGAAGATGACGGGGACTCTTGGACATGGCACATTCCCTGCACCCCTTAACGTACCTCCTGACATCCGCTGCCATGTTGGTCCGCTGCCAAGGGTTTCATTGACCTCTGGGTGGCCAGTGCCCAGCGACGCGTGGGAGGAGTGGATGAGTGGGATGCGTCGTGCCTGTGGAATATATTGCAAACATGGGGGGCAACCCAGCAGAGTGTTGGTGGAGGCATTGGACTCGGGTAGCGTCTCCTCAGACCAGGCTATGGGGCTGACAATGAGGCTTTCAGGAAGTATGGGCTCAGGATCTTCAGTACCTTCCTCGGGACTGTGGATACGTGATAGAGCATCAGCTTTGACGTTCTTGGAACCAGGACGATAGGAAATGGTGAAGTTGAAACGTGTAAAGAACAATGCCCATCTTGCTTGACGTGGATTTAATCTTTTAGCCTCACGCAGGTACTCCAGGTTCTTGTGATCGGTTAGTACTAGAAAGGGCTGTCGGGCTCCTTCGAGCCAATGCCTCCACTCCTCCATGGCGAGCTTGATGGCGAGTAGCTCCCTGTTGCCGGTGTTGTAATTCACCTCCGCCGGGTTGAGTTTGCGGGAGAAGAAGGCGCATGGATGGAGTCTACTAGGTTTCCCCTGCTGCTAGGACAAGACCACTCCCACTCCTGTGGTGGACGCATCGACCTCGACCACGAAGGGAAGTTCTGGATCCGGATGGACAAGGAGGGGATCAGTCGTAAAGGCGGTCTTGAGGTCCTCGAAGGCTTTCTTTGCTGCTGGATGACAGGACAGAGACTTGGGCTTACCACGGAGTAGGATGGTGAGTGGAGAAGTGAAGGTACTGTAGTTCTTGATGAATCTTCGATAGAAGTTGGCGAATCCAAGGAATCTCTGCAGCTCTTTGACAGTGGTGGGAAGTGGCCAATCCTTTATAGCTGATACCTTCCTCTCGTCCATGCAGACGCCACAGTGATCAATGTTATACCCCAAGAACTGCACTGAGGGCTGATGGAAACTGCATTTTTATGCTTTCAGGAACAGGTTGAAATCCCTCAGGCGTTGGAGGACCTCCGCAATGTGGTGGCGATGGTCGGCCAGGCTCCGGGAGTAGATGAGGATATCATCGATGTAAACGATCACTGACTTTTGCAGGAACTCCCGGAGCACCTCATGCATGAAATCCTCGAATACGGAAGGGGTGTTGACGAGTCCATACGGCAGGACACAGTATTCGTAGTGTCCAGTAGGGGTCACAAAGGCCGTCTTCCATTCGTCCCCCTCACGTATTCGGATGAGGTTGTATGCGCTGCGGAGGTCCAGCTTGGTGAACACAGTGGCGCCGCAGAGATGTTCCAGCACAGATGGGACGAGAGGAAGTGGATATCTGAACTTGACTGTTATTTTGTTGAGTGCTCGGTAATCAATGCAAGGCCGCAAGCCTCCGTCCTTCTTGGCAACGAAGAAAAAACTGGAAGCAGCAGGGGAAGTAGACGGGCGGATGTAGCTTTGTGATAGTGCCTCAGTGATGTAGAATAGATTTTCCCCCTGGGCTCTGGCTCACCTGGGATAAGGTCGATGGCGCAGTCCCATGGCCGATGGGGAGGCAGCTTGGAGGCCTTCTTAGGACAGAAAACGTCACTGAAGTGGGAGTAACAGTCAGGTATATCGACGGATCTCTTTTCCAATGGACTCCCAATGGACGTGACACAGACTTGGATCTTCTTAGACCTCGGAATCCTTGGAACTTGACTTGGAACTCGACTTGGTTCATTTATTACATTTATTACCCCACTTCAGGACGTCTCCTGTCCGCCAGGAGATGATGGGATCATGCTGCTCCAACCATGGGCGTCCCAGAATCACATCAGATGTAGAATCCTCCAGAACCAGCAGATGAATTTCCTCCTGATGAAAAACGCCAATCTGCAGACGCAGAGGGCCCACCATGTGATGAACTTGACGGAGAGGACGACCAGTTACTGCACGGATCTGGTAAACTTTCAGCGAACTGACGGTCTTGATGTTGAGCTGGCGACAGAGGGCTCCGGAGATGAAATTTCCAGCTGACCCAGAGTCGATGAAGGCATTGATTGGAAGACAAATATCAGCAGCAGTAAGGTTGGCGATAATAGTGAGTGGATTTTGATGATTTAACGTAGGAAGGATGACACTCACCATAGATCGTACTGGACGAGTGGGGCATTCAGCTCTGAAATGCCCAGGATGGCCAAAATACAAACAGAGACCCTGGGTCAGCTTCCTCTGTCGCTCAGCTGGAGAAAGACGGGATCTATCAATCTGCATGTCAGGGCTGGCTGGTTCTGGAGAGCTGACGGATTCAGGCTGGCGGAGGAAGGATGGAAATAGTCGCTGGTTTTGGTGCTTTTCTATGCACAGCTGCATACGAGTGGCGAATCTTATTGACAGCTGGATAAACTTTGAGCCCGATGGTATCCTCGTATGCAGCGAAATGCAACCGCACACATGGATCCAAACCTTGACAATATCTGGAGATGAGGGCTTGTTCGTTCCAACCACTCGCTGCCGCTTGAGTTCTGAACTGTAAAGCATAATCAGAGACAGATAAAGCACCCCGTTTTAAATTGCACAGTCTCTCACCTAGGGAGGAGTCCCATGAAGGTTTTCCAAAAACTTCCTTGAAATGATTAATAAAGCTTGAGAGTGATTGCACGACGGGACTGTTCTGAGTCCACAGGGGTTCCGCCCAGCGGAGTGCTTTACCGTCCAGTTGCTGAATCATAAAGGCGACTTTCGCCTTATCGTCAGGGTACAGGTGCGGTTGCATCTCCAAAACCAGCGAACATTGCAGGATGAATCCATTGCAATCCTCCGCCGAGCCAGAGAAGGGCGCCGGTTTGGCCATGGGACTGGCGATCACAGACTGAGAAGAAGATGCAGCGTGGAATGCGGAAGTGCTCGCTGGTGGTGCTGGTGTGGCTGTACTGGTGAGAGTGCTACGAAGTGCTGTTACCAAATCCTGGAATGGATCTGCGGTGCTCATCGTGGTTGCTCAGCGGTGTTGGTCCAGTCTTCTGTTACAATACAGAGGAGGTCGGAGACACAGGTACAGTTTACGATGTTTATTGAGACAACCAGAGCGGGGTGCAGGTGAGTGAAAGCAGACAAAGATTCCAGACAGATTATATATCAAGACAGTAATACTTGACTTGATCTTCACACCAGGTTCAATGAAGGCTGAGAGACATGAGCAGACGAGGATTCCAGACAGCACAGATATCAAGACAGGAATACTTGACTTGATCTTCACACCAGATTCAATGAGGACTGAGAGACGTGGAGCAAGAGCAACACAGAGACACTCACGGAGAACTGGAGAACACAGAGGATCTAGGAGACACACTGGAGACAGATAAGTAGTCCAAAAGGTAAGCATACAGGTTAGTATGCGTTAACAAGACCGGACAATGACTGAGTGACTGTGAGTGTCTTTTATAGTGCTGCTGATTGGGCTGGTGATGAGTGTCAGGTGCGTGTGATCAGTACTCTGGTGAGGGAGTGCGACGTGATTGGCTGGGTGCAGAGCCTGGCGTGTCTGTGACAATAGGCTAGTTGATATGCATTAATTCTTTCATGAAAATGAGCTGTTTCCATGATTGGTTTGCGTTGCGGCGTCTCATGCATCATACAGTAGGCCTATGTTTCATTTTGGCAAAGTGACGATAGTCATTGACTTGCATTATATGAAACACCAAGGACCACGGTTTCATCTAAAAATCTTCTTTACTGTTCTACTGAAAAAAAAAAGACACCTACATCTTGGCTGGTCTGGGGGTGAGTAAATTAACAGCAAATTTTCATTTTTTGGCAAACTATCACTTAAAGTAAAACACAGGGCAGAAAATGTATCTTTTAAACCCTCTGGGGTTCTTCATTTAGGAGTCACACTCAGGACCTTCGCGGTCAAAAGTGACCGGACCCCTGAAATCAAATATTTTTTCCCCCCAGTAAAATCAATGTAATATATTTTTATTCAATAATACTTTTTCTTTTGAATTTTGAGAGAATTTTATGGTAATAATTAATTTATACAATAATTACGATCTATTTTTCCGCATTGAAAATAATAAAAAAAAAATTTTAATATAATTTTCATTATTTTTCAATTAATGCTGTATTTCAGGTTAAAATAGAGACTAGCCCTGCGTCCCAATGTCCATACTATCCATCCTAAATAGTATGTGAGATCAAAATAAGTGTGTCCCAAAGCATAGTATGTTGAAAAGAGTATGCCAAAAGTCCCCGGATGGTCTACTATTTCTGGTAGATTTTCGAAGTGTGGATCCGTGCACACTGTAAAGGCTAATATTGCCCACAACCCATTGCGCGTTGGACGAGGATTCAGTTCAGAACTACAAACACGAGTAAAAAGTGTTAAAAAACTACAAAACATGGAGGATTGGCGCTGACTAATAATCAGTTCAACCTGATAGAAAATATATTTAATATTATCCGTGTTATTTTTCATCTGCAAATACCAATGTGGACTTTTATAAATATCTGAATGGCCATTAACTTTCAAATGCATCATTATGCATTAATATGAGGAGAGTTCTCCACATGAAAGACCCGCGACTGCAGATCAATGTGCTGCATTTCTCTCCGATACAGTAGGAATTTAACAAGAGCAAAGACGCGATTTTATGACATGATAGTATGTCCCAAAGCTTGTCTACTCTTTTGCTACAGGGACTTCCGGGCGAATGGCGAGCTAGGTGCACTTGTTACCTTGATACTGCTCGTGCAATCTCCAATTTTTGTGTTGATTATTGTTATTTCTCTAGTACAGGCACTCATTTTCTTTGTGTAAAGTTCATGAAAACAGCATCTTAAATCTAACAATGCAGAAGACTCGTCAGAACTCAAAACCCCCGACAATTGTTATTCCACCGGCGGGAGGTACGATCAGGGTAAATGTCCGCTTCAATCAGCATGGAAAAGGGTAACGGGAAATTTGAGAAATGGCGTGATGCTTCTCATATCACTCCGACGAAAGGTAGTGAGATGAAGAGACTGAAATCTGATGAGGAAGAGATCTCCAATGTGGTCTTGTTACAAGCCATCAATGCTCTCACGGCACGTTTTGACACTCAAGACAGTAAGATGGAAGTTTTAATGGATCAGATGCGGAAAAATAGTGTCATGATTGCAGAGATTTCGAAGGCAGTTGAGTTTAATGCAGCGGAGATAAAAGACTGTAAAAGAGAAAATGTAGAAATGAGCAAAGAAATCGCGAAGATAAATAAAACTGACACTGAATTGAGGAACAGAATGGTGGAACTGGAGCGTTACAAGAGGAGGTGGAATCTCCGTATCAACGGCCTGCAGGAGAAATCTGACGAAGATCCCCGTAAAGAGGTTTGCGGGCTCATCGCAGAGAAAGCTCCACATTTGGTTCACAAGTTGGAGGATATCATTGACTCTGTACATCGCGTCGGAAAAAAAGAGCATGGAAAGCAGAGACAAATGATTGTATAGTTCACAATGAGGAAATATAGAGAGGAGATCTGGAAAGCGACAAAGAACTCTTCAGTGTGCAAAGACCGAGGAGTACGATTTGTGGAAGACTTGACAAGGGAGGATCGAAATGCCCGGGCTGCGTTGTGGCCTCAAATAGAAAAAGCTCGGAAAAAAGGGAAAAAAGCTTTCTTCAGAGGGCCACACGGCTACATCGAAGGGAGACAAATTAATGTTACTTAGTCGTTTTCTTGCTGTAATATCATACGAGTGTATCTGTCACGAGATATGTTACGTTTGAGAGAGACCAGGCAGTGAGGTATGTTGTAGTGCTTCTAGAAGCAGTTAAACAAGAAAACTTGTAACTACTTATTCTTTATACTTTATTCTTCTATTCGTGTCCATTTTTCTAAAATAAAAAATAATTACAACTCGTGTTGATTTGAATGGGCACTGGGTGGCGCTCGTGTTAAATATTGATGAGGTCTTTTTTATTTTGATCAATGTATACGGGTATAATAGTATGTCACATAATCAGTGCTTGTTCTCAGAGCTTTTAGATATGATTGTAGAGTTAAGAACCTCATATCTAACTGATAATATTATTTTGGGTGGAGATTTTAACAGATGAGGTGTTGTTCCAGACGAGGTTATTGATCGATACCCATCCAAATATATTACTCAAAAATCTAATTAATTGATTTCTCAGTTATGTGCAAAATTAAGTCTGTTAGATGTATGGAGACATTTAAATCCCAATTGTAAACAGTTTACATGGATGAATTCCAGTTCTTCAAGTAAATCTAGAATTGACTTTTGGCTTGTGTCAAATCAGCTGATCACTTATGTGAAGGAATGTTCTATTTCGGCCGCTCCACTTACGGACCACTGCAGTATTAATATCTCCTTTAAACCAATAGTTGAAATTTCAAGGAATAAAAATTATTGGAAATTGAATGCAGACTTACTGTTTAATGAAGGTTTCTGTAACAAGATAAAAGAGCTAATTCAGAAAATTACAAAGGATGCAACCTTTTCCTCTCATGTAAACAGATGGGAATACCTTAAATTTAAAATTAGAGAACTTTCCATTAATTATAGTAAGATGTTAGCAAAGATTAAAAGGCAGGATGAATATACTCTTATACATCAAATAAATAAACATTGTAGTAAAGAGGTTTTAAGTGAAGAGGAAAAAAAATCTATTTTAATACTAAAAACAAAATTGGATAATATATATATTAGAAAGGCAGAAGGAGTGTATGTTAGGTCAAGAGCTAGGTGGATTGAAGAGGGAGAGAAGAGTACTACATATTTCTACAGACTTGAAAAAAGAAGACAAGCCAAAAATGCTATATTGTCATTGATAATTGACGATGCAGAAACTTCTGACCCTAGATTAATAAGTAATGAAATCTTTAAGTTTTATAAGGATCTATATTCGCCCAATTTTTCTCAAGCAGATTATAATTTGTTTTTTGAAAGAATACAACAGTTTATTCCCCATATTGATAGTGAATTAAAAAAAGTGTGTGATGAAGATTTGCAGATAGAGGAATTAGATTTTGCTGTGAAAAACCTCAAATTAAATAAATCACCTGGTCCTGATGGGCTAACTTCAAACTTTTATAGATTTTTTTGGAAGGATTTTAAAGAATTATTGTTTAAAGCTTTTCTGCAATCTATTGAAGAAGGCACATTAAGCTCTACACAGAGACAAGGGCTGATTACGTTACTACCTAAACCCGATAAAGATTCTAGATATATAGATAATTTGCATCCGATAACCTTGTTAAATACTGATTATAAAATTTTTGCACACATCTTTGCCAACAGACTTAAAAAAGGTATAAATAAGGTTATTAATGAATCTCAATCAGGTTTCTTGGCGGGTCGCTCCATTCATAATAATATAAGATTCATTATGGATTTGTTGGAATATAGTGACTGGATAGAAGATGATGGTTTTATTTTATTTTTAGACTTCAAAAAAGCATTTGCTCTGTTAGAGCACTCCTTTTTTATTTCATGCTCTCCAGTCTTTTGGTTTTGGAGACAGATTTGTAAATATTATAAAGATGACTTACAAGGATATAAACAGTTCAATATCTCTTTCGTTTGGTACATCTAAAAGATTTACGATTGGCCGTGGTGTAAGACAGGGGTGCCACCTCTCCCCTCTTTTGTTTATTATTGCAACAGATCTGTTGGCTCGTTTAATTAATCATGATTCAAGTGTTAAAAAGTTGAAGGTGTTTAACATGGCTGTTGGTATTAGCCAGTTAGCGGATGATACCACTCTTTTTTTACAGGACGCAGATCAAATTTCGCTCTCTATTTCTTTAGTTGTTGTTTTTTCCAAAGCATCAGGACTCTATTTAAATATGTCCAAATGTGAGCTTATGCCCATTCATAATTGCTATCACACATCATTATATAACATTCCTGTAAAAAGTTCCACTAAGTATCTAGGTATTATCATTACGAGAAATTCTGAGAGATGCATGGAACTTAATTATTTAGAAAAATTAAAAAAGGCCAAAACAATTTTAAACAATTGGTTACAAAGAGACCTTTCTATTTTTGGTAGAGTATTGTTGTCTAAAGCAGAGTTTCTATCAAGGATCATCTACCCCACAATTGCTTTAGCCCCTTCTTCATATGTTTCTAAATTAATTAATCGCTCATTGTACAATTTTATTTGGAAGAATAAGACTAATTTCATTAAGAGAAATGATATAGTCAAACCTTATGACCTGGGTGGTTTAAACATTATTGATTTTGAACAGATGAATGGCCTGTTGAAGTTAAAATGGTTGCAAGCATTTTTACACAATTCAGAGAGTTTTTGGTTTAAAATCCCTGCATCATTATTTAAGAAATTTGGTGGCATTGAATTCTTACTTAAATGTGACTTTGATATTTCCAAACTTCCAATTAAATTATCTGCATTTCATCAACAAGCTTTGTGATATTGGAAACTAGCACACGCCCATAACTTTACACCACATAATTCCTTAATATGGAATTAGAAGTATATTCTACATAGAAATAAATCACTCTTTTATGAAGATTGGTTTTGTAGAAATATTTGGTTTATAAAGGATCTCTTTGACAATGATGGAAAGGTGCTGGACTACAATGCTTTTACTATTAAACATGGTTTCGCATGCCATCCAAAACAGTTTTTCACAATAATATCAGCCATTCCTTCTGGACTTAAAATTATTATGAAGACTATTTATCATATAGTCAATTTACACCAATTTTACCATCATTATACCTTGGGCAAACTGAGTTTAAAAATAAGAAATGTACAAACATTTATATTAGACAAATATTCAACAATATCATGTTCCCTTACAGGTCCTCAAGGAATTATTTGGATGTTTTCTTTGACAAACAAATGCTTGAACATATTAGAACCTCCTATTTAAAATTTCCTGTCCAACACAAAATTAAAGAAAATCACTTTAAAATCTTATATGATATTTATCCCTCTGGTGAGTTTCTAAGGGTTAGATTTAACCTTGAAATTATATTATGTAAATTTTGTAATTCTTCTCCAGATAATACAGAGCATATTTTTTTTGCTTGCAAATATTCTAGTGTCTTCTGTGAAAAAGTGCAATTATGGTTAAAAGAGGGAAATGTGGTTGATTTGAACCTGTCCTTTATAGATATTAAATATGGAAACTATGAAGAAGATGGTAAAAAAGTTTTTTTGATTAATACCTTACTTTTGTTAGCAAAAAATTTTATTCACAAATGTAGATTCTTTAAATCACCCCCCCGTTTACAGTATTTGAGAATTATTTTAGACATTACTCAAAAACGAAAAATAAAAAAGCTGGAATTTTGATAGATTTAGTGGAAAAATATAATTTGTTATGATGTTATTTTATTCCTTGTATTTAATTTTTATTTATTAATAGAGATGGATTAAAATTGAAGTGTTTTGTTTTTTTTGCCTTTTTATATATCCTGTTGTCTAAGCCCCTCTTAACATTGATGCTTTGAATGTAAATTGTATGCCATTTTGTTTTGTAAATTTGTAATTTTTGTTAATATTTCAATTTTAAAAATAAAAATAAAAAATACTCTTTTGCTACACACTCAAAAGTATGTACTTTTTGTTCACAGAAAGAGTACATACTTTTAGGGCGTAGTATAAGTAGGCGTATTAGGATGCAGCATGAGCCTTTAAAATCCATTTTTTTTTAAGTCAGATTGGTGCCACCAGGTGAGAGTAGTGTGCAATAATTTCCAGCAATACCATAGTTAACCACTAGATTGATATACAGCTCTCTATAGAAAGGCTTGTGAATTCCCTAGTTATTTTTGCACATATTTTCTCCCTTTTTTTTTAGGTTGTTGATTTGAATATATATTTAGAGATTCTCAAAGACTACTTTTGTCAAGTTTTTTGTTTGTTTGTTTGGTTTAAATGGTAATTTGAAGTGGCAGTTTTACTTTATAATACAGTCAAACCTGAGCATTGCATTAGAAAGAGAACAAATGTTCTCTTTCATTTTGTTACCCATTGTTTTAATTCTAATTTAATAAAAATGCAATTTATTCCTCATAACATTTTTTATAAACCTTTTATAATAAACATTTTCATTAAATTAACAGTAACTCATCTTCAAAAGGCAACAGCAATTATGAACAAAAAACAAAAATAACAGCAAAAGTATAATAATTATAAAACAGTAAATGGAAAATAGAAAATAGATAAATTTTAAATATCATCCTAACTATATTTACATATCTGCATATTTACATACTAACTGTAATTAGTGTTTGTTGCACATGTCACAGATCACAACTGTTTGATTTATTTTTATAAACAATTCCATCCTTTGATCTTATTCTGTGTGTGTGTGTGTTTGTGAGAGAGAGAGTGTGTGTGTGTGAGAGTGCTCAAGAGAGAGACACAGTTCTCAATGTTCTCTGTTACAGTCTTACCAGTCTCACATCTCTCTCTCTCTCTCTCTCTCTCTGTGTGTCTGTGTGTGTGTATTTGTTTACATGTGTTCAAGAGAGAGACAGTGTGTGGCTTTTGCATTTTGGACCCAATGTCTCCCCATTTTTTTGATTAATTGATTTTATTCCACATATTCTCAATTTTCCCTGTTACAGTCTCATGCTTTCATGGCTGTGTGCTTTTTTTCTTACTTTGTGGTTAAATAATTGATTTTATTTCACACCTTTTTTCAAAATCAGCTTTTACAGTGACACACGTTCATTTGTGTGTGTGTATTTTTATGTGTGTATAAGTGTGTGTGTGTGTGTGTGAGTGTGTTTGTCTGTTTTGCACTCTTGATGTTTTAGAGATTCACCCCTTCACTGTTGTGTACTTTTTTAGGCATCGTGGCTGATTTGTAGATTGTACGCACAAAAAAATCTCTGTGTTTTCGTATTTTTGCCAATTTCCCATTCATTTCCTATGGCGGTCACTTTTGACCGCGAAGACCCTGAGTGTGACTTTTTTTTTTACGACCACATAGCCTTGTCAAATCCTGTCCCCAATTTTTTTGTGTGTTCATATACCAAGTACCATAAAAGTCACAAAGTTTCGTACCATTCCGATGAAGCTACGATTTTTAAAATGTTTTATTGTAAAACTTTTCAGTCAAAAGTGACCGAAGAACCCCAAAAGCTCTGATTGGGGGATTTCAAATCAGGACATCTAGCAACTGCAAGCATGAAAGCTTATATATGCTTGTTTTGTAATATTTTGTCTCTTTTGATTCGACAAAAACATAGAAAGATTTTGGATTTTGAAGTTTTTTTTAATTACATTTTAGTCTCGTCTTTTTTCGTTGACGATATCGCATGTTGATATAGTCAGTTATTGTTTAATGACATTGGTGTCATCTCGTTATTGCCTCGTCTTAGTCATGGAAAAAAGGTAATAGATTTTGTTAACGAAATGAACACTACTTCACTTTACACTAACACCAGAGTCTGCGTACAGTGCACGTGATGCGAATTTCACCTTCAGCACAGTTCGCGAATACTGTATGTGCACAGTCCAATTTTTTTAACCATGCATACTCTGTACGTGCATTCTTTTTGCACAGATTCGTTTGTCTACAAGGTGGCAACAATGCCCCAGGACCACTAATTTACACGGTAGTCAAAAAAATAAAAATAATACAAAAGAGACTAAAATGCGAACAAACTACAACAACAACGGATGGCTATGTGGAGGAGAGACTCGGCGTGGAGATGAGAAAGTACCCACATTTGTACAACTCTAGCCTAAAAGATTATAAAGATGTGTATGTGGGTAATAACTCATAGCGAGAGTTTGCCCAGGCATTGGTAGTGCATGTTATCATAATGCGCATACATTGACTGCCTGTGTATACATCAAATGGAGTTTAGGCTATGCATACTTTGGGCTTTAGTTGAATCAATTGTGCATTGCTTGGCAAAGCTGAGTGAAATTTTACCAATAAATCTAAAACAAAAAACCCACCAGAGGTCAGGATTCCAAGGGGTTCTCTACCCATGCAATAAATAAACAAACAGTGACTTGATTTGTTCACAAAGAGTTCACTCTGCACTGTCAAGCACTGTTATTGTGAAGAGCGGGAATTTTTGTTTTAACATGTCAAATCAAGGTGTTGAGGTAAGACTGCATAGAACTTGGTCTAGACATTCATTTTGTTTTGATCCTGCTAAACTAAAAGTGATCCTGCTAAACAAAGTTTGTTGTCAAGAAATCAATCCCCCAGTCTTATAGAAGAGTGACAACAGACAAATGTCAGTTTGTGTTTATTTTACACTTGTCTTGATCACAAAGAATACAATAAATAAATATAGCATTATGGGTTTACAATAATCAACATATCTGACATGTAACAGTGACAATAAAGCAGGATTACACATAAGATACAGTGCATTACTTTTAAGAAGTTGACAACATGCAGAATCTTTTGAAATATTAAGATGTTACTTCTTAACAACAAACAACATCAAATTGAATACAGTGCTCAAATTATGTCATAGTTCACTTCATTTTTTCCCCCCAGTGGGGTAAGAATGTTAAGCCATGCAAAATGATGTTGAAAAGTAGTTTGCAGGTTGCAGATCTATGTTGACCTGAGAAAAAAAGAAAGACATTTGCTGTGATCCTCAATAGAGTTCAACAGTCACATTTTGGAAGTAAAAATAGCAATGAAAACCTCTAGAGCAAAAGTGATTTTTAATTATAATGTATAAACCTTTTGAGAGAGACCTACCATGAGATCAGAGATTGTTAAACAATGGTATGTTGCTGTAGATATGCGATTTCAATTTGATCCAACAACCTGACACAATTATTATTATCAATCCAAAGAGTGGTAAGTGGAAGCATATTTGTAGCAAAATTCAATTTCAAAATGTAATATGCAAAATGGCAATACAATATGTAAAATGGCAATGCATTTCTGTATTTAAATTTACATTTTTCATATCCATATGTGCAACCTTTGGAGCAAAACGATAATTCAAATTCAATAATATAATTTAAAAGAGTGAGGCATTTACAGGCAGAAGTTAAGCAAGAACAGAGAAATGTCAATGTTCCTGCAGATTATGCGCATCTGTCAGTCATGGAATCAGTATGTTATTAGAAGCATATATATTTATAGTTTGGGCATCTTGCAGAGAACGCACCTGGCACTCGTATCCTAAGCGCAGTTGCGCGTCTGTTAAAGTGATGAAATATCCACGTTGCCACAAATGAGCGGTGCTTTACAACAGGTTACTTACTCATAGAAATAATCTTAGACAAGCTAGCTATCTGAGATTATTGCTTGCTCTATCAGTATGGTTGTATGCTTTTCTCTTTTTATCGTTCTGATTTATTGGTTTATCACTTTCGACCAATAGGTGGAGCTGTGACCAAATTAATGTGGAATGGTCAGAGTGATGTGACAATGACACTCGCAAAGTTTGGTGTCAATATGTCAAAGCATTGCAGAGATACAGTCTCAAGAGTCATTCTGGCATCAAACCTCAAATTCGTTGCTGTGGTATACAAAAACGGTTTTGTCTATCAACACGAAATACATACGTTTTTGCCGTGGTCTGAAGATGATATGATTCAATTATGGTGAAAATTGGACCAACGGTCTAGGAGGAGTTAGAAAAAGTATTTTAAAGAAAATCAAAATGGCGGACAGGAAGTTAGCCTGACTATGGCAAAATTGGCATCAATCTTTTCAGCATGACCCACAGAATCTATTAAGACCAGTCATTACAATAGGCCACATTTATATAAAGCTATTAGCATTTAAAAAAAAAATTCATTATAACATTTGACCACAAGGAGGCGCTGTCTCAAAAGTCTCCTTTTGAGTACCTTCAGAGCATAGTGCCGATAGCACATACTGAGTTTCTTAATGGTACATCAATGCATTCATAAAATATAGCATTTCATATCATAATACTGTATTGTAGTTAACCCTTTAATTGGCAAGACCATAAAGAATCAGGGAAAATAACAGGCCCACGAGGAGGCCATACCTCTAGTGGCCCAAATTCGAGGCACACAGGGCTCACGGAGAGGGCCTGCAGATCGCCTACACGCTTGACCGATGCTAGAGCCAATAGCAGAGCGGTCTTAAGCGATAGGGGCCGAAGGTCAGCTGACAGCAGCGGTTCAAAGGGAGGGCCTTTGAGCCCTCTAAAGACCATGGAGAGGTCCCAGGTGGGTACTGTGAGAGGGCGAGGGGGATTCAGCCTCCTAGATCCTCTCAAGAAACGCACAACTAAGTTGTTTCTCCCCACCGACTGGCCAGCAATAGGGGCATGAAACGCTGCTATGGCTGCCACGTATACTTTTGAGTGTGGAGGGTGTGGGACCCTTGTCCAGACGCTCTTGGAGAAATGACAATATCGAAAATATGTCATACTCAACCGGATCTTCGTTTCGAGCCGTACACCAGTCGACGAAGACCGACCATTTTTGGGCACAGAAGTATGTAGTAGACGGGGCTCTAGCCTGAGAAATGGTATTTAGCATGTCCTCAGGGAGGTCGACAGGCTCCCATCGAGGGACCAAAGATGCAGGGCCCACATCTCTGGCTTGGGGTCCCAAATCTTTATTGAACAGCTGGTTCCAATGCTGGTTCCTCCAGAGTGGGGCCACCAGGAGAACTTTGTGTTTGTCTTCCCTGATTCGTCTGATGACCTGAGGGATCAGAGTGACAGGGGGAAAATCATAGAGGAGGAGGCTGGGCCAGTTGTGGGCCAACACATCCCTGTCCTTCGAAAAGAATATTGGGCAGTGAGAGTTGTCTTCTGAGGCGAAGAGGTCGACCTATGCCTTCCCGAAGGTCTCCCACATTCTGAGCACTGTCCGGGGGTGAAGCGTCCACTCATCTGAGGGGGCATTGCTCCGAGACAACATGTCTGCTCCCAGGTTCATTTTGCCCGGTACGTGCGATGCTCTCACTGATCGCAGGTTGGCCAGCGCCTATTCCAAGAGCTGCTTTGCCAGCGCATAGAGGCATCTGGATGAAAGACTGCCTTGGTGATTTATGTAGGACACCCCCGTCATGCTGTCCGATCGGACTAAGACGTGGTGTCCCCTCAGGACCGCTAGGAAGGTTTGGAGGGCCCGACAAACTGCTAGCATCTCTAGGCAGTTGATGTGCAGCTGGATCTCCTCGCTTGACCATGAGCCGAAGGCTGGTCTGCCCTTTCACAGAGCGCCCCAACACATGTTGGACGCATCTGTCGAGACCACCGTCCTTCTGGATACCGCCCCGAGGGAAACCCCACGGCTGAACCACTGAGGGTCCTTCCAGAGGTTCAGAGCTGTTAAAAAGGCCCGATTCACCCTGACATGGAAGCGGCCGTACCGCCAAGCGTGAGTTGGGACCCGAAGGTTTAGCCAGTATTGCAGAGGCTGCATTCGTAGGAGGCCGAGCTGCAGGACTGGGGAGGCGGAAGCCATCAACCCTAGCATCCTCTGGAAACACTTCAGAGGAAGACAGGCTCTGATCCTAACAGAAGCCATGAGCTATTGAATGGCCAGAGCGCGCTTTGGTGAGACTGTCGCCCTCATTTGGGCTGAGTCGAAAACAGCTCCCAGGAACAAAATTTGTTGGCTGGGGAGCAGTGAGCTCTTGGCGAAATTGACCCTGAGTATCAGGCACTCCAAGTGGCTGAGGAGCATGGATCTGTGGTGTGCTAGCTCGTCCTGAGACTGGGCCAATATGAGCCAATCGTCGAGGTAATTCAAAATGCGGATTCCCATTTGTCTCAGAGGGGAAAGAGCTGCGTCCATACACTTTGTAAAAGCGTGCGGAGCTAGGGACAGCCCGAAGGGAAGGACTGTATATTGGTAAGCCACTCCCTCGAATGCGAATCTCAAGAATCTTCTGTGATGGGGGGCTATCTGGATGTGAATGTATGCGTCTTTCAGATCCAGCGAGAAGAGCCAGTCCTCGGGGCAAATCTGCACGAGGATCTGTTTCAACGTCAACATCCTGAACTTCCATCTCGTGAGGGAGCGGTTCAGGTTGAGGATGGGTCTGAGACCGCCATCTCTCTTGGGAACGAGGAAATACCGTCTGTAAAAACCCGATTCACTCTCAGATGGAGGGACCACTTCTATGGCTCCCATTTCCAACAGAGCCATCACTTCGGAGCGGAGGACATGTGCGTCATCCGCTTTCACCAAAGTGGGGACCACCCCGCTGAAGCGCGGGGGTCTTCGGGCGAAGTGCAGTGAGTAACCTCGATTTATTATCCCCAACACCCAGCTTGACACCCCGGGGATGGCCTGCTAGGTCTCGGCCCGTGTGACAAGGGGCTGGATTAAGTCGGTTGACAGGACGCTACGTTGGGGCCTGTTGGTGGGTGGAAGAGGAAATTTGCCCTCCGAGTATGTTAGTATTTTATTGTATTTGCTATAACAGCAACAGGTTGCATGGGCACGTGAACATGTTTGGGCAACAAACACATTGCTTACAACACCCGGAACTGAACGAGGTGGCGGGAAGCATAACAGAGGCAGTTTTCAGTGAAAACGGTCTGACCGCAGCGATGCGGGACTCGCGTTTTCCTGGTGAGAGCGTCCATCTTCAGTGGAGGTGGCTTGCAGGGCGGGGCCGGCAAGTGATGCACTCAGAAATTCCGCATTTAACCACATGCATCAGTGAATAATGCTATTTAGAAGAAATATATTCCATGAGTCTCACCTGATAGTTATAGGGGAGCTAGTCATGTCATAGAGCTGTCAGTGCTGCATTCAGCTGATCACTGACAGTATGGTACTCGCCCTGAAGCGCATGCAGCACCTGAAAATTCCCTGCTGTGGAAAAAGTGAGACACACGGGTGTAGACCAGGAAAAACTCACTTAGTCCTGTTCACTTGGTCCTGTAACCTTTGTTTTTCATCTCAGTTGAGTGAAAGAACAGAGGAAAATGAAGGAAGGAGCCGCTTTCTGGAAAAGCACTCCTTGAACGCAGTGAGGCGAGAGAGCGCGTGTCCTCAATGAACGTGACTTGTGGGGGCGGAGCTGGCAAGCGACACACATAGAGGTTTGCACTTTAGAGAAATAAGCTCTTTGAGAGTGAATATATTCCATGAGTCTCGCCTAAGTCAGGGAAGAGCATCATGTCATATTGCTGTCAGCATTGAGCTTGCACTCACGCTGAGATAGCGAGAGCACTGTAACTCAATGAATGCAGCTTGTGGGGGTGGAGCCAGCAAACGTCATGCTCAGAGGCTCGGCATCTTACAACAGACGCGTGAGAAATATGTTCTTTCAGTAAATATATTCCATGAGCCTCACCTGAGTCAGAGGAGAGCATCATGTCATATTGCTGTCAGCATTGAGCTTGCACTCACGCTGAGATAGTGAGAGCACTCGTCCTCAATGAACGTGGCTTGCGGAGGCGGACCCGGCAAATGACACGCTCAGAGGCTCGGCATTTTGAAACAAACGGCAGCTAGAATATGCTCTTTTAGAAAATAAGCTCTGTATGCTCACCTGACGGAAGACGGCGGCTCGTGTGCGGCGCGCTGATCAGGCTGCTTGAGAGCGGTGATAATCTATCACAGTTGTGGCGTGACATTTGAAACAACGCCGCTGAGATTGCTCTTTTAGATACTCGCCTGATGGCGGCAGGGGAAGCGCTGATCGGCTGCTTGCAGGTGATGCAGAAGAGCGAGCGAGCTAGCTGCGTGAGCACTGAAGCTGAAGCAGGCAGGCGAGGATCAGCCAAATCCGCTGCGAGGCCTGTCAATGGCGAGAAGGCATTCAGTTGTCTTGGTAACAGCGAAGAGATGACTGTCGTCGCTGAAGGAGATAGATCTGAAATCCTACGGCGAAATGCTCGCTTATATAGCCAGACGCCCCGCCCATTTGGCGGCTTTGGCGCGCTGCATCGCCATAGGCTCGCGCCGCCATTGGTTCAAAAAGTTTCCCAGTTTGAACCAATGGCCGTGCAGTTACACTGCGTTATTGAAAAGGCTTCAGTAATCGAGGAAAAAATGAGTTTTTCCCTATACGCAGTATGAGTGAAGTATCGAAAGGGAACATAATGTTATCAACAACATAAATAGTCCAGGCCTGGTCCTCTCTCGTCCTTCACTGTCTTCACTTCTCCTTTTATCCTTCCGGAGCTCATCCGTGAGACTCAAGGCCTCACTCCATTCCCACGGCTCTTGCCACAGGGATCCTTTTCATTTTTGAGTGAACAATTTCTTAAAGACATCATAATTTACAGTAGATCTATTAGGCTGCATTTACAATAAAGCCTAATGCAGAGATCTGATGGGCTTTATGACCAAGAAGATTATTTGACTGATTATTTGATCGAGCAATAGCATAAACATGAGAGCGTTTTACAGCGCATGTGCGCAAATACACGTAAGAATTCAAAATCAGCATTATATTTTATAGGTATATTTTATTTTAGTGTACTTTAGGTACTTTTGACATCCTTACTACAATATTATTTGACACTTCACTCTTATGAGTGTTTTCATCTAGCGTACAAAATGCCTAACCTTTAACCAAAACCTTTTGCTATTGCTATTATTGCTATTGTTTGCTAACATGATTGACATCAGAGCCAACCTCATTTGCGCTCTTTACAGCTTTCTACCTTACTCATAAAGATCAAATTATTTACAGTATAAACAGTGCTCTATTAAGAAAAACTTTCTAAAGTTTTTTTTTTTACTTTTTTAAATTTTGTGTGTGTATACTTGTGAATATCTTACCATTAATCTGCCATTAAGCATTAAGTTCACAGCAGTTTCCTCATGCGGCAGGTGTGTCTGTTAATGTTCATGGTGGTGCGGTCTGTAGAACAACTCAATACATCCAGAGCTTCGTCTTGACGCTCCAGCTCTGTCTCAGCCTCCAGGGCAAGATGCTTCAGCTGCTGGAGCATCTACACAAACACAGAACACAACATAATCATGTGGATAATGATGAATAACTGGGGTTGGTGTCCTTAATATAGATATACTATGGACATTAAGGATTGAATTCTTAAATTCAGCAATGTTTAAACTTTTTACTAACTGTTTTGCACAGAGGTTGACTGACAGCTTATTTGGCAGTCTGTAATGAAGAGTCTGGAGAGAGTGGATCCATCTGCAGCTTTATTAAAAGACAGATGTATACAGGCTAGGGCAAGACAATACCGTAAACAGGGACAGGCAGAAGGTCGGGGCTGGCGGCGAGAGACAAGATCGGGTCACAGGCAAGGTTCAGGGTAGGCGGCAAAGGTTCAGCAGAGATAAACAGTCCAAGTAGTAACAAGATATCAGTCCACAAGATAGACGCTCAGAAATGACCACTAATAGCAAATCAAGACTTTGCGAAGCTGTGTGTGTGTGTGCGTCTTAAATAGTGTGGTGTGATATGGCGCAGGTGTGAGGTAATCAGTCCCAGGAATGCGGGCCTATGGGAATTGGAGTCCAGATGAGTGCGAATCAATATTCCGGTGAGGGCTCCCTCCGGTGGCCCGGAGGATGCACCGGAGGAGCTGTATTCGTGACAACCACCATCTTTAAATCTAATACCACTTGCTTAATTGTAGAAATCCAACTAAAATGGGGATAGTTACTAACAACAAAGGCACAAAACATTTTAAAAACATACAGGTACTATAGACTATATAATTTATCATCTGGATTCATATAGCATTTTATAAGAATCCTAAATAAATAAAAGGTGCCACAATAACTAACAAAATTATTGATATCAGAGGCAAACAATGTTTTTCTTTGTTTGATATAAAATCTACTTGCAGGAAGTGCCACATTACAAGGAGTCTAAATCAATGCTTCTTTTCATTGTCTAATCATTTCAGTAGTTGAGGATGCAAGCAAAAGAAAATAATACCTTATATTTCTACACTAGGAAGACACTATTAATATATAATTATGAATAATAGGTCAGTGTGTATAGAATAATGATCAACAATAAAGATTAAAAAAAAGTTAAAATAAAAAGTTATAATCCCCAGAACAATAAGTTATGCCAAAGACTTTAGATCAGAGGTCTCCAAACTCGGTCCTGGAGGGCCACTGTCCTGCAGAGTTTTGCTCAAACCAGCTCCAACACACCTGCTTGAAAGTTTCTTGTATGCCTAGTGAGACCTTGATTAGCCCTCCAGGACCGAGTTTGGAGACCTCTTCTTTAAATATACAAAGACAGTGCATTCATATTACTATGAATGAGAGAGTGCAATGCACAATATGAACAATCTAATCATCAAATGGTAAAGTTATCGCATCACAGTAGCTGCCGCTAGAATCTCGGCTGCAATAGAAACAGTCAGTGTCTTTAGAAATACTATAATAATGATTTGAAATATGTTATTTAAATGGGAGTGTGACCCATTCAAGTAGACAGAACTTGGTCTTGGATGCCTGGAGGCATTACAAATGTAGTCGCTAAGTGAAAAGACTTTAACGGTGTAATGGTGGTAGCCCCTCAACTTTATTTGCAAATATATATAATATATATAAAACAATAAATTAAATACATTGAGATTAAATTTATCATCTGTTTGTTTGGGCACCAGACATCAATCCTATCAATAAGTTAACTCCGGATAGCTCATTAAAAACCACCAGTACATATGAAGGACTTGAAAGGGAGCAGAATCAAATTAAACTCAGAGAAACATCAAACATCATTTGCAAATTTATTTTAGAAAACCCATCAAGAATCACATACCCCAACACAGCAAAACATATAACACTCAGCTTCAATTATCACGGTTAAAACAGTCTTACATTTTACATAAACACCTCAAAGAACAGGACAAAAGAAAAAAAAAAAACTCTAACTTGACTGTGAATGCGGAAAAGGCATTTGCTCACTGGCAATTTCCCATACATTGGTATGCGCTTAGTCTCAGTCACGATTGAACATAACCACCCAAAACATGCAGGGTTGAACATGCACAGAGAATTTCAAGGCGGCTGCCTCCATCAAATTTCGTGCCACCTCCGGCTGTCGAGTGTTGACAAAACTCAGACAGGCAGTCACATGCTCAGATACCCCTTTACCACGGTTCTGTTGCGGCTTCCCGGCCTGTGTCCATTCTCGAACCGTTCCGCCCATCCCCACTGCAGAAAATGGGGTTCCGTATGGAGTTATTATTGTGCCATAATTAAACAAACAAATCCAGCATTTTGCAAACAAACACGATCTGCTTTGCAAAGGAAAACTCAACTCACAAACAAACAGAAAGTTATGTTCAAATACAAAGGTCAGATTGAGCGAAAATGCACAGGAGTAACAAATATATGTATTGTGTTTTACAAATATAAATAATTTAGCCTACATCATATTTCACAAATAAATACAAACCATCCTACAAATGGCATGTAACCTTTGAACAAATACCAAATCTAGTGCATACATACACACACCTGTCTGTTACGATTGTAAGACACTTGCCTTTTTATGAGATCTCTCGGCTTGATTTTCTCACAAATGTGTGCAGGCAGATTTTCTCACAAATGCAGTTGAGCAACTTCCTCTTTCAAAACAGCAGATGGCGCTTTGCTATGGGTCAATTTACGTTAGTCTGCCGAGAGAAGCCCCAAAACATGCATTTATAATAATAATAATAATAAAAACTTTATTTTATAGCGCCTTTTAAACAAGAACATACAATAAAATGGAATAGGGAAAATAAAAACTTTATTTTCCCTATTCCTATGGCGGCGCGTCCACACGCAGCGGCTTCTCTCTGTCCCGACAGAACGGTGTTTTCGTGTTTTTTGTCTTGTGAGTCGCAGTGTTTTTGTACGTCGTCATCGCGTCTACATGTCTTTAAGCGCGCATACAGTCGTGAGTTTCTGCTGGATGTCGGCAGAACCGCATTTCAAGAGTTAAACTCCGCGCACGCGGAACAGCTGCGAGATCTCGGACTGCTCCGGGGGCCTACATCGTCACCGACCCCCACTGCTGCATCTCGCCCACAGCGGAGGCGCCGCAAGCGGTGTGAGAGGAAGCAGAAGAGGGGTAAGCGCGGAGGTATCCTGGCTAGGCTAACGGCTAACCCACACAAGCCATCTATCCCCACCATCGTACTGGCTAACGTACGCTCTTTGGACAATAAACTGGACTACATCCGATTACTACGTTCAACTCAAAGGACGGTAAGAGACTGTTGTGTTTTTGTGTTTACGGAAACATGGCTTAGCAACAGCGTTCCGGACTGCGCTATTCAGCTCGACCAGCTGACGTGCTATCGAGCGGACAGAGTTCTCGTCGCGGGAGGAAAAACTCGCGGTGGTGGGCTTTGTGTTTACATCAATGATGCGTGGTGCCGCGATGCTGTTGTGATCTGCAAACACTGCTCACCCCTGGTGGAGTTTATGATTATTAAGCGCCGGCCGTTCTATCTGCCGAGGGAATACACTGCCATACTGCTCGTTTCGGTTTACATTCCCCCGAACAACAACAACAGCAACAGGAGTGAGGCACTAAATGAACTGCACCAGCACATCAGTGAGCAGCAGACAGCACACCCTGATGCTTTTCTCATCATAGCTGGGGATTTCAACCATGCTGACTTAAAGAGTGTGTTTCCAAAAATACACCAACACATTCATTTTCCAACAAGAGGTAAAAACATTTTAGACTTTGTCTACTCCACACAGAGAGGAGCTTACAAAGCCCTCCCCCTCCCCCACCTCGGTGCCTCAGACCACATCACTGTCATGCTAAACACTCAAGAATATTATTAAAGTTTGACATGTTGCCATGGCAACAATATTTAAAATATCAAGAATCCTGTCACCGGTCTACATCTGCTGTGTATTGACATTACACTGATGAAGTTTGAAGCAAATCAGGTAAACATAACAGAGTGAACTCAATGCATTTTGAAAGTGAAACACTTCCTGCTGCCAGTTGGTGGCGCTATAACTTTGACTCACAATAGTCACATCCATGTGATCGGACTACTACAACCAACACACTCGTGAAGTTTCATAAAGATCAATCAATGTATACAGAAGTTATAACACACTTCCTGTTTCCCTTTTCTCGCCATAAATTCATTGCCTCGCCATGGCCAAACCGTTTGAGATATCAAAAATCCGCTGGCAATTTTTCATCATCAATGTCTTGACTTCATGCTGACTGAGTTTGGTGGCAATCGGATTAATCACCTAGGAGGAGTATATCAAATTCCAGAGCATGCGTTTTTCAAACAACCCATAATAGCTGACTTCCTGTTGAGGTGACGTATAACTTAGAGTACGAAAGTTGTTTGGCCCGATGAGGTCTATATGTGTACCGAGTTTTATACTTGTATGTGCAAGCGTGTTTGATAAATGGACCAAGTTTTCGGACCCAATTCAAGGGGGCGCTGTCGAGCCCCCCTGCCACGCCCGGGTACCAGCTTCTGTCCGGCTGTAATAGCCGCGGATTCTGACCCGTGTGCAAAATTTGAGTTTTTTTGAGCATGTTAAGGGCCCCAAAAACTTAAAAAAAAAATAAAAATAAAAAAATAAAAAAATATAGCTGCGAGCAGCGATGAAGGGCCAAAGCCCGGTGGCACCACCACCCCGGTGGCTTCAGGTCAACTGTGCACGGCGGGCAATGGGCATTTAAAACAGTTAAACATAAAAGGACTATGTCAATTTCACACCACATTTACTGCAGCGGCTGATGCTCCTATGATGACAAACCACAAAAGCCACATGCATGAGATCGTTTAAATTGAGATGACTTTCATGTCACAGAATGTTATGAGTCAATTTCAAATGAGTGCAGAATATCATCATAATCTGAAATGTCTGGGTTTTTTCTCATGGCGAGTTCAGACTGCATGATTTTAGCCCCGATTTTGGCTTGCCGACAGGTTTTGTGAAATCGCAGACAAAAGCCCGAAATCACAGGCAAATCGGTGCTCATTCACGCGAGTGACAATCACGCAGTGTGAATGAGCAAAGACGCAATCTGAGAGAATCGCAGACGAGTCACCGACGCCCATGACATATTTGCCATGCTAAATATCTGGACCTGTCGGCGATTCAAAATCCTGCTGTGTGAAAAGTGTTCTGACTGAAAACTACATCGGCAATAACTGACAGCCAATGAGAGAGCAAGATACAGAGCAGCGGGGAGTTCGGGGAGGATTTATAGACCACAATATCAGCAAGCATGGCTTCGTACACATAGACATTACAGTTCTATCAAACAGAACCAAAGGACAAACATTTGCTTGACCATCCGCAACAGCAGCACATTGAAAAGTTATGTGTTTACCTCCAACTCTCATTGCAGAACACACAATCCAGTCTCCCCAACCATTTCCTCCTCCATATTCTTCTTTTCCTTTTCTCTTTTTCGCTGCAAATCAGCGCACAGGCAATCTGTATTGCAAGCTTCATGCGGGCTACAGTTTTTAATAATAAACCCAGTCTCACGTGAGAACTCTGGTCTTGCACGCTTTATATTGAGTTGGTTCCTTGTCACATCTCCCGTTTGTTTGGTTGTGAAACGTAGTTTGCGTGCCAGACAGAGTTGTCAGCGATTCTTCCTATTGTAAGGTCTTGCAGTGTGAAACCTTCTGTCACCGATCCATCTTGCAGTTTGAACGCAGCAGCGACTGAATGCTGGCCAAGATAGTCATGCAGTGTGAAAAGAACAGTGACCAGACTACTTTGAAAATCGTGCAGTCTGAACTCGGCTTCAGACAACCCCTATAAAAATTCTAGACCAAATTACATACTGTTATTTATGCAAACTCCACAGTGCTCTGAAATAACTAATCCAGCCATAATGTGAATGTCTGTGATTGCTGATGTTGTATAAACCTCACACTTCTATTCATGTGTTTTTTGACCTCACTGAGCTGTTGTTTGTGCACCAATCTTATGCACCAAAAGCATGCTTTCATTTAATTTTAATATGTGTGGTATAAGATAAAAAATAAAATGAAAAAATTAATAAATAATAAATAGAGCCAAATCACAGAACCTGCAAAGACAATTTTAATGTCAGTCTCAGGTAATAATAAGGTTCATGTCTAGATTTTTCTGCTCACTTATGCAAGTTTATTTTAAACAGCCACTTTTATAATCATGTGAAATTTTACTGAAACGGGTTTTTAATAAATTTGAATTATATCAATAAATAAATAATTCAAAAATTCAAATTGTAATTGTTAAAAATAACTAACTCAAACAATATTTAGAAAAAATAAGATTGCAATGCACACATACGCATACACAGAGAGAGAAAAAGATATACATAGACAGTGACACAGACAGAGACCCACACACAGACACCCCCCAAACACCCCCTCTCACCCACACACATACACACACACCCACCCGAATGAACCTGAGGTAGTATGGGGGAGGAGAGAGAGAGAGAGAGAGAGACTGAGACAGACTGAGAAGATCATTTAAAAAAAAAAAAAAAAAAAAAAAAAACATCTTAATTTTGACATAAAGTAGTCTTTGATACATTTTTAAATATACCTGCACAAACAGTATATAAAAACAAAATCTTTGTTCTATATATATCAACTTGATTATATACAGGTCCTTCTCAAAAAATTAGCATATTGTGATAAAGTTCATTATTTTCCATAATGTAATGATAAAAATTAAACTTTCATATATTTTAGATTCATTGCACACCAACTGAAATATTTCAGGTCTTTTATTGTTTTAATACTGATGATTTTGGCATACAGCTCATGAAAACCCAAAATTCCTATCTCAAAAAATTAGCATATTTCATCCGACCAATAAAAGAAAAGTGTTTTTAATACAAAAAAAGTCAACCTTCAAATAATTATGTTCAGTTATGCACTCAATACTTGGTCGGGAATCTTTTTGCAGAGATGACTGCTTCAATGCGGCGTGGCATGGAGGCAATCAGCCTGTGGCACTGCTGAGGTGTTATGGAGGCCCAGGATGCTTCGATAGCGGCCTTAAGCTCATCCAGAGTGTTGGGTCTTGCGTCTCTCAACTTTCTCTTCACAATATCCCACAGATTCTCTATGGGGTTCAGGTCAGGAGAGTTGGCAGGCCAATTGAGCACAGTAATACCATGGTCAGTAAACCATTTACCAGTGGTTTTGGCACTGTGAGCAGGTGCCAGGTCGTGCTGAAAAACGAAATCTTCATCTCCATAAAGCTTTTCAGCAGATGGAAGCATGAAGTGCTCCAAAATCTCCTGATAGCTAGCTGCATTGACCCTGCCCTTGATAAAACACAGTGGACCAACACCAGCAGCTGACATGGCACCCCAGACCATCACTGACTGTGGGAACTTGACACTGGACTTCAGGCATTTTGGCATTTCCTTCTCCCCAGTCTTCCTCCAGACTCTGGCACCTTGATTTCCGAATGACTTTGGACCACTGAGCAACAGTCCAGTGCTGCTTCTCTGTAGCCCAGGTCAGGCGCTTCTGCCGCTGTTTCTGGTTCAAAAGTGGCTTGACCTGGGGAATGCGGCACCTGTAGCCCATTTCCTGCACACGCCTGTGCACGGTGGCTCTGGATGTTTCTACTCCAGACTCAGTCCACTGCTTCCGCAGGTCCCCCAAGGTCTGGAATCGGTCCTTCTCCACAATCTTCCTCAGGGTCCGGTCACCTCTTCTCGTTGTGCAGCGTTTTTTGCCACACTTTTTCCTTCCCACAGACTTCCCACTGAGGTGCCTTGATACAGCACTCTGGGAACAGCCTATTCGTTCAGAAATTTCTTTCTGTGTCTTACCCTCTCGCTTGAGGGTGTCAATGATGGCCTTCTGGACAGCAGTCAGGTCGGCAGTCTTACCCATGATTGCAGTTTTTGAGTAATGAACCAGGCTGGGAGTTTTTAAAAGCCTCAGGAATCTTTTGCAGGTGTTTAGAGTTAATTAGTTGATTCAGATGATTAGGTTAATAGCTCGTTTAGAGAACCTTTTCATGATATGCTAATTTTTTGAGATAGGAATTTGGGGTTTTCATGAGCTGTATGCCAAAATCATCAGTATTAAAACAATAAAAGACCTGAAATATTTCAGTTGGTGTGCAATGAATCTAAAATATATGAAAGTTTAATTTTTATCATTACATTATGGAAAATAATGAACTTTATCACAATATGCTAATTTTTTTAGAAGGACCTGTATGTTTGACTTATCCAACACTGTTTAAAAATAGGTATATGCTGCCCTCTAGTTGTTACTCTATGTATGACTAATTATATTTGATTGAAAAAATTGATTAATCTGCCAATTTTTAACTTACACAAGTTTTTTGAATTGGAAAAATATAATAAAATGTGTTTATTTCAAACATCTGTATTATTCTATATATAAATTAATTGTGTATAGTGTTTTTTTAATAGAAAATATGAGTCATTCCGTTTCCCTTTTTTGACATTATTCAATCTATTACCATGGCAAGACGGTTCGAGATATCCATTATCTGTTCTCAATTTAACATCTTTAATGTCTTAGCACCATGGTAAAAAATTGTTTGGTCTGAATCGAATAAACCCCCTAGAAGTAGTAGTTTAAAATTCAGAGCCTGTTTAGTCAAAAAATCCACATTCAAACCAAAATAGCAGACTTCCTGTTGGTCGGAGCTAATGACTGTAAATTAGAAAGTTTTCCGGCTTAATGAGAACAATAAGTGTACCGAATTTGGTGACTGTAGGTTAAACTAACCCCCCCACTTTTGTCAAAAGGTGGCACTATAGAGGCCCTGCTCCCCGCCCGTTTCTACGGTTTTGCCCATGTCTGCTGGTTGATATCTCTGATGTGTGCATTGAGTTTCATGCAATTTGAAGCATGTTAAGAGTCTCAAAAGCTTCCAAAACGAATATTAAAGTTTGATGCGTTGCCATGGCAACAGTGTTTGTGATATCACTATTCTTTTCAAAGGTCTACATTCACCATGTCTTGACATTATTCTTGTGAAGTTTGAAGCAAATTGGATAAAAATAAGATGGTGATCTCAAAGCATTTTGAAAGTGACAAATTTCCTGCTATCAGTTGGTGGTGCTATAACTTTGACTCACAATAGCCACATCCATGTGATCGGACTACTACAACCAACACACTCGTGAAGTTTCATAAAGATCAATAAATGTATGCAGAAGTTATAACACACTTCCTGTTTCCCTTTTCTCGCCATAAATTTGTTGCCTCGCCACGGCCAAACCGTTCAAGATATCAAAAATCCGCTGGCAATTTTTCATCATCAATGTCTTGACTACATGCTGACCGAGTTTGGTGGCAATCGAATTAATTGCCTAGGAGGAGTATATCAAATTCCAGAGCATGTGTTTTTCAAACAACCCATAATAGCTGACTTCCTGTTGAGGTGACATATAACTTCGAGTACGAAAGTTGTTCGGCTCGATGAGGTCTATATGTGTACCGA
Organism: Anabarilius grahami; assembly: GCA_003731715.1. NCBI lineage: Eukaryota > Metazoa > Chordata > Actinopteri > Cypriniformes > Xenocyprididae > Anabarilius > Anabarilius grahami. The sequence goes on from RJVU01035547.1 coordinate 149,896, forward strand.
GTTTTATACTTGTATGTGCAAGCTTGTTTGATATATAGACCACATTTTGAAACCTCATTCAAGGGGGCGCTGTTGAGCCCCTCTGCCACGCCCGGGTACCAGCTTCTGCCCGGCTGTAATGGCCGCGGGATCTGACCCGTGTGCAAAATTTCAAGAATTTTTGAGCATGTTAACACTAGAAGTCCCAGAGATTTAACGGTTAAACATCAAAGGACTATGTCAAATTCACTCCACATTTACTGCACTACAAGGTGGCGCTATTGAGCCCCTCCTCCCTGCCCATTTTCAAATGACTACATGTGCCATGTTTTAACAATATTGATGAAGTTTGAAGCAAATCGGGTAAAAATAAGAGGATGATCTTAAAGCATGCTGAAAGTGACACACTTTCTACTGCCAGTTGGTGGCGCTATAACTTTGAATCACGATAGTCACATCCATGTGATCAGCCTTGTACAACGAACACACAGCCAAAGATTCATCAAAATCAATTAATGTATGCAGAAGTTATAACACTTTGTTTCCCTTTTCTTGACATAAATTTGCTGCCTCGTTACAGCCAAACCGTTTGAGATATCCAACATCCGTTTGCAATTAAACAACTTCAATGTGTTAGCACCAAGTTAAAAAAGTTTGGTGTAAATTGTATAAACCCTGTAGGAGTAGTAGTATAAAATTCATAGTCTGTTTTTTCAAAGAATAAACATTTAAACCAAAATAGCTGACTTCCTGTTGGTCGGAGCTAATGAGTGTAAATTAGAAAATTGTCCGGCTTGATGAGATCAATAAGTGTACCAAGTTTGGTGACCGTAGGAAAAACTAACCCCCCCACTTTTGTCAAAAGGTGGCGCTACTGAGCCCCTCCACCACGTCCATTTCTATGGCTTTGTCCATGTCTACTGGTTGACAATATTGATGTGTGTGTCGAGTTTCATGCAATTTGAAGCATGTTAAGAGTCTCAATAGCCCCTATAAAAATTCTAGACCAAATTACATACTGTTATTTGTGCAAACTCCACAGTGCTCTGAAAAAAATAGTCCAACCATAATGTGAATGTCTGCGATTGCTGATGTTGTATAATCCTCACACTTCTCTCTTCATGTGTTTTTTGACATCCCTGAGCTGTTGTTTGTGCACCAATCTTATGCACCAAAAGCATGCTTTCATCTAATTTTAATATGAGTGATATAAGATAAAAAAAATTAAATGAAAAGAAATAATAAATAGAGCCAAATCACAGAACCTGCAAAGACTATTTTAATGTCAGTCTCAGGTAATAATAAGGTTTGTCTCGATTTTTCTGCTCACTTATGCAAGTTTATTTTAAACAGCCACTTTTATAATCATGTGAAATTTTACTGAAACATGGGTTTTTAATAAATTTGAATTATATCAATAAATAATTAATTTAAAAATTCTAACTGTAATGGTAAAAAATAACTAACTCAAACAATATTTAGAAAAAATTAAGATTGTAATGCACACATAAACATACACAGAGAGAGATAGATATATACACAAACACCTCCCACCCACACACGCCTGAATGAACCTGAGGTAGTATGGGGGAGGAGAGAGGGATAGAGAGAGACTGAGACAGACTGAGAAGATCATTTTAAACAAACAAACAAAAACAAAAAAAACATCTCAATTGTGACAAAGTTGTCTGATACATTTTTAAATATACCTGCACAAACAGTATAATTAAAACTAATTATTTGTTCTATATACAGTACAGTCCAAAAGTTTGGAACCACTAAGATTTTTAATGTTTTTAAAAGAAGTTTCGTCTGCTCACCAAGGCTACATTTATTTAATTAAAAATACAGTAAAAAACAGTAATATTGTGAAATATTATTACAATTTAAAATAACTGTGTACTATTTAAATATATTTGACAAAGTAATTTATTCCTGTGATGCAAAGCTGAATTTTCAGCATCGTTACTCCAGTCTTCAGTGTCACATGATCCTTCAGAAATCATTCTAATATGCTGATTTGCTGCTCAATAAACATTTATGATTATTTTCAATGTTGAAAACAGTTGTGTACTTTTTTTTTCAGGATTCCTTGATGAATAGAAAGTTCAAAAGAACAGCATTTATCTGAAATACAAAGCTTCTGTAGCATTATACACTACCGTTCAAAAGTTTGGGGTCAGTAAGAATTTTAATTTTAATTTTTTTGAAAAGAAATTAAAGAAATGAATACTTTTATTCAGCAAGGATGCATTAAATCAATCAAAAGTAGTAAAGACATTTATAATGTTACAAAAGATTAGATTTCAGATAAACACTGTTCTTTTGAACTTTCTATTCATCAAATAATCCTGAAAAAAAATGAACAGGTAAAAATAAGAGGGTGATCTCAAAGCATTTCAAAAGTGATACACTT
>RJVU01035572.1:0-16395 GCA_003731715.1 Anabarilius grahami
TTCCGTATCTCAGGGAACCGAGGTTACGTTAGTAACCGAGTACGTTTTTACTACAAAAAAACCCTAAAAAACATGGTTTTTATAGTTAAACCATTTTAGTAACTAAAAATGTACCATGGATTTGCTACACTAACCATTGTATTTGCAGTAAAACTGTGGTTATACAAATGGTAATCAATCCACAAAAAAAAAGAACACTTATAAAAACTTATAGTTACTACACTTATAAAAACCATGATTAATTTTCAGAAGTGTATGTCACTCACTAATATGACTCTTTTTAAACATCTTTTTAAAAACTTGATGATAAACATTTTTCAAAAGTATTATTCAAGTCTTGAGATCACTATTTTAAAGAAACATTGTAGACAATTGTAAGGACGACTCGTCAGCCCAGCGGTCTGGGCGAAAGTATAATATGTGTTTGTCTTTTCAGCGCTCCTGTGAAGTTCACTTAATTTTTAAAATTTGGTTTAAATTTGACTTTAGCTGCGCACTTAATTTGACTCAAATTTCAAATGTTTATTAAATTTAGATTGTGTTTCCAATTAGAAATTAATCATAACTATTGATTATGTATTCACTTAGATCTTTGATTATTCTGGGTACGGGATGTACTTTAGATTATTTGTTCATTAGGGACCCTACGCAGCACAGAGTCACATGCCCTGGGTTTGCGCGGATCTCACGGACACAAACAGTTATGATTCTTACTCTGAGGATGCAGGGTGAGCTATATATTACCTTTAAGTAGGCCATGCACTGCTTCCTCATAACAAAATGTTTAATATTTTTTTATAGTCATGAAACTGCAACTTGTTAAGTGATAGACAGAAATCAAAAGGTCTTCAGATGACGTGCCTACTGCTCCATTCATTCATGAGCCCTCAGTTTAACTTTGCACCAGCCTCCTCATAATCTACTGGTCATAATGATTTCAGGAGAGTCCAGAATGAATCAAATATAACATTTTGTCAGTTTAGGAAAATATGTATCATGCCAATTACATAGTTAGACAATTTAAAACAAATCCATAAATAATAAATACATAACATCAATTGCTCAAAGATGACTCTAAGAGTAAGAAGTGAATACACACAGTGGTGTGTGAGTGTTTTTAAGACACACATCACTGCATGGGGGTTTCTGGATATAGAATTTTCCCAATGGGTTTGCATAGATGAGTGAGGAAAGTATGGGCAAGGCAGTGTCCTATGCCATTTCTTTGAGATCTTCCCTCCAGATGAGTTTTTATTGCTGGGTGTTTGATCTCAGCTTTTGTCTTATCTGAAAAAAAAAGCCTTACACAATGATTTTCAATTAGATAAAACAACGGAAATCTGTAAAAGTGAGCTGTAATGTTTCAACTTCATTGTGTAACGTTAGGTGTGGAATGAGCATGGAGCATGGAACGTGCAAGGACATTTAATAAAAGAACTCAGAAAACAAGAAACAAAGAACCACGTACATATACATTTTAAGGACTCATAACCAAGAGTGAACACAAGGACTATAAATACACAGGGAAGACTAACTAAACAAGGTAACAAGGGAGCGTGGCAGATAGGAAACACCTAGAGAACTAAAATCAACATGAAAAAACTACAACGAACTACAATACAAAACACACGACAGAAAATAACATAGGAGTCCAGACACTGAGAATTTGTGACACATTGGTATACCAGGATAAAAAGTTCTAACTAATTTTATTGACTTACACTTAAAAATTTTCTGCAGAAGAGAAAAGCCTCCAAGTGAAAAATGAGAAGAAGCCAGCAAAGAAGCTGTTTCCAAACTCCAATCTCTTCATGAAATGGACTGTGGAACTTTCTGAGGACGATCAGAGGAAGGCTGAGGATCTCTTTCAGAAATATGGCTATAATGCCTTCCTCAGTGACCAGATACCTCTGGATCGGGAGCTGCCGGACACTCGAGACCACAGGTGAGTTTCAGTCATTCATGGAAATGCTCTAACCTTCTTGATGGATTCATCCGTTTTGCTTTTGTTATTGTTCTGTAGATGCATTGGACGTGAATATCCGCACAATCTGCCCACCATCAGCGTGGTGCTGATTTATCTGGATGAGGCTCTGTCTGTCGTTCAAAGAGCCATTTGCAGCATCATCAACAGAACTCCAGCCCACCTGCTGAAAGAGATCATAATGGTGGACGACCACAGCAAAAATGGTTTGTTCCTCTTAAAACCTAATCAAACCCTATAGTCTCAGATTTTGCACAAACTGAGCCAGTCATTCTGGATGTATGTCTTCACAGAAGAGCTGAAGACACAGCTGCATGTTTATATCAGCTCCATAAATGAGAAACACCCAGGCCTGGTGAAAATGGTAACCCATCCAGAGCAGAAAGGCCTGTCCCAGGCCAGAATCTCAGGCTGGAAGGCTGCAACCGGGGATGTTGTTGCCGTTTTGGACGCCCACATTGAGGTCCATGTTAAATGATGAGAAACTGCTCGGCTGACTTCAGTGTCTGGCAATAAAATCAATATTTGCTCAGCTCAACGATGTTCTGTCTTAAAAAAACATTGCATTGCATTGAAAGCTTGTAAAGTCACGCAGAAACAGCACTATTCAGATCTTTCTCCTCCAGCGCAAAGATCATCTCGCTGCTCCTAAGACTTCCTGTGAAGTTGTTGCAAATGTCACACCGCAGTTGCAGCTCCTGCAGGGCTTCCCTGCCCGCTCCAGATGAGCACACTGAGTGCATCTCATGCTTGGGCCGTGCCCACGCTGAGATGGCTCTTCTGGATTTCAGCTGCCCACACTGTGAGATGCTGAGCCTTGCAACGCTGCGCACATGGATCACGCTCTTCAGTGAGCCGCCGCTTACTCATCTCCTTCCCCTCTCGAGCCAAGGCGGAAGAAAAAACGGTGCTGATAGGCTGAGCAGCGAGGCGGAAGTGAGACCACATTGGCCCAGTGCCTGCGTGCCTTGCTCTCCCTAAATCGGGTGAGTCCCCTGATCTCTTCACCAGCGAAGATCAATGCCCCTCATCTGGCGCGAGTGGCATGGTCTTGTTCAGCGGGTCTGACGCAGAGTTTGACGAGAACCTCTGAGTGCAAATAGTGGGCGAACTCCATCGATGACTTCGCCCCTCTGCCGCCTAAAGAAACTGATGACGTGTGGCCTAGAATTGATACAGAGCGAGTCCTCTCAAAAGCTGTAGAAGAGCTCGGCTTAGACTGTTTGGCCCCAGAAGAGCCCTTCCACAGCCGACTCGACGGCATCCAGCCCCGTTCGGCCCTGAACAAACCTGGCCCTGCACGCTACTAAAGCCACTGCCCAAGCCAGCGGTCAAACTATGGCCAGCCTAGTGGTGCTAGAGCGGCACTTATGGCTCAGTCTCAGGGATATATTAAAGACGCTGACAGGATGGCTCTTCTGGACTCCCCCATCTCACCGTCAGGCCTGTTCAGCTCTGTGGTGAATGGCTTTGCAGAGCGCTACATCCCAGCACAGAGGTCATCGAAGGCTATGGGCCAGCGCCTCCAGTCACTCCAAGAAGGACCAGCCGACTCAGTAGCGACCCAAGCCAGCCTCAGCCCCTGTAAAGCCCCAGCCGCAAGCGGGGCCTGAAGTCAAGCCATGCCTCCGTCCGGCAAAACGCTACCCGTTTCCAAAACAGCATGGACCCTGCCCCAAGCTAGAGCTGAACCCCGTGCAGCCAAAGCCGTCCTGATGTCTCAGGATGGAGGAGGAAAGGGTCATGTCCTGCCGAGGCCGGACCACCCTCAAAACGTGCCTACCTTCTGGTCTCCTCTTCAGTTTAGGGCACTGGAGACAATGTAATTGCTGCCAGTTCTGGGCCCGCTCTAGAAGTTTGCGCACCCAAACCCCAAAACAAAATTTTTACATTCTCACAAAAAGAGCATTCCTCCTACTCTCAATATTGTAACAGGTGCCATTCTCCCACTTCAGCATGAGATGCAGCTTGAGGCACTTCAGCCAATTGCCACTCGACTCTAGGCATGACAAGCCATCCCCGTAGTGTTGAGCTGGATTTTGGGGATAATAGAACGAAGCTATTCACTCCAATTCGCTCGCAGATCTCCCTGTTTCAGGGGAGTGGTCCATACTTTGGTTAATTTATTAATAAAGTCATGTAAACACAGTTTATTTACGTTGTCAGGCTACTGGTTTGCATGTAAATGGGGAAAACTGGTTACTTCAGTTATCTGATATTTGTGAGTTATCAGCATAATTGTGTACATGTAAACGTTTGTTTTGACGTCACTATAGGGAAATAGCTTGATTTATTAATAAAGTCATGAAAATTTGCATTGTTTGCATGTAAATGAGGAAACTGGTTATTTCAATAAGCTGATATTTGTGAGTTATCAGCTTACTGGTGTGCTTGTAAACTTGCTCAAATGACAGTGTAACAATGAAATCACATTTTCACAAGTACTTTCTCACTTTAGGGCGGAGCCACTGCTTGCACGTATCCAAGCTGATCGCACACTGGTCCTGAGCCCCGTGTTTGACAGAGTGAATTACTATGACTTGGAAGTGACAAACTATGTTGCCTCTGCTCATGGTTTTGACTGGGCTCTCTGGTGCATGTACGTGGCTTTCCCAAAGAAGTGGTATGATCAAAATGATCCTTCACAGCCGGGAAAGTAAGTGTGTCTTGTGCAATATTGTGTTTAAGATGTGACTCTGTACTAAAGAGGCCATTTGATGCTTTTTAATATTTTCCTTTCATATCTGTTAATGCATGTATAAGATCTGCAAATTTACAAAGCTCATATTTTGTCACAAAAGGTATTTATTCTATCTAACAGAGAACACTGGCCAAAACACATAGACTGAAGTTCAGATAAGAAGTCCACAACTTATTCACACCAGCACCATCTTTGATTTTTAACGGGAATGAAAGCGAGGCTGTAAGGGATAGACATACATCTCTTCTAGGGGTGCAACGGTTCAGATTACTCACGGTTCGGTTTGTATCACGGTTTTAGGCTCACTGTTTCGGTATGGTTTGGTATGTCAAATAAAAATAAAGAAAATAAGAACAAATAATCAAACAGCACAAATAAATTCAGTAAAGCAAAGATAGAAATAAATAAAGCTTTTCAGGTTTTTCATGTATCCAGTTTTAAGGTACAGAAATTGAATAAAGTAGCTAATAAAATGTAAAACAACATTGCATGTAATCTTCACTATATAAATTAAATAAAGATCAATTATTATGAATTATTAAGTTACAATTCAGTCATGAGCAATGAGTGATTTCCTTGTCTTTTGTTGTTTGATAAACATTAAAAACACATTCAGACAGCAGGAATGCAAGGGCTGCTGTCTCTTTAAGACATAATACAGTAATCAGTACACTGACACTGAACACATGCATTCTTTCTCGAGTGTACAAGTTCACTTAAGACATAACCGACTATGCTTGTATAGGATACTCGCCAAGAAGGGCATGTTGACATAATTTCGTGTGAATTTGTCCGTTCAAACACAAGACTTGAAAGAGACCTCAATATTTGCGCGCTGTACACACGCTTCCACGTGCGCGCTTCAGATGAGTGCACAAATCTTCTCACAGCGTGCGCGTTAGTTCTCTTTAGCGGCTTGCACTCGAATGTTTTAATTGGCAAGGCTTAAATGAGTTTAGTTTAAATGCAGATAGCAACGTGCGCTGTTCAGGTCTCACCTGCGCTCGCGCGCTAGCAACACTTGGATGATGACGGCTTTGAAAAATCGCCGACAAATGCCCGAAATCACAGGCAAGGTGCTCATTCACGCGAGTGACAATCTGTCATGATCACGAATTGGAGTGGCCGAGTTGACCACTAGGGGGCACTCCAACATGGACTTGTCACCTGTCAGAACTTAATTTCCCATAATTCACTTCCTGGACTCATTATCCTCGTTTCATTGCACCCAGCTGTTTTGTGTTTGCTCATTAGTTTCTGTCTATTTGTCTGTTGTTTCTGCCTTTGTTTGTGGTTTGTTATTATTTGTTACGTGCACTTTCGTTGTTGGTCTTCTGTTTTGATTGGACTGTGCTGTGGAGTTTGACCCTTGCCTGTTTTGTGATATACGCCTGTGGATTACCAAATAAATGCTGCGCTTGGATCCTAACATCTTGTTTCTGTGTGTAACCGTGACACAATCACGCAGTGTGAATGAGCAAAGACGCGATCTGAGAGAATCACAGACGAGTCGCCGACGCCCGTGAGATATTTGGCATGCTAAATATCTGGACCTGTCGGCGATTCAGAATCCTGCTGTGTGAAAAGTGTTCTGACTGAAAACTACATCGGCGATGACCGACAGCCAATGAGAGAGCAAGATACAGAGCAGCGGGGAGTTCGGGGAGGAGTTATAGACCACAATATCAGCAATATCAATATCACAATATCTCCCCAACCATTTCCTCCTCCATATTATTATTTTCTTTTTCTTGTTTTTGCTGCAAATCAGCGCATAGGCAATTCGTATTGCAAGCTTCTCGCGGGCTACCATTTTTCATAATAATCCCAGTCTCATGTGAGAACTCTGGTCTTGCACGCGTGATATCGCGTTGTTTCCTTGTCACATCTCGCGTGTGTTTGGTTGTGAAACGTAGTTTGCGTGCCAGACAGAGTTGTCGGTCATGCAGTGTGAAACCTACTGTCGCCGCTCCATCGTGCAGTGTGAACACAGCAGCGACTGAATGCTGGCCAAGATAGTCATGCAGTGTGAAAAGAACAGTGACCCGACTACTTTGAAAATCATGCAGTCTGAACTTGGCTTAAAGCATGCGGCACTCGCATTGAACAAAGTTTAGGGGAAGCCAGAATGCGTATCCATCGACAGAAACATACATTAGCCTAACTCTGTTTGTCTGTTTCATTTATTTTCTACAAACCATATTATAGATGCGTATGCGTCGTCAGATAGAGATGAACCGCGGTGCAAGTGCGTGCCGAACCGAGTGTGCAGAACGGTACGGTTCGATTTTTTACCGAGAACCATTTCACCCCTAATCTCTTCAGTGGGTTCTACTTTTATGTAATGTGTTTTTGTTCTTCTGACAAAACACAGCAAAAAAATCTTTCAGTAGACAAAAAACTCCAGACAACATGGAAGCTGTGGAAAGTTATAAGTAATCTAGGAGCGTAATACAGCTTTTTACAGTGGATGCCATTGAAAACATGGTAAGTCTATCCCTCACAGCCTCGGGATGATGTCAGAACCTGGACAAATTCGCCATTGGTTCCTTTGAAATAAAGGGGATTTATAATGTGAGTTTTTCCATTTATGAGTAAAATAAAGCCTGTGGTAAACAACTCGACGATATGATGATGGTTTTTTTCTACAACGTAAACTGCACACACTCACACCCAACTGTCTTATCTAGTTATTAGATATTTTGTGTATTACACTATATGTGTAGTGGGTTGCCTCACGTGAGCATCGATGCTCCCTGGTTTTCATGGGGCATTGTGGGACTTTTTAAGGAGAAGGTTTCAGTGCCCTGGAAGGATTTTGCAACTGAGAGCCCTTAAAATGGCCGACTTCCTGATCAGTTCCCTGACTACTGAACTAGTAGCCTGGATGCCAGCCGAACTTAGCCCCGCCCACAACATTTTTAGGTCGGGAAGTTCGGTCTGGACTCGATCCGTAGAGGAGTAATTATGCCCGAACAGAAACTGTTCGGACCAATCACATTGTCAGGGCGATGAGTGACAGATTATCACCAGAAACGTAATCAGCCACGTCATCAAAGAGGGCTTGGGTTGAATTAGTTTACAACAATGATGGCTGTGTAGATTCCGCCATCGCATCCGTTATAGAAGATATCGACAGTGCATTAATTTAAAAAGATTTTAAAATTCTTTTTACAACACCGGCAAAGATTGTTTACGCTCATCTTCTACTAGTTCCAGCATGTGTGCAGTTGAGTTCTGTTGACAACTATGCGTCGCTCAACATACGTCACTTACTCTGTAGCTCTGATTGGTTGTAGATCTATCCAATTGAGGTTTTCCCTGGATCGGTTGAAATACGCCCCCATAATCAAAGCCCAATGGAGCAGTATCAGACTCATATTCTGACTAGAATTGAGTATGACCAACTCAGGCTACTGAACTAGGGAGTTGATTGAGATGCACTGGTTCTGACATTATTCCTGCACCACTATAAAGTGTGTAAATAAAGATTGTGAGACACGATTATGGGGTGTTACATTTCTGACACATGCTTGAGGTGTTTTTGGCCAGTCACAAAGGCGTGGGTCAGCTGGCCAATCAGAGCACTCTAGGCTTTTTGGAAGGAGGGGCTTTGTGGAAATCAGAGCGTGTCCAACAGACTGGGAATAGAAGGCTGCAATAATGTACATTATGTGAAAAATAGTGTGTTTTTTTAACATTAAAGCATGTTAACTATTCTAGAACACCCAATAAACAAATTAATTACCTTTTAAAACAACATCATATGACCTCTTTAAATTCTTGCTGGATGAAAGCAGTTTCATGCTGCCAATCGTGCTGTTGAGCTGATGTTGCTAAAATGTGCTCTAATAAATCCGTCCTTTCCGCCTGTTCTCCAGGAGTCCCTCTGTAATGGGAATACTTGTGGTTGATCGTTTGTTCTTCGGAGAGATTGGGACTCTGGATGGAGGGATGCAGGTGTACGGAGGAGAGAATGTTGAATTAGGAATACGGGTAAAGCACATGCACATACAACTGATTTATATTATACTCTATATATTATACTATATTCAGTGTTGATTTTTCTCGGCTCAGGTGTGGCTTTGTGGAGGAAGTATAGAGGTTGTTCCCTGCTCTAAAGTTGCCCACATTGAAAGGGCGCACAAACCCTACATGCCTGACCTTAGTGGTGTAATGAAGAGAAATGCCCTCAGAGTGGCAGAAGTTTGGATGGACGAATACAAGAGAAATGTCCACATCGCCTGGGGTGTCCCCATACAGGTAGATCTAATGAAAAGATTCAGCTACTTCTATGAGTCTTGAGGTTATCTGTTCTCTTCTTTTTCCACAGAACCATGGAATAGACATTGGTGATGTTTCAGAGAGAAAGAAACTGAGAGAGAGGCTGAAATGCAAACCATTCAAATGGTATCTGGAAAATGTCTATACTGAGTTAAATCCTAGGAATATACTTGCTTATGGAGTGGTGAGTGACAGTTCACTATGACTCAAGAGAGTTTTATATAAGAGAGGTTTATTATTGTACTGTTCTCCTTGCATCTACCAAAGCAATTTAACAGCCAGCCAAACTCCATCCATAAAGTACAGATGAGTCAGGATTCATCTTAGTTTTTGACGTTTAATAAGATGCCGGGTACATTATGAATTAAGAGTAAAACAATCAGAAAAATTAACCAATGACTAAAGAACATTCATGTAAGTTGTTCTGAAACTCTTATCTGAAAATACCCCAAATGAAACCAATGTCATCAATTTACTTAAATGGTGTAGCGAATTCGTACAGTTATTTAATCAATTTATGGGTGAAATATGAATATAATAAATCATAAATCTTTATGATTAATTATGATGCATATATCGACCCAAGAGGGAATTAAGAACATATATGTGAATCAATTACAACAAATCATAATTAATTACATATATGGTCAGTTCTAGCTTAATAGTTGTTTTAGAGAAACTACCCCAGTTTGTCCAGCAAACTGTTAAATTTTCCACAGACTATTATAAAAGGGAATGTTATTCTCTGGCCACGAGAATAAATTCCTATTATAGCATCAAAGCGTAAAGCGATGGTGCTAGATCGAAACGTTAAAGTGACCTGGGTTTTATGAATGAGCAAAAGAACAAAAGCATGGATATAATGTATTTAATATATGAAAACTACTACTACAGAGGTTATACGTCTAAATATACACACATATATACAAGAGCGAAAGTAAAGGCAGGAAAAGAGAGGTGATCAAAGATTGGCAAATTACAACAGTTAACCCTTTGAGAGCCAGCACAGAAATCAGTTTAAACGAATTTCAAAGAAATTAATACTTGCATATAGGTTCAAGTCAGTGTGCAGTAGAGTTTCAGTGCGCGTGGCTTGGATCTATTGGTCCTTTCCGAGAGGGTTTCCTCCGGCGGGGTTTTCAAATGAGGTTTAACTGACGAGTAAAATAACCGAGAAGAGAGAGAGAGTCCAAGGAAATGGTCGTCCTGGAAGAAGTTGAGCGCGTGATGGTAGCGCTGTCGCCTGAGGCAGTTCAGGGGCAATCGAGAGACAATCGGGAGACAAAGGAAAAGTTGCGGGTTGTTGCTTTTATGGAAAACCAAGCTAACACACCTCCTTCTTTGAAACAACCAATAGTCAGGGTGCAATGTTTGGCGGGCAAAGTTTTCTTTGTCTTGTCTCCTGGCTGGATTTGCATAATTTATGGTATGTTAGATTAGGGTACCTTCATATTACCATTAAAAATAGAACAATGCATTTTGCAGCAATGTGGCATACATTGGTGAATAAGGCAGACCAAGGGCTTCACGGAGAGTCTAAACTTGACAGGTGTCCAACAGCATTTAAGGAAGATACACTTTATACTCTAATGCTATCGTTTAGCATGAAAATGAACCCACTACAGTCATTTCTACACTTCTACACTAGTAATACATAAATGCAACTTGAACTACAATGGCAGATACATTCATATTTGCAGGTACAATCATACTTGTGCATATAATCGTCATGCATGTCTGTGTGTGTGGGTGCGTGCGTGTATTTTCACTTTTATTGCTGTTTATTGCTGTTTGCTCGTAGTAATTCGATCCGAGGTGGTCGCAGCCCCTTTGAAGTTGCGAGGGAAATGTTCAGGAATTTACTGAAGCAGCAATAAAATGGGTCTTGTGATCTATTAGTGTCCGCCAGGCCGGAGCCAATGTGAGATTTACAAACACAGTTCAACAGGCAAAAAGCATTCTGAAAATTCCAAAGTTGGTTGGCTGTTCTGATACGTGTACATATGCTACAATGGGATTATCAGATGACCAAGAAATTGGCAACAAATATAAATACTGACTCATATAGAGAAGTTATCTTATCAAAGTAGATTGAGATTAACAGGTTGAGTGCTATGTCAAACAAAGGCTAGGCTAATAGCTAAAGGCTATCATCACAAAAATGACATTAAATCAAAGCTCTGAATAAACTTATCACAAATATATGAAAATATGTATCATGTATTATGTAAAGAAGAATTAATTTACAGATGATGCTTTTACAAACGCAAAACAAAGGATGGCATCCGAAGATTGAGGAGCTGACTGCATGAGAAATGTGATCACTTATTTTTCTAGAGAACTGCCACTTGGGGGCACCAAAATGACAAGAAAACTTGGAGCAGAACAAATATAATGTCTGTGATGTCCTTACATTAATGCACAACTAGATGGCACTCAAGCTTCTTGAGTTAGATATATACATAGGAAGTAAGTGAGAAGAGTGAGAAAGAATGCTGAGCATGTGCATGCATGTTATCCTGCTTTTTCATATTAGTTATTAAAGTTTCCTAAGAGGAATACATTGTTTTGTGCTTCTTGTCTACATGAAGACATAACAAAATTGGTCGTTTTTTTTTACAAGATTTCCTGAAGATGGCATCAGTAAGTGCTCCATTTCCCAGTCCTTTTTTGCCTTGTCCCGGTGAGCCTGCTATACCACTAGTAACATGGCTGAAGATGTTTCAGAAGTACATGCTCTTGAGAACTCATCAATGCTACTGGGGATTCCTGGCCAGAAGCCAGAAAACGGGCTTTGCTCCTTCACTGCCTCGGAACTGAAGGTCAGAGACTGTTTTATACAGTGCCCAATACCGGTGACGATCTGGCAGATGCTATTAAAGCTTTGGAAGAGCACTTCATTCCAAAAAGAAATGTGGTCGTGGAAAGACATGCCTTCAGGAAATGAGTGCAGAGGACAGATGAAACGGTAGTGCAGTACATTGCTGCATTGAGAGATTTGGCGACTACTTGTGAATTTGCTGACAATCTTGACCATATGCTGCATGACCAGCTTGTAGAAAACATTGCTAACACTCGCATTCGTGAAAGATTATTAGTGGAATCTAAATTGACACTGGAGACTGCAATTACAATTGCCACACAGCTAGAGGTCGCTGATGCCCAGGCAAAATCAATGGCTACAAGCAACCCTGCTCCAGTACAAGCCATACATGCCACTCCTGCTTCTGGACAACAGCGTCCTAAGGCCAAATTCAAAGCATGTACCTAATCAAAACCCTCTGCTTCTGCTCCGTCAGCTCAGACATGCTTCCGCTGTGGCTCCACTGGACATCTTGCAAACGCACAGAACTGCCCCGCTGCATCTGCTAAATGTAAAGAATTGCAATAAGACTGGACACTTTGCACGAGTCTGCTGTTCTGCTCCTACTCGTTCAGTGCATTCAGTTGAATTACCAGAGGTCTGTATTCTCTATCTACCTGGAGCAACTGACCTTTTGATGTGTGATGTGATCATAAATGCCACACCTGCTGCCACCCCTGTGTCTCTTCAACTCACAGTGGACTCTGGTTCATCAGTGTCCATCCTGCCAAAGCAATTGTATGAGCAGCATTTTCACACTGTACCATTACTAGCTCCTACTGCCCGTTTAGTTACTTACTTACAAGAGCCAATTTCAGTTCTAGGATGTTTACCTGCAACGGTATCCAAATATGGCTTTACCTGTCCTGCACACTTCTTCATTGACAATGGCACAACTTTGCTAGGCACGGACCTGATTAAGGGACTCCAGCTTCGATTTGATGGACACACTGTGCTGCCGCTGCCACAATCCACTTCAGTCTGTGCCCTCTCCACTCCTCCATCACAGCATGTTGCATTGGGCTGTGTAAAAAATTTTACACACAAGGTTAACATTTCTGACTCTGTACCTCCTGTCAGAAACAAATTGCATCGCTTTCCTTTCTCTGTGAGAGATGCTGTTTCCGCAGAACTGGAACGACTCTTGCATGCAGGTGTAATTGAAAGAATTGACTCCTCTCCATGGAGAGAACAAAACAATTGTTTCCCCAATTGCTGTGGTCCAAAAGAAAACTGGGGGGATCCACATGTGTGTGGATCTGCGAGGGCCCAACAAGGCAGTTATAGTAGACAGCTACACATTGCCACACATGGAGGAGATGATGACATTACTGCAAGGTGCAACTGTATTTTCAACTATAGACTCGGAAAGTGCATACCATCAGGTCTTCATGAAGACAGCCGGGACCTCACTGCATTCATTACACTCTTCAGGTTCTGCAGGGTACCTTATGGCTTGGCATCTGCTCCATCTGCATTCCAAAAGATGATGGTTGTCATTCTAAAAGGACTCCAGAATGTTGCAAATTATCTGGACGACATCATCGTGGGGGGATGCTGCTACAAGAGCATGATCAAGCGCTAGAGAACGTGCTGCAATGTCTCAAAGATGCTGGGTTGGTGCTGAATGAGTCTAAATGTCAATTCAGAAAGCAGAGCTTTTCAGGGTATTCAGCTGCATTAGGAACATCTCTCGGCAATAATCGATGCACCTGCACCATCGGATGCTGTTCAGTTGCGTTCTCTGCTGGGCCTCCTCTCATGGTACAACAAATTTATTCACAACTTCGCTTCTGTAGTAATGCCTCTGCGTGCATGCCTGAGAGATGAGAGTGGATTTTGCCGGTCTGATGAAGCTCAACAAAGCTTGGCTGTAGTAAAAAAGCTACTGGTACACAGTCCTTCTCTTGCACTATTTGACCCGGGGCTGCCAGTGGTCATTTCTACTAACGCGTCTGCTTACGGACTAGGTGCTGTCTTCGCACAAATATGCACTGATGGTCAAGAACGTACTGTTGCTTTCGCATCCAGAACACTCACCCCAGCTGAACAGAAATACTCCACTGTTGAAAAAGAGGCTCTGGCATCTGTTTGGGCAGTGGAAAGGTGGAGGACATACTTGTGGGGTCGTAGATTTACTCTGCGGACTGACCATCAAGCCTTAACAACGCTGCTGACCACAAAAGGGACTGATAGAGCTGGTATGCGCATAGCCCGCCGGGCTGCTCGGTTGCTCTGTTTCAACTACGCATTTGAGTACCGTGCTGGATCTGAAAACCACACTGCAGATTGTCTGTCCCGCTTGCCTCTGCCTCTTACTTCGGATGCTGAGTCGGATACCGAGCCCGAGTTTGTTGCTTTACTGTCCACTGGTTCAACTGCCATATCCCAGGATGAGTTTGCTGCTGCCTCTGCTCGCTGATCTGAACTCTGTGCACTGCGCACACAAATTGCGAGTGGATGGCCTCCATCTTCTGCCTGTCTGGATCCTGTTCTTCGCCCGTACTACAAACTCAGACGTGTTCAGTGTGCAAGCTGATTTTGTGTTTAGAGGGTCTCGATTGGTGGTACCTGGGGAACTGGTCTTTGGTCCGCATTGCACATGAGGGCCATCAGGGGATTGTGAGAACAAAGCAACGCCTGCGTGAAATGTATTGGTGGCCCAAAATGGACACACTTGTTGCAGAGAAAATTACCGCCTGTCAGTTATGCCTTTCTCTGGATAAAACTGCGAAAGCCTCTGCTGTTCCACTCCAGCCTGTTCCTTTACCTTCTGCTCCTTGGGAAAAACTGCCGATAGACATTGTGGGCCCTTTCGAGACTGCTGTCTGGGACTGTCGATATGCTCTTACACTCACTGACTATTATAGTAAATGGCCCAAGGTAGCCTTTACTGCGTCTGTTGCAACAAAACTGGTGACTGCATTTCTTACCTCTGTCTTCAGTAGACACGGCAACCCGACCACTCTGGTCAGTGATAATGGACCTCAGTTCACTTCCCCAGAGTCGCTACTTTCCTGAAAGAGAGAGACATTAAGCAAATTCGCACATCGGTGTATCATCCTGCTGCAAATGGAGCTATTGTATGCCTACACAGAGTTCTTAAAAGTACAATTCAATCAGCAATCCTACAATCAGCACCATGGAAAACAACAGTGACTGACTTCCTGCAGATCTATCGCGCTACACCTCATGCTGTGACAGGCGTTTCCCCCTTCGAATTACTTCATGGATACCAGCCTCAATGTCCTGAAACCCTCACCTTCTGGTCATGAGCCTAAACAGCTGCAGAAGCGTGTTTCATCACGGCAGGATGTCATGAAATCTCGCTTTGACCACAAGCATCGAGTGCGCCATTTTTATTTCCAAAAAGGGGATAAAGTGCGCACTAAAAAGTCAGTACATGTACCAAAAGCCCATCCAAAATTCACTCCTCCAGTTGAGGTTAGGAAAAAAGTTGTCCCTTACACCTACCTCTTGGATGATGGAAAGAAGTGGCATGCATCGTGTCTCGCACCCGTGCCGACTAAAGCACTGGATAATGGACTGACCATCAATGCTGAAAACTTGATTCCCTCTCATGTTCCATTGTCTGGAAATTCAGGGTCTTCTGATGCTTGTCCACGGGAGAAACATCAAAGACGTGAGCCAGGTTGGCTAAAGGACTATGTCCATTAGTCACAGAAACTGACATGGACTTTTGCAACATACATTACACACACTCACATGAAAATTCAAGTACTGAATAGTAGTTGAGTAGTTTTGTTCTTATTGCTTATTATTTTAAATGCCCTTTTGCATTCATTTAATGTGTTGCTCAGTGTATAATTCATACACATGTGAAATTGTTGATACATTGAAGATTTTATGTTCTTTATTTCTATTTCATGCCAATTGTCGGCTACGGAAATAATTAATTTAACTAAGAGGGGAATATGTGATGTCCTTACATTAATGCACAACTAGATGGCACTCGAGCTTCTTGAGTTAGATATATACATAGGAAGTACGTGAGAAGAGTGAGAAAGAATGCTGAGCATGTGCATGCATGTTATCCTGCTTGTTCATATTAATTATTAAAGTTTCCTAAGAGGAATACATAGTTTTGTCTACATGAAGACATAACAATGTCCTTATCTCTATCACACAGCTGATTAATGATCTGCAAACAAGTTTATGTTTGGATAAAGGGCCAGTTGAGGAGAACACTCCCATTTTATATCCATGTCATTACTTTTCCTCACAGGTAATATCTTCTTCTCTTCTCTTCTCTTCTTTTTATTTTTGAGGAATATTTGATGCAGTTCAGTTTCTTCTCACACAGGTATTTTACTATACAGCAAGTGGTGAGATACTTTCTGGCCCCTTGCCATCCCTTTTACATGATCGGTGCCGCTGTCTAATTGATCCCGGCTCAGGCAGGTTTCCAGAGCTGTCCTGGTGTTCAGACACTGAAAAACCAAAACACATGTACTGGGATTTCAAACAGGTGAACAAACCCCTAAATACTGATAGGATACTGTGGTATATCACAATTTGAAAATTGCATGAGAAAATGTTCTT